>JAYKAV010003134.1:283240-472784 GCA_035582835.1 Phoebastria nigripes
GAAGACAAAAGCTGACATAGGGAAGGGGACACAAAAACTTACATAGGGTGCAGCCACTGGCTAGTTTCATGTGGAAGGGGATTCAAGTGAAAATAAAATAAAAACTAAACCTGAAAGAATTCCTTAAGACAATATTTGTTCCACAAATCACAGAAATCTAGTTAAAACTGAAGTGGCTCAGAAGAATTTTGATAGTTGTATGAGTGGAATTTAAAGCAAATGAAATCTAGGTGAGATCACTGAGATTATGCTTTGTGGCAAGCAATGATAATGTGTAGAGAAGGACCATTCCCAGTATCTATGAATTCACAGAGAATTCATAGCTCAGTAGCCTTTGCTCAATATTTCTGCCATTTACTTTTAAAACATTTTTACTCATTAACAAAAATTATTCCTACTATAAATGATCAAGTAAAACACTAATAAAGGCACATACATTTAATTATACTTTTAAAGACAAATCAAAAGTGATTATTTTACAGAAGCACATACCAATTATTCATCAAGCACACAATCTCTGATTAGGATTATTATATATGTTCAGTTACAGAAAAACATATCTATGTGCTTGAGTTTAAGGCTTCTCTCTGAAAAAAATGAGACTATTTGCATGTTAAAGTTACACATTTTTTACTTGATGAGAAGTTTTACAGCATTCTTAGATGGAGGTCCTTTTGTCAGAAATTTTTCCACTGAGTCAGAAGTTCAGAGCTATCAAAGGCAGCAGCATGATTAAGGCAAATGGAAATCAAAATAGAGTGGAAAGGAAAGAAATTATGGAGACGAAGCAGTAGTAGAGGAAAGAAAAGGGAACAACATGGCCAAGAGTCTTTCAGGTTTTCTGCCATTCCATTTAGGCAAAACCTTGGTACAGCACAAGCAGGGTTACTGAAGAGCAGATTTTGATACTTCAATTAGATTACCCTCTCTTTCTGGATTCTAATTCCCTTTCAGATGTCAACGTGACTGTAGTCTTTTATGGTTACTCATGGTTATTTATGGTGTTATTGACATTTAAGGTTATTACTGCTATAATATACATTATTACTAATGGTTTGTATTACAGTAGTGTCTAGAAGGGAATTCAACTCTATTTCTCCCAGGCAAGCTGAGAACAAGGTTTCACTTTCAATGCTCTAAATATCAACCTTAGTTCAAGACACAGAAGAGAAGGACCAAGGGAAGGAGAGAAGACTTCCTCTCTAAGGCAGTGGCAGGAGTATGTGCTCACACAACCAATGTCTGGGCCCTGTCCAAAGTCTTTTTGAAATCCAATTTCCTTCCACCTCCACCCCACCAGAGATCCTCTAATACTTCACAGGCTTTAGAATCCTAAAAGTCAAAATCAAGTGAGGAATTAGTCAGTGTTGCAAAAKTCCTTTGGAAACTCCCAGTGGAACCCAAAATCTGAGCATTTAGCCATTTAAGACTATCGTCTGTGGATTCATTATTAGCACTACCTAAGGAGACTTTCTGGAGTCTGATAGATTATGAATTCTCTCTTATTTGTGAACATTACATGTTTGATCGAAGCTATACCAAGTCTCATGCAGCCTGAAGAGAGGAGTGAAATCGATCAGCACACCCATCACCACCCCTAGGAAATGCTGTCTGACAACAATGAAGGATTTACAAAAATTGGAGACATTAAACAGGTTTTTTTCTGACAGGCTCATATCCATAAACATACACCTACTGACATCTATGAAAACATTGCCTGCTAGAGTTTTAATAAGTGAATACCCAAGATATTGACACTGAAGCAACTGTAATTGGAATACTGAGTATGAGGGGAATCAATACCAATATATCTAGTTTTGTAGTTGTTTGAGGTGATAACTTTCATACATTTGCTTATATGCCATTATTTCCTCTTGCTACATGTGTTCAATCAAGAAGTTGTTACTAATGTGCGTGGGAATCATCTGTGAGGTGATTTATTCCTCACAGTGAAACCTACGATAAAGAAGGGAGGTTTTAGCTATTCAACAGAAATTATCATGATTGCTTATTACTGTTCAGATGTAATAAGATGTGACCAGATTTAGAATATGCGCAGTAAAAAGAAAGGACACTGTGACTTTAAGTGAAGACAAGGCATACAAGAACCAATAGAAGCGAACTACGAAACTGCCCCCGTAGCAGAGGGACAGTTTGAAGTGAACGGCGGGCATAAAAGGGGAAGGCAAGTGCCATGGGGGGAACTTTCAATCTTTTGACTTTTTTCAGGAACTTGTGGGAACTTCTGAAGGAGCGCTCCTGCAGACCAGTGACCCCCGTTGGCTGGACCAATGCTGGAACCTGGACCGGTGATCTCTTTCTCTCTCTTTCTTTCTCTTGCTCTCTCCTTCTCTCTTTCTTTTATTCTTTTACCTTTTCCTASTAAGTAACGCAAGGCATAAACTCCCACAGCAGTGGTGAGCAACAAGCTTTTCTGTTATCCAATTATTTACCAATGAGCCTAGCTATAGAGTAAAAGTCTTTGTCTATGTACAGACCTTGAGTGTCGTTTCACCTTAATCCGTACCGAGGGAATTTGCGAATCTGAGTCACCTCTCCTGCACAGGCGGGACGTGACATTAAATTGGCATAGTCAGCAGGACACCGACAAAAAAAAGTCACCACCTTACCAAAAAAAAAGTCATGAAACATCATTAGTCCCTACATCCACAGTCATGTATGCATCTCCCAGTGTATGAAACAAGGGAACTGTTCCAGTGACTGTTCAGGTCACGTTGGTAGTCTATTTGAAAACCTTGGAAAATTTAATATGGCTAGTTAATGAGGTACTATTTATGCAAATGTGACAGGCTGAAATTGAGGAACAAGAACTGTTTCTATCCACAGAAGTTTTCTTAGAATTGCATTCCCAAAGCTCTCCAGAGGACAAGGACTCATTGCCCGGCACAAATAAACTCCAGTGCATGAGCTAAGAAGTCAACAAACACACTTTCCTTTCTATGCACCCAGAAGCAGTGATGAATGTCTCCCCCAAGAAGTTCAGCACTTTATCATGCAGTCCTATATGACCCAGATCCCTCTAAACATTCAGTCACCTAGAAGCATGAGGTGTCCTGGTGTGGTACAGCTTAATTGCACATGGCAGCAATTAACTATCATCATTGAATCACAATGGTACTTATCTATTTCACGGTGATGCTATGAGGATTAACCAAATATTGCATTTCTAAAATTATTTGTGACATCCAGAATAA
This sequence comes from Phoebastria nigripes, assembly GCA_035582835.1. Taxonomy (NCBI): domain Eukaryota; kingdom Metazoa; phylum Chordata; class Aves; order Procellariiformes; family Diomedeidae; genus Phoebastria; species Phoebastria nigripes. The sequence goes on from JAYKAV010003134.1 coordinate 286,456, forward strand.
ATGATGTTATTACTATACTGATTTAAGTAGTAAAGAATTATTTTATTTTTACAAAAGCATAAAAAAATACAGAAAAGTAAAAACCTCTAGATTCAGATTCATCTGGGAAACCATAGACATCTACAATGTTGATACCTTATCTCAGCTGTTGTCTAGCCTTCCCTTGCCATCAGGGGACACAAATGGACCTGTGTAAGGTGTGATTCATCCCATCCTAAAGCAGAGGTGTATAAAACGAATAATGAATTGCTTCTTTGAAGATCCTATTTCTCTCCTTTGACTGAAGAGGTTAAAGGTGACTGGCAGGGCAAAGAAACCTCTGCTTTTCATAGGCAAAGTTGGTCAATTATGCAGTCACATACACAGGAAGTCAATTTACACATAATAGCCACTTAAGAACCACAATTCCTCTTACAAAATGAATTATTCTTGCTACAGGATATATGTGAGGTTAGCCAATATACCCAAATTAACTTTGTAAATTTAAAGGCTCTTAAGCTGTTTTGAATGAATGAAAAGATGGTGAACAGTCACCTTACATACTATGCCAATTACGGGAGTTTTTTGCATTATTAATTGAAGGAAATTATTCAATACATAAAATGTAAACTGCAGGATTGTGGGGGAAAAAAAAAAAACACTTAAAGTCAGCAGAGAATGGCAGCAGAGATGAAGTTGCCTGAACACGTTTCTCTTTTGCACTGCATGAAATCATCTAAAGTTATTTCCATGATGATGTTTTTTTCTGTATGAAGACATGCCTGTTCTGGTTCTCCTGTTTGTTATAGGATGCTCAGCTGCCTGTTCAGTGCTGTAGATGGAATTATTATGTACACGGATAGATGGATTGGATATTTTTCTTTTAGTGCAGATATATAAGTTATTACAATAAACAAGTTTTATGAATGACCTAATATTTTAAAGTTGCCAGAGGTAACTGCAATGTTGATACTTTGCTGGTGTTATACAAATTCTTAACAAACAATGATTAGTTTTGCCCAAAATAATTATTTTCCATACTAACTATTGCTCAGAGATTGCTACTGATTTATATGTATAAGTAATATTTTTAATAGGCTGGAATGGATTATACCACTTTTAAAGAAAATATTATTGCTGTTGGCTGTTATACTTTCCATCCTTTTGTAAGTAAGTGGGAAAAATAAAAGCAAAATTAAAGCTTACAAAAAAAGGATCATCTTGTTATCCAGTATGCTAGCAAAAGATCATGATGTGTTGCGTAACACAATGAACATTCACAGATTCAGGAGCCAATTTCTTTGAAGGGCATGGACTTTATTGCCTGAGAGATGTTTAAAGTTTAAAAGAGCATTGCCTTCCATCTCTGCTAAGATGTGCTATTGAGAAAATAACTAATAACAAATTCCTCAAAGAGCCTTCACTTTTGAGAATCCTCAAAGATTCTTCTCTTAAAAGTGAAGGGTCAACCACATATTTCATGTAAAAATTAACAGTTCTGTTGTACACTTTACTATGGTATTATAATATACTTTTAATAATATTTTTACTATCTGTTATTTACTATACTTAAAATTACACACAGAATGGTTGAGATTGGAAAGGACCTCTCGAGGATATCTGCTCCAACCTCCCTGCTCAAGCAGGGCCAGTCGCCCAGGACCATGTCTAGATGTTTTTTTAGTATCTCCAAGGAGGGACGCTCCCCAACCTCCCTAGGCAACCTGTTCCAGTGCTCAGTCAGCCTCACAGTAAAAAAGTGTTTCCTGATGTTTAGAGGGAACCCCCTGTGTTTCAGTTTGTGCCCATTGCCTCTGGTTCTGTCACTGGGCACCACTGGGATGGGTACTGTTCGATATCTTCATCAATGACATAGACAGTGGGACTGAGTGCACCCTCGGCAAGTTTGCAGATGACACCAAGCTGAGTGGTGCAGTTGATATACTAGAGGGAAGGGATGCCATCCAGAGGGACCTGGACAGGCTTGAGAACTGGGCCCATGTGAACCTCATGAAGTTCAATAAGGCCAAGTGCAAGGTCCTACACCTGGATCAGGGCAATCGCCAGTATCAATGCAGACTGGGGGACGAATGGATTATGAGCAGCCCTGCAGAGAAGGACTTGGGGGTATTGGTGGATGAAAAATTAGGTAAGAGCTGGCAATGTGCACTTGCAGCCCAGAAAGCCAATCGTGTCCTGGGCTGCATCAAAAGAAACATGGCCAGCAGGTCGAGGGAGGTGATTCTCCCACTCTGYTCTGCTCTGGTGAGACCCCACCTGGAGTACTGCATCCAGCTATGGGATCCCCAGCACAACACAGATGTGGACCTGCTCAAGCGGGTCCAGAGGAGGTCCATAAAAATGATCAGAGGGCTGCAACACCTCTCCTATGAAGAAAGGCTGAGAGAGTTGGGGTTGTTTAGCCTGGAGAAGAAAAGGCTTCAGGGAGACCTTACTGCAACCTTGCAATACTTAAAGGGGGCTTCTAGGAAAGACAGACAGAGAACTTTTACAAAGGCCTGAAGTGATAGGACAAGGGGTAACAGTTTTAAACTAAAAGAGGACAGATTTAGCTTAGATATAAGGATGAAATTCTTTACGATAAGGGTTGCCCAGAGAAGTTGTGGATGCCCCATCACTGGAAGTGTTCAAGGTCAGGTTGGATGAGGCTTTGAGCAACCTGATCTAGTGGAAGATGTCCCTTCCCATGGCAGAAGGGTTGGACTAGATGATCTTTAAAGGTTCCTTCCAACCTAAACCACGGTTCTATGGTTCTATGATTCTATGAAAAGAGCCTGGCTCCATCTTGTTTGCACCCTTAGAAGAGACAAAGTCCCTGACTATATGATATTTTTGTCTTGAACTCCTCCCTTCCCAGCTATTTATCTTGAAGTTGGAGAACAAAGTTCATAAAGTGAAAGATATGCATAATTCTTTGCAAGATCTTTCTGCTCAGAGTGCCTCTGAATTCACCTGCATACAGAGGTCTCTCCACAAAATGTAGCTTACAGAAGTGTTTTTTCTCATCATAAGAGAACAATGAAGAGTCATCAGAAAGTCAATGCTGTGTAAAAAAAATGCTAACAGCTGTACAAGTTTTTTATGTTCTGAAAGAAGAGTGGGCATTACTTGTTTCATATACTTGGTTTTACTAACTGTCCCGGTTCCAGCTGGGATAGAGTTAATTTTCTTTCTAGTGCTGTGTTTTGGGTTTGGTGTGAGAAGAATGTTGATGGCGCATTGATGTTTTAGTTGTTGCTAAGTGGTGCTTACACTAGCCAAGGACTTTTCAGCTTCCCATGCTCTGACGGGTGCATGGGAAGCTGGGAGGGACCATAGCCGGGACAGCTAGCCCAGCTGGCCAATGGGATATTCCATACCATATGATGTCATGCTCAGTATATAAATTAGGAGGTGTGGTCTGGGAAGGGGGGATTGAGGCTTGGGGATGGGCTGGGGCATCGGTCAGCGGGTGGTGAGCAGTTGCATTGTGCATCACCTGCTTTGTATAGTCTATTATTGTTGTTGTTATTATTATTACTACAGTTCTACTTTGTTCTATTTCAAAGTTAATTATTAAACTATTTTCCCATTTTTGCCTTCCCRATTCCCTCCACCATCCTACTGGAGGGGGAAGCAAGCAGCCGTGTGGTGTTTAGTTGCTGGCTAGGGTTAAACCATGACACTAACCAAGTACAATGTTGCAGCAGCACATTATATTATCATATACAGTCTTCAGTGTTCCTTCCTGTGGTGGGTTGACCCAAATGGCAGCTAAGCCCCCACCCAGATGCACACTCATTCCCCCATGGCAGGATGGGGGAGAGAATAGGAAGGGCAAAAGCAAGAAAAACTTATGGGTCGAGATAAAGACAACTTAATAAGGGAAGGGGAAAAAAAAAAAAAAAAAAAAAAACCAAACAAAAAACAAAACACCAAAACAAGTGATGCAAAGGCAATCACTCACCAGCTCTCACCAGCAGATAGATGCCCAGACAGTCTCTGAGCACCAGCTAGTTTCAAAAGACTTCCTCCCCTGTCAGTTTTACCACTGAGCACAAAGTCATACGGTATGGAGTATCTCAGTTTGGGTCAGCTGTCCCAGCTGTGTCCCCTCCCAGCCTCTTGCCCACCCCCAGCCTACTCCTTGGGGGGGCAGAGCGGGAAACAGACAAGGTCTTGACGCAGTGTAAGCACTGTCCAGCATTAGCTAAAACATTGGTGTGTTACCAACACCATTTTGGTCACATATCTAAAACATAGCACCATACTGCTATGAAGAAAATTAACTCCAACCCAGCCAGACCCACTACACTTTCTGTAATTTACAAACAAATGGTACATCTTGAGAAAACGTGTTGAGATGTTGTTAACATTAATGATGCCAAGTTATATATGGGAATGTCGCAACTGTCCATGGAGAAGAGCAGATTGATGTTGGTTTGAAATTCCTGAGGGACCCAGAAGATGGTCCAGCCAGGTTCTTGCACTGTTGACTAGAGACCAGCAGCCTAGAGTGCGCTAAGGTAAGCACTTCTAACTCAGTTTTAGATACAGCTAAAGAAATAACTCAGGTAACAAGGTGTGAGTGGTCTTGAAGGAAAGAAAAAGTTTGTGTGGTAAATTAGCACAGGAGAAACCAGTGAAGAAACACAAACAGTAAAAAGTAGCTGTTGGAACAGGCCACAGGAAAGAATGAATACAAAATGGATTTAAAAGCTGCAAAATTTATCTGAATTGCTAGCAGAAAGGAACTGGCATTTGCCAAATTAGATGATTTCATATGAAGGATAAGTGATTTCAAGTTTACTTAAGGAGAAGGCCAAAAGCTTCGCTAGTTGGCTGATTGAGCAGTGAGCTTAGCTGCTGAATGAAACAAGTAATCCTGGGCAGGAACAGTAGCAGGAACAGTACATAGATTGTTGCATGCATTTAATGTCCAAAACTTTAGTCTCTTCTGGTGTGGACTGAAAAGGTTTTTCTGTAGAGTTGATTCTGTCTCTGATAACATGAATTTAAATCTCATCCTGTGCTGAATGACTTCACTCTCCTTGATCTATTTTAAAATTTCTTTTGAACAAGGCATTATTTTGGATACTACATCATTGGAGCTTTCCTTCAGAGTAACAAACCATGTCCCTATTTAAAAAGAAGTGTTCTTCCTCCTGATATTTGTATGTAATCTTCCTTGGCATTGCTGGGTTGTACCTGTTCAGTGATAGGAGAATGGAGTAATAGCTCCTAAAAAATGCATTAGCTAGGTCAACAGTCAGGTCTGATTGCGTATCTTTTATTAATCTCTGAGAACTTTGGGGCATTTGGCATAATGCAGCTAAAATTAAAATTTGAAAATTCTTAATAATCACCTTCACCAATCTAATAAAAATGAAAGTAGCATTCAGCCTTGCATTACACACACTGTTTACGAAATTCAGTTTTATATATTAAAGCCCATTTCCAACACAATTTCAGCAGAAAATATCAGCCACTTGCTTTCCTATGCAGTTGGTGGATGTAAAGTTAGCCCTTACTTTGAAAATAAAACTGCTTATATGTGTAGGTTGCTCTACAGAACTACCTCCCCAGCTACTCTTTTTTTACTTCTTACCACATTGTAAAAGGCAAGAAAATAAATAGGGTCTGAAAGTGGGTAGTGTTCAAAGATACTGAAAACAGCTTTCTTAACATAGCCCCGATTCCATACTCTCTTAAACTGTTTTCACACAATGTGGACCAAACTGTGTGTCGTCTTCTGATCTGTCTTTTTTATGCAGCTAGCTCAAAGAAAGTGAGATCTGTCTGGTTTTGGCTGGACCATTTCCACAAGAAAAGCAGAATATCCCTGGAGGGAATAAAGCTGTTCTAATAAGCTCTTATTTCACTTGCCAAAGGAAACAGCAGAGACTTGTCTAGAGGATTTCTAGGTTTCATCTTTTCTCACCTGTTATTGCAAGAGTGAGGTTACAGACTATATGAAAGAAGGACAGGCTTCAGATAACTAGATTGTAAAGGAACCACAACTGCTTCCTTAGAGCACTGCTTCACGCTAATCAAAGGGGAAGATTCAGCAGAGGATCTAGCCAGTACCACTGTCATTTTAAGGAAGTGACTTGATCTATGTCAAGGGAATTGAGTTTATGATACGTATTATGTCTGGTGTTGAATGAAATGGAGCTCAGGGCTCAATGGCTTGCACTGAGTCCAAAATTTGCAACAGACAAATGGTGAAATGCTGGAACTGCCAAAATCCATTAATTTTAACCATTGAGATGATGTATTACTCACAAAGCTTGGATGCATATAAAAAACTTAAAGATATATTAGTGAAACTGACCACTTCCATAGAAACTACTGTATGGCAGATCTCAGCAAAATCACGAATGGTGCTGGCAACTTGAGCAGGACCCCATTATTCAGCAGTCACAGCACTGGAACAAAGGAAGGTTTAACAGAACTGTACRGTATCTTTCACCCAGTGGACAGTTAAATTGTGGAGAACCTTGCACAAAATGTTATTGACATCAAAATGGAAATGAGTTAAAAAATGAATTTGCAGCATCATGAAAGGTTATTAAACATGTTAGGCTCCATTCAACCTCTGCCTCATCAAGTCCCTGTGCTGCTGGAAACTATGAAGAAGTTCCTGAAGAAAGTTTTCCCTAGACATGTCCTACCTATCATACTATTTTCCTAACCTTTTCCCTCTATTCTACCACATAAGGTCCAGGAGAGCCACTCCGATTTTACGTTCCAAATACAGAGTAACATATGAGATCAAAAAACTTTAAAAATTTGGAAATATAATGTGTCAGAAATCCCAGTAACTTACAATCAGTTGATTGTGAAGTACTACTCCTGTGAGAAGAGAATCAAGGCTATTTGAAAAGATGACAAATTTTTGGACCTGCACATCCTGGCTTTTTCCTGTATATCACAATATTCCAGCTGGAAAAAAGTGACTACACGATTGCCATAAAATTACAGCTTTCAACATCAGGAGTACAGAAGATCAGGAAAATATATTATAAAAGAGTTTTTTGTAACAGCTGGCTTTCTGCTGAAGCAAATTTTTCAACTCCCACAACAGACATACTGGGTTGCAACTCATACTTCAGCATTCCAGCAAAATTTTTTCTGTACTGTCTCTTGAAATAATGAAATCTTTTTTTTCAGTCAGTGGTATCATACCATGGCGATATCAGCTGGAGCATTGGTAAAGACAGTAGTTCAGGCAGATGCCACTACCTTTCAGTTGTTTCAGATATTCCTGACATGACAAAACAGTACTGAATAACCCCTTCAGTCTGAACCACATCTCTGAACCATGCAGATGTGGTTCTATCCAACGTTACAAATTCCATGCGCCAAACCACCTTGGAAATGTGCGTGGTTGACTTCAGCAGCAGCACTTCGCTGGCAGAGTGAGTAAGACCAAATGACTCTCTCTTTGTACTGTTATATTAGTTTTTGCCACTACTCCAGTGGCATAGGAATATGGTTGCCTGAGCGGGTTTGCCAAGGGAATGATAAAATCATGAAAGCTGTTGCTTTGGTTCCTCACGTACAAATGAGCAGGAACAACGAATAGCTGATCCTTTAAGAGTTCCCCAGAAAAATGTGCCAGTTGTCCCTGTTTCTTGTGTCTCTAGTGGTAGAAAAATAAATCCTCTGTTTTTGAGCCTTTCTACTCATAAAGCATTTTTCTCATTTCCTTGAAATGTTCCAGCTTTATTTTATTGGTACATTTGAAAATAGTTTTCTGAACAGTTTTTTAGAAGTTTTTTTTTTAATGAAAATCTAAATTTACAACTAGCAGAGAGCCAGAACTCAGAAGTAAGACACTATATCATGCCCAGATCTTCTGCCTAATTGTGGTGATGTGAATTGACATTATGGACGTTATGGACGCTACAGAAGTTTGTTGGTGATGTCGCTTTCCTGCAGTGAGGAATGAGCGTGCAGAATGCATATTAAGTGCACAAAACTAATGGAGGGTGTAACCTTAAGACATGGCTTTCCTCTAGCACTTTGAAGAAAACACTCTAGTTCAAACACTTGATAATCAGACAAAAAATTAACTTTGAAGTGACATAATATACCTGTGTACAGTCATTATTCCATAAAGGACACAGGTAAAGAGAAAACTGAACCTGACCTCTCAAAATCTTATACATGTGCTGAAAATGATACATCAGAGTATCTTCAGAGCAAGTGATCTACAGTTTTAATGATGCTGTGAATTAGATACTTGCTTTGACTAGACAAAATCAAAACTTCTAGTCAGGTTCTTAGGAACACCAGTGGATCTGGACTAACAGGGGAAGTACCTGTCCTTTGAATCATGGTAATGGGAGGGGAGTGTTTTCAAATCTCCCTTCTGACAGAGAAAATATGCCTGAAAAAGTCTTTCCAGCTGACTGAAAGAATGACTACTGGAAAGAGGAGTCTGAAAAGAGGTTGAGTGAGTAGTTCTGTGACTGAACAATTATGGGTTTATTACACTCAGTAAGGCATCTTGCTGTTCTGAGGTACTTACTTCTCATTGATGGTCTTAATGAATTTTTTAATTATTACTTTTAATGAAGTGCTGGCTTAAGTGCTATCCATCAGAGGGACTGCACTCCTTAATGGCAATCCTGACTAAAAATGGGTTGAAAGTTGGCTTCGTAATAGCAGTTGCTGAGAGTTTCGATGGAAAATGAATTCACCTTTTTTGTGATTATTCACTTAAATTATTTTTCAATTTAATTGTTTTAGACAATAAAAAGTAGAATGTCTATGCAAATAAGTAATTATTTTTCTTTATGACACACTTGAAATACAGAATTATAGAGCCGGAAGGGGTCTCAGGAGGTCATCTAACCCTTCCAGCCTGCCTCAGGAAAGGGAGCACCACACCTCTGCTATTCCTGACAGATCCTTGTCCAGTCAGTTCTTCGATGACCAGTGACAGAGACCGAGGTCCCAGATGACCTCCTCCACTGCTTCACCAAAACCTTCCTAATGGCTACCCTATATGTCCTTCCTGTCATTCAACCCCATTACTTCTACACCTGTCCAATGCGGCCAAGGAGCACAGAGTATACCCTTCATCTTTGCGAGCAGCTTTTTACGTATCTGAAGACTGTTATCATGCCCATTCCCCTTCACCGTAGCTATCCTACCCTACCTTTTATTCTTGGGCCATGACTTCCAAACCCCATCCTGGCTGTTCTCCTCTGGATTCTCTCTGATCGGTGAACACTTTTGCCAACAGTCACCCGGAGCAGATTTCTACGTCAGCAAGTGCTGAGCAGAGATTGCAGGTGTTGCAACACTGCAATATGGTAAATGTTCAGCTAATCTTCACGTAAAGTACAGAAGTTACCGTTATCCAAAAGATGAACCATTATGAGACCTTTGTGAAATAAATGTGAGAAAGGTACATAACTGGAGACAGTTGTATGCAACAAGTGATGGAGGATCAAAAGCCAGTGGTACGACACACAACGCTGGTGGCATGACACACAAAGCCACATTTTGCATGCTATGGAATTTCCCCTCCTGGCAGGCTCCACCACAACGCAGGCAGCCGTCYGCCCTGGCGAGGAGTAAGAGGCAGCAGAAAATGCAAATTTGCAAAAGCAAGTATTTTAAATATGTCAGAAATAACTGTTTCATAGGAGAAGAGGAAAAGTAGTAAGGAGGGTGAACCTAACCCTTGCACTGTTTTCCTGGGGAGCTACAAAGTCAGCACAGGATGGTGCCAAAGATGTTCCAGAGTATTTTAGAAAACAGGCTGACTGCAGCTAAGTTAAAATAGGCTCTTTCACGTACATCGACTGGCCTTTACAATGACTGTTTTACTTGAGTGACTTCAGACTTGTGGTCGTAGGAGTAGCGTAAGTGGGGATACATTACCTATTTAGAAACATGTTTGGGTTTACGTATATTAAAGTGGGAGGGGTCAAAATCTCTCTGTGAACTTGCTTGGAGAAGTCTGCAGGTCTGGTTTGTCCCTGGAGGAAGCCCCCGGCGCCTGGAGGTGCAGCGGGCCGGCAGGCAGCGGACCCCGCCCCGCCCCCGCCTGCCCCCCGCAGCACATGACCCGCCATGGAGGCGCGCCGGCGCTGCCCAGAAGTTTGGAGCCGGGGGAGCGGGCAGCGGCTGCTTGCGAGGGGACGGCGGCAGCTGGCGCCCACCCGCGGGCGGCACAGCCGGGCGGCGGGCAGGTAAGGCGGGGCGGCGGCGGCCGGGCTGGCCGAGGGGGAGGCAGCCGCTCCGAGACGCCCGGTCCGCGGGGGCTGCCCCAGCGGCGGCGGGGGACGAGGGGGGGCAACTTCGGCAGCGGCTCCGGGCGAAGTGCGACCGCGGAGCTGCCGCGGGGCCAGCAGGGGAGGGTGCCCCGGGGCCGAGGACGGAGCTGTGGGGCCGGGGCGGGTGCGGGGCGCGGCCGGGCAGCGGCGCAGCCCCTCGGGATGCTGTCGGGGCGGCCCCCGGCTGCCCGCAGACCCGCTGAAGCCGGTGTTCCGTGTCGTGTTGTCCTGGTTGGTTTCCTCCAGCCTCGACCCAGCGGTTGGCGATGAACGCTGAAGCGGAGGGGCCGTCGCGGACAATTGGTGCCGGGCGCTTCCCGACGGCTGCCGGCGCAGGCAGTGCGAGGTGAAACCGTCTCCGGTACCGTTGTTCCTTCTGTATCCTCACAGGTGTAGGCAGTGTCGGGCTGTTCAACCCCCTGCCTGACCTCCGTCTCAGATGGAGGCATCGGTCGGAGGACGTGGGGACGGTGAGGTGTCCCTGGGACGGTAGCCAAAGCAAAGCGATACATTTCTATTCTGGCCCGGCCACCCGCCCGCGGGGCAGTCTTCTCGGCAGCTTTGTTGTGTTTTCGATCCAGGAGAGTGTGGGCTGCTGCTGGCAGCTACAGGATGAAGTCGCCTCCCTGCTGCATGTCTCTTTCTTCCCAAGCATCCCTGGAGGAACCAGGGAGTAGCACATCCCTGGGCTCCCTGGACTCCAGTGTTTTCTCCAGTGAGGAAGAGCAGGGGCCCCTGCTCCAGAAGGTCATTCCYTCCTTGGACTGCTTTACTATCAATGTAGGAGGCAGCCGCTTTGTGATGTCCCAGCAAACTTTGTCTTGCTACCCTGACACCCGTCTTGGCAAACTGGCTGTAGTGGTCTCCGCTGCCCGGGATGTGGCCTCTGGCCTCCTTGAGCTTTGTGATGATGCCAACCTCGTGGAGAATGAGTATTTCTTTGACCGGAGCTCACAGGCATTTCACTACATCCTGAATTACTATCAGACAGGGAGGCTGCATGTCATGGAGCAGCTTTGTGCACTCTCCTTCCTGCAAGAGATCCAGTACTGGGGTTTGGATGAGCTCAGCATCGATTCCTGCTGCAGAGACCGGTGAGTTGTGGGAAGACGTGGCACACAGGATTGTGGGCTGGGTGAGCTCAGTGTTGACTTGCATGCAGGGATGCTTAGGTGAGACATCCAGCAGTGGGGGTAGGTGAGGTAGCAGAGCACTGGGAAAAGCATGTTCAAAGCTGGATGAGTTCAGCCCTGAATCCTACTCTAGAGGTGGATGGGTGTAGGAAATGGGAGGAGATGTGTTGGGTGAGGTCACTGTTGACCTTTGCTGAGTGACAGGTTGGTAGTGGGGTCAAGACAGTGAGACCCTAACAGGAGCAGGATCCAAGTTGTCCTGTACCGGCCTAGGACTGGCCCTGGAAGMTCAAAATGTTTGAAAGGGACAACGCTGAAGATGAAAAAGGTTGTGAAAGGAGAGATGTCCTTTCACTCATCCAGCTTGGGGTTATCCTCAGAGGGATTGGCTGTGGAGTCAGGCATGGTGCCGGGAGGGTTTGGAGCCTCCGCACCCCGCACTTTTCGTTCTGGAGGATTTCCAGATCCAAGCTGGAGAGGCGGGGGGGTGGGGGGGGTGGTCACCTGCCAGGCTGAGTGTGGGTGGCATGGCTCCAGGAAGAGCCGTGATGGGAAGCATTGCACATGGATGTAGCAGCTTACAGGGAGGGGGCAGCAACAGCAGGAACATGGCTCACTGGAGACAAATTGTAACAGGCAGCTTAGGAACTAGGTGGGTTTYGACTGAACCACCCCCAGGACATTTCTGTTAATTCTATTTGCAGTTAATTTTATTTTTTTGCCACCATTTTTAGCRTTACTGGTTTGTTTGTTAGTATTGAAGAAATGAATTCTCTAAAGAGTATAACTGCTATTTATCTAAAGCAAAATTATTAGAAAGAAACAAAGAAGCAACCCCGCCCCAAAAGGATACTAGAGTTATCCTGCCCTAGCATGGTCCAGTTCTGCAGCTGAGAGAGTTGGATCCTAGTTTTCATTCCTTTCTTCCTTCCCTGGGAGGTGTAACAGAAAGCTCCTACTTCTTTGGTGGTACAAGGAGCTACAGACCTCTTTGGCCTATGCAGGAGTAACTGTATCAAATGAAGGCAAAATTGCATAGCCCCTTTGTCTAAGGCTTGAGATTTGCAGCAGTCAAGAAATACAGATATGAAAGAAAAGAATTTTTTTTGTGTACTTTAGGAATGTTTTTGTTTCATGAAATTGTTCTGTAAATATACTTTGCTCTAACAAAACACTCAACTATGCATTTACAATCTGTAAGTTTTACTCAGCACAGATGCTTGTGTACTTTGTTGTGTGAGGACCCATATATTTAAAGAAAGATAACTTGTCATCTTAGTGTATATTGATCAGAACTTCATCCATGAACTGCATGGCTTTTATTATGACTTCCCTTTTAGTATTGCAGATACACACCAATGTAATAAAAATGCAATATAATTAATAAAATTGAGGACAACTTAGAAACAGAGGGTCCAGTTGTGCCAAGGTTGCTTACAGGAATGCATGTTAGTCATGCAGCAGATCCTACTGTAGTCAACATGATCCATATAAATAACATGCTATCAGAATAAAATTACTCTGCACATACAAACTGTCACTGATATGAAATGAGGGAATAGAAATATCAGGTCAATGGAAACATGCTGCAAGGTCTCAATTAATAAAATCATCAACTGTATGCTTGACATCAGGGTTTTCTGAGCTCATGTAAGGTATACTTTAATKTGTATTCTTAGGCCTCATGTGGTAGAGGATAAGAAAAACATAYGCATATTGGTATTAAAAATCTCTTTGGGGGGGTTTCTGGGCAGGTACTTCAGGAGGAAGGAGCTGAGTGAAGCCTTAGACATCAAGAAAGATGCAGAAGAACTTGATGCCCAAGACGAGGAAGAGGACTTTTCTGGTAGCCTCTGTCCCAGTGTCAGACAGAAACTTTGGGAAGTTTTGGAAAAGCCTGGCTCCTCTGCAGCAGCCAGGACTTTTGGCACTCTGTCCATGGCTTTTGTTGTTGTGTCCATTGCCAACATGGCTTTGATTTCGGTAGAGCTAAGCTGGCTGGCACCACCATTACTGGATGCCCTAGAGTACCTGTGTATTGCGTGGTTCACTGTGGAGTTTGTTCTGAGGTTCCTGTGCGCACGGGATCGGTGTCGCTTCCTAAGGAGCGTGGCCAACATCATAGACCTCCTTGCTATTTTACCTTTCTACATCACCCTGCTGGTGGAGAGCCTGTGTGGTGGGGAGAGCTCCCAAGAACTGGAGAACGTGGGGCGCATTGTCCAAGTGCTGAGACTGCTCAGAGCCCTGCGGATGCTGAAGCTGGGAAGACATTCAACAGGTACTTTCGGCCATGGCAGTGATACTTCTTGTTTTTGCTGCCTACAGCAGTTGTTCCTGGGCACAGTCCCCCACTTTGTGTGCATTTCTGCCTAACCTTTTTACCCAATCTAATGTTAGCAGTAATGGCTTGTGAAAAATCTTACTTTTGGACATTGGTAATTGAGTGGCAGGGGCCTTCTCCAATAAATTTTAGTTCTTCATAAAGCCAGTATATTGTTTGCACAGAATATTTACAAAAACAGGCCCCAAAGTTGCATACTGTAAATCATCCACCAGTCATTCACAATGTCATAAATTTACAAACATATATTTGAGTTGATTTGGTTAGGGATGAAGCAAGAGAAGAAGCAGAGATCATTGACTCATGCTTTTTGTATTATCAAAAGCCCATTAATGACAGCTTGTAATTACCTGTCGCAATTTGTTTTGTTAAGAACCGTATGCAAAGAAATATATCATGATTTTGTCTACATCATAGATCCTGAAAACAACAGGATAGAGAATGTTTCAAGAAAACTGTTAAAACCGAATCACACCGGGCAGTGGGTTGAGGGGCTCTCTGGCCCTGTTGAACACACTGATATCTGTGTGATATGTGGAGCACAGCTGGGGGCTGTTTACTGAAGGGACCTAGGTGCAGCTCAGAGCAGCAGTGTCAGGTTCAGTCAGCATTCACCCATCCACGTGGGGCCCTTGGTGTCCAAGCACTTCTGACAGGTCAGCAGGCAGATGGATGAACAGCAAGCAGGGGTAGGGTGGAAGGTGAAATGCATTTTCGAGAACGTTTTTGTTCACTCTGGGTAGTGAATGGAAGGCATAAAAGGTAACGTTTTCCAGTGGGAATCTATCAGAGGAAGCTGGAAATAATTGGAAGGTGTTGCGTTTCCCCTTGTGTTTACCCCATTTTTATTACTACTTCATGATATGTGCATGCCTGGATATATGAAAGAGTAGAAGCTGTACTCCCACCACACCTCTCCRTGCCATGATGTTGTCCAGTGCTTGGCATTTTCAGTGATTTAATTATGTTCCCACTTAAATCAGTGGTGAATATGGCACCGAATTTGACAGAAAAAATGTTCAGCCAACACTTGGAGCTTTGAAAACTCAGATCATAATAGTAAATCATGGTCTCTGTCCTGCAATATTAGCCGTTTTGAAGATGGTGATGGTCGTTCTTACATGGCACTCAACGTACCCTATCAGGATTTCCTGCCATGGAACAGGAATGGGTTGATGCTTCTCTTTTTTTGAAGGGCCATCTCCACCCTCTTTGTGAACTGGTCCTACTCCAGCAGGCATTATAGTGTGCTCACAGCAGCAGAATGTGTCTCTYTATTTTTGTTCCCACGGAAGAGCAGTGAACCTGCCTGCCAATGGCAGGGAGTAGCTTTAATGCTACTGAGCATAATCATAGTGGTTTGGGAAGTATCTTAATCTTACTCGCCTACCCTAGATTATGCCTATACTGCTGCATAACTGTCCCTTAGAAAGCAGTTGAAAGGAAGCTTATAATGATTCAGTCTGTCAATGCGTTTGTTTTGCTTCATTATAATTTTTGCAGGGTTTGGTGGGGGTTTTTTTGCAAGAAAGGCTGCTACCCACTTTTGATGGTAGCTGTAATTTGAATGCATTCCTCTCTGATTGTATTTTGAAAATAAGACAAAGATTTGAACTCATCAAGGCACTTCTGTGCTGAATAACAAAATAGTTATCCAAAAGTATGTTGATTCTAGTTACAAAGTTTCCAGTTTATTGCATTTTACTGTTACAGAATGAATCCATGAAACTCAGTTCTAAGGCTCTTTCTATCAACTTGAAACCAGATGTTCCAGACACTTGTATAATAACTGTTAACTTCAGGTATATTAACTTTCAGGGATGGTCTAAACTTTTGTGTCTATTTATTCTTAAATTCGTTAAAATATTACCACAGTTTATATCACAATATTGAGTGCCATTAAGAGTTTAGTAATTCCATGTTAGGGAGAAGTGAATTAATTATATCAAAATTTAGTCTCCTAATCTGGAAGTGAGCTATCATCTTCCTACTAGAACCAAAGTACCAGTTTCAAAATACAAGGAGTAACATACGTATCTACTTAAACCACCCAGAGCAGTATTACCGTCACTGTGCTTGCTTCTTTGGTAGTTCAGAGTTGCTGCCCACTTAGGCCCAGAACACTAAATCAAATCTGTGTAATTTAAACATAGAAAGTCACTGTTTCGATCTTCTGTCAGAGGAGATGCTGCTACTAAGACAAAATGTAGCCCTAATAAATCAAAACAGAAACATACACTCACAGATCTGAAGCCGTATTTCTGACCACCAGAGGTATGTAGCAGAAGAGAGTTTTGTTAACGTGCTTCTAAACACATACTTAACCACAGCTGCTTATAGAAGATGAACCCCTTAAGTACCATACACAAAGACCATCCTCCTTGCACATACCTAGGCAGTCCTGAAAAATCTGTGTTTAGGGATAGCACTCACAACAATTCTGCTTTCTTGCCCTGGATCTGGCAGCTTAAAGCTGCGTCCCAGTGAAGCTTCCTTCTGACTCCTGCGCTCTCAGACCAGACAAAGCTTCATGCCCTCCTCGCCTGTTTTGTGTGGCAAGAGGAGTGCAAGATCAGAAGAGATGAGAAAATTCATGGCTGTAGSCAGTAATTCGTCTTTCATAAAGGAGGGGTGGTCACAATCACAAGGAGAGCATCTCTGTAGCGCTGTGCAGACCCATAGCAAAGCTGGGATCCCAACAGCAGCCTGGCTCTGCTGTCAGGGGCAGAAATGAGTTAGGAAAAAACATAACATCAATTCTTTTTTTCACTTTTTATTTTTAAAGAAATGACATATTAACACTTTTTGTGGGGAAGGGACGGAAAAATAAATGGAAGAATCATTTCTGCCCCTTTGAAAGCTGAACCCAGCTAATAGGAGGGATGTGATGCCTAGAAACACTGGAGYGAGACTGGAGTGAGTGTGTAATTACGCATGCAAAGTGCTATACTTCATCAAGGAGCAACTGAGAAATCAGTASTGCCTGTACCCAGAAAATGTATAGCTAGTAGGTGAGACTACTTTTCTGAGATACCAACATTATGGATTTGAGTGGCTGCAAGAATAGGTGAGAACTGAACCTGCATTTTTCACGTTCTCGGATGCTCCTCAGCTGTTGGCTTCCTTCTGGGGCCACGTTTTGTGCGAAGCCTTGCTGGTCTTTCTCTGGGAAGGACTGAGGATTGACTCCTTGAGGTGAAGTAGGATGTGAGCATCTTACTTCTGACGGCAATAGGCATATGTTTGAGAGAAGGCTGTAGCGTATGTCAGGATGAGATGCCTCTGGATACATGAAAAAGTGAAACTTCAGCACTTTTAGTGCCAAACATTTAAGATTATTTAAACGCTGTGCGTAAACTGAAGCTTCCGAACATCAGCTTGTATTGCCGAGTCCCTTTGGGCAATAGAGAGATGGAACTTGACCTGCATGGCAGAAACGCCTCCCCTTCCTCCTGCTGGCCCCAGGGCTGGGGCTGCTCGCCTGCCCCACGCCAGCTCTGTTACAGCACCTTAGCACCTTCCAGCACAAGTAACCAAGCTGTTACAGCTCCTGGCAAGGAGTTCTCATGGGAAGTCATAAGACTTACTGAGGTGTCTGTGCTGGAACAGCCTTAGCTTGGCTGTGTGCTAGAGCTCCAAGACATTTTAAAAAGTTACAATATAATATAGTAGAATATATTATTCTTTTGAATACGCCAACTAATTCCCACTTAGGAATGAACTGTGGAGTCCAGTAAGTTGTCTGATTCATAGATTCATCTAAAAATGTCTTCTGACTTCATCTGAAGACCTGAAGTGATGAAGAACCATCGTTTCACTGATAATTGATTGTAGTAATTACGTACCGTCACCAAATTAATTTGAATTTTTTTTTTTTTTTTTCATTTCAAGGTCCGGGCACTCTTGTAGTTTCTGGGTTTTGGTTTGGTTTTTTTGGGTTTTTTTTTTTGCTTTGACTTTAACAAATTAAAGGGTTCTTTAGTTATTATTTTCCTTTATGATAACAAAGATAACTCTTCAATACCTGTTTTTCTTTTTGATAACTGAGACAGCTTGAGCTTTGTTTTTTCAGACACCAAATCATTTCTGTTACACTCTTCTGCACCTTCTGCAGTTTTTCRGTACCTTTGTTTTAGATGAGGATAATAGAACTAAGAATACTAAAAAAAAATTCAGACTCCGTAACAGTGAGAGTAATTAACCATAGGAAAAATATTTTACTGAAGGCATCATCAATGTGATACAAAGAGTTAGCAGTCACTGCCCTGTTCCTCCTTATTTTGACCTGGTTTATGCAAGAGTTGCACAGGTTTTTTAGCTATAGTATTCTCAGGATCCATCATAAGGGGCAGACCCTGGCTTTTACAGTACTCATTTATGCTTTGAAAAGAAGTGCTACAGAGGTAATTTTAAATTGGAGTACCTTCTTCTAGGGAACCTGACTTACTCTTCTACCTTGTTCAGTAGGAAGTTTTACAGGGCAATTGATGATAGTAACTTCCTTGGAAGATGAGCATTTGATCTGGATCCTTGCAATTGTCTCACATGGCTTTTACACTGCTTATCTTAGTGCATTTTCAAAATGTGAAGGCAGTCATATTAACAGAGAAAAGATTACACTGATATATCATATTCCCCTTGTGTTGCAGATTTAAACTATATCATTGTAATAAACATTCTAACCAACAGATCATAGGTATAATGATAAAAAACCTGGATATGGGCAAGTTCTTAACTGGAGTTCGTAGAAGAAAACATTGAAAAAGGAAACACTCCCTACAAATACTTCCACTGTTTGCTGTGCATAAACAAAAACTTTAAAACCCCTTAGACCTGAAGGGGAAAAGAAAGAGCCAAAAGCAAGAAGAAATTKTAACATCTTGTAGTTTGAGATTGAAGAAAGAAAAGCAAATCAAATTGCTTGTTACCCTAATGAGCATATGAAGTCTGCAAGCAGAGGCAGAGCTCCAATAAGCTATTTTGCAAACACTGGTTTAGACAGAAGTGTACCCCATGAAGGGTAATTCATAAGCATTGTGTTTTTCTTCTTTAATAAAAAGAAAACACAGTACGTTTTTAAAGAACTGTATTAAAAAACAGTCCAAAATCACTTGTGATTCAAAAGATAATTTCAGTCTCCCATGTGTCTCAGCTGAGTTGATACCCTGTTATCTTCCTTCTTTGTTTATGTGTGCAACATTTATCTATTGCACTATTACTGGATTTACTTTCCTGCTTGCTTTGTCAGGCAGTCTAGCCTTGAGGCAGCAGCTCCAAAAGGAATGTGGGTGGTTATGGAGAGCAGTCAACTGCACACGAACTCCCTGTGCAGCTCATGGGCAATAGGACTGATGYAGTCCCTTGGTGAATTAACAGGAAGATACCATGTTTGCATTGGGAGGCTTTGCTATCTCCAGTTTTGGCACAAATGCAGCTGCTGCTGGAATACTGTATTTAGTTTGATGTCTACAGATAAAGATACTGATAGGTTTTTGGGCGGAAAGAGAGGCCGAAGAGAGCCTATGAGAACTATAAAAGGATTGAAAACAGTCCTTAGCAAAGAAAAAGTTAATGAGTGACTTGGGCTTTAAGCACCCACCTGGAGCACAGATTTGGTAACTAAGGGTTGCTTGGTCCAAGAGAAAAATATGACAATGGTTGGAAAATATGAGCTGGGCACATTCAGACTGAAAGTAGGGAGCAAGTGTTTTTTAGTGTGTTTTTAAATGGTTATTTAGATAACTTATTAAAAATTGTGCTAGATCTTCTGTTATAGCCAATTACTAAATCAAGATTGGTTAGTTTTTCTAAATCATATGCGTACATAATTCAAATAAGAATGAGGTGAATTTCTATGCTCTGTATTAAGGAAACAGAGATGATGTCAGTGGTTCAGTCTAACATTTTAATCTATTTCTTTAAATCATGTTTTCCCTGTAGTGTTGAGAGCAGCACCCCTTTTTCTTAAGGCAAGTTCACTAGCCGTCAAAGAAAAAGATAAGGCAGTCAGCTTTCAAATAAGAGATGTTTTGCAAAGTTAAGGTGGCAGCTACGTGAATCAGCCTACTGACAGCATTTCTTGTCTTTCAGGCTTGCGGTCTCTTGGGATGACTATCGCACAGTGCTACGAGGAGGTTGGCCTTCTGCTGCTTTTCCTCTCTGTAGGAATCTCTATATTTTCCACTGTGGAGTACTTTGTTGAGCAAGGAGTGCCAGGCACAACTTTCTCAAGYGTACCTGGTGCTTGGTGGTGGGCAACCACTTCCATGACAACTGTTGGTTATGGTGACATTAGACCAGACACTACCATTGGTAAGGTAGTGGCCTTTATGTGTATACTATCAGGAATACTGGTTTTGGCTTTGCCAATAGCTATAATAAATGACCGTTTTTCTGCCTGTTACTTTACACTGAAGATAAAAGAAGCTGCTCTTCGGCAGCGTGAAGCTTTAAAGAAACTCATGAAGAACTCATCCAGCGACTCTAATATCAATGTTAATTTGCGAGACATATATGCACGCAGTGTCATGGACATGTTACGGTTAAAAAGCAGAGAGAGAGCAAGTACAAGGAGCAGTGGAGCAGATGATTTTTGGTTTTGACTTTTAAGTTATTTAGCCTTGTATAGCAAATAGACTACTTCAAAAATGTAGTATTAAGCATCTCTTTTTTTATTATTYGCCACATAGTGTATTTGCTTTCCCAGCTGGAGTTTTACTTACTTGGACAGACTGAGAAAACCACTGTATACAAAAGGCAGAATTCATAATATGGAGTCTCTCAAGGGGCTCTGAAACCTGCTTCCAGAACTGGATTGTGGTGGGTGAGAGGGGAAATAATGGGTCCATCAAAGTAAAACAGTGATGCAAACACTTGTCTATGAATTTTATGTCCTTGCTAAAGTATAGTAATAAAGTCTTAGCCAAAATTGCCATGGTGTTTTGAATTTTAAAGAACTATAAGATTTGTATTTGCATTGGAAGAACAAAAGTTAAAGACATCGAGAAAATCTGAAAAGGGAGGTCTAAGGGAGTGAAAAGTTGAATAAATTTGTGATGACATTCCTATAATGAGCTTCATCTTGACCCCCTTTCTTATCCCCATCTTCTACTCCATTTGCATGAAAAAGAGGTTACTAGACCTTGGGGGGGGAGAATTTCCTCATTTGAAGAGAAGCAAAGGGCTACCAGATACATGGCAGGTATCAGGAGATAAGTGAAAGTATTAAGCAGATGCAAGRTCTGCAGCAAAGTATAAAATAGTCATGAAATAGGTGCCATAACGTAGAGCATCCTCTGCAGTTGCTCTAGAAGTTGCAGGAGCTAATACAGCCTTTGCAGCATAGAAGTGATTTACAAACTTAGTTTGAACTATGCCTTCTGTGTGTGTTTTGATTCCCATAACTTACTTGTGTAGCTAAGCAGTTTTTGTGCTCAAGTAAAGTCACCGGTGGATATCAGAAGAAACAGAAATGGTAAAAGGTAACAAGCTACTCATTTCTCTATCTCCCATTAAAATCAGTAGGTATTCCAAGTGGGCCAGATTTAAAAAAAAAAAAAAATTATAAACTTCACTGACCCATTATTAGAAAAATCCTTCATCAAAATCTTCTGTTCCAAAGGAAAAATGAGCACTTGTTGGACTGGATGCTGAGTCTAATGCAGTAATCAAAGTACAAAATTAAAATAATCAAAGGTGKTTTTGGTCAAGTTTCCCTACCACTTACCTCTCCAGTGGCCCAATATCATTCTTAGCAAACAAAGCTTTTCTTTAATAGAATTTCACTGTCCTAGACTATGACATTGCCACAGTATGCATATAACTCAACTAGTAGGGTAAATAAAAAAATCACAAATCTCTCTCATTTCACATTTTTTTGGGGGCAATATAAGTAYAATCATTATTTACATTTGACATTAGTTCAACATACTCACTAAAAAGAAACAYCTATTAACTGTGGATTATTTAATTTTATAAGGTATTTATGTATATAGAAGGCTTAAACTGCCTTTGAGGATATATGAATGGGTAAAATAACCTGCTTTTAATAAACATTGAATAATACTTGTTTTGAAACAAGTGTGTTTTCCTCCAATTCCCTATAAATGGTGGCGTAAACATAATACAGCAAGCAAAATTTTCAAAGGCTCCAACCTTGATGCAAACTGAGTAGCATTTCAGCATGAAACATCTGATTTGYCAGATGACATCAGTCAGCATTTGGATTTGGGACCAATGCAGCACATGCAGCTGTCACCAGAGTCAGAAAGAAGCCAACGGAAAACACTGGAGGCCAAAAGAGTGTGTCTTGCTCTACCAGAAATTGTCTAGGTGTGAAAATTCGTAGGTCAGCCTCATGGTCTGTGTTACACAGAGAGCAAAGTGTGTCAGCACAGTGTTCCCCTCTGCCCAAATCCTCTATGAATCCATCACAAAACTCCCACTGATGTCCAGGAGACAAAATTAAAATTCTGCAGGGGAAGGCTTGATGCAGCCCGCTCTAGGTTATTATTTCGTAGCTCCTTGGAGCAGGAAGTCTCTCAGGCTGCACAGATTGTACAGGCTGTTTCTCATTCAAAAGTCATTCTAATTATAGAGAATTAGGAAGAAGCTTTCATTGTGGGAATGCTGATTTGTAATGTCTTTTGTGCTTTCTTGTACAGCATCTGATCTCTGTTTGAGAAAGGAAATGCAGTTAGATAGCTGATTGATTTTCTTTAGGGAAAGCCTGCTTTTATCACATCCTGTGCTTTTTATGAAGGACTCAAAAGAATGAGAGAAATGTTCTGGGATGTATCAGTTGATTCACTCCTTTCACCAGCTCTGGAGATAAAAAGTTTCCTAGAAATGCCCATGGGGAAACAATGGCTAAGACTTTATCCAGTAGCCGCTTTGGCTTCTATTTTCAGACCTCTTGATTTTAAATTCAAAGTCTCCCAAGAAGTGTTTGTCAATCATGTTGTTTATGCAGCAAGGTTATCTATCACATTATGGGCTGAGACTAGCAAATCATTTTGCAGATGAAGGCCAGTTCTGCTTTCAGCTCTTACAGACGGAAGGACCAGAGCATTTGTCCTGAGCAACAGACAGTACTGGACATCATTACAACTCGAAAACATGAAGCTATGCTATGTACTTACTACCACAGAAAATAGCTCAGTCACCACTAAGGCACCAAATTAAGGATGTTACTGTKCTATCTTTAGAATATCACACTGAAGATAAGAAACTACCTCTTGTCCTCACATCTGTTCTGCCATTTCCATCCTACAGCAGACTTGGCAGAAAGGATCATGTGTTAGAACATCAGTAACATTGGCTGAAAAATCAGCATTTTAGCTTAAAACACCAAGTGTTTTCAAAAACTGGTATCAAAGGGTGTAGCTGCAGCACTTAACAGCAAGCCCACATTAACCTTGGTTCCCTAGTACAGGAAACAATAATAGTGAAAATGCAGTGGCATAGACTACAGTGCAGACTAACAATCTGAAAAATCTTGTATATTTGTTTGTAGATGCTTACGGGCTGCTTTTAGTTGGGGACAGTGTGGTCCAACCCCACCAAAACTTTTTAAACATCACTAAAATTGTTCTTTGTCGTTCTCACTTTGAAGAAAGCCAACAGCCTCCTGGGGCGCATCAGGCAGAGCATTGCCAGMAGGTCAAGGGAGGTGGTCCTGCTCCTCTGCTCAGCCCTGGTGAGACACATCCGGGTGCCGTGTCCAGTGCTGGGCTCCCCAGTACAAGAAAGACAGGGACATACTGGAGATAGTACAGCAAAATATTGGAGTGCCAGGTTGCAGAGACCAGCATGTCGGGGAACGCCCGAGTCCAGGACAGGTGGGTGTGCTGGTAGCTGTGGGGAGATTTATCACTTCAGGGGGTAAGTTTTGGAAAGGTATTTAGAAATCCATGTTTGCTAATATTTTACAAGTGTCTAAGATTGTGATTTACCTGTTGTATTGTACTGATATTGATCCTGAATGCATAGTTCACTGATCACTTTAATTATGTGGTGGTAGTAAGTCAATACACCACTTCAATCTTGATTTGATATAAACTATGTAAGTTGAGCAATTTTCCCCCAGGACAGGAGTTTTGCTGGCCAATTCTGAGCTTGTGGGATTGCCACATGGCAAATACGGTTGAGCACAAAAAGGAGCAAAAAGGAAAGGAGAAAGTTATGAGGTCTTTTAGAAGGTAATGCCCATTTATTTTTGTTTTCTGACATAATAAAGTGTTCTCCTCTTGTTAGAATTATTTTGATAATGAGTGACATGGTTTTCTCATTTTCTACAGTATTGTCCTCTCAAACCTCTATTGAGGTATACATGCATACCCACAGCTCTACCAGAACATATTCCGTTGAGATGCCCACCATCTAAACTGCACTAGAGCAGCTGTTGCTGACACCTCCGGTACTTAGTTGTCTGTGCTCTTATCACATAGCCTCACTGCAGAACGGGAAGAGCAACGCAGGCCGTAGTCACACCTCTGATGGCAGACAAGGGGTCTCCAGGGCTCTGGGCTCTTGAAACATCATTTGCCAAAGAGGAGGGCTGGAGTCAATAACGTCTCTAGGACTAAGATGCATTTTTCAGTTATAACCTCTTGTCAATTAGGTTTTTTGAGAGTTTTAATGAGCCCTGTAATTATTAYGGCTTTGCCTTTTATTTAAACACAAATACTAGAAAACACGTACATCTCCAGACAAAAGCAGAGCTGCCACACACTCACTGTTTGTAAGTGTTTGATGAGGCATTTAAATTTGGTGTAAACAGTGAGCTTGACCTGATGAGCAGTCAGTAACTAAAGCCATTCCTTCAGAAAATGGATTTTAATGAAAGACTAAGCTGAAGAATTCAGTTATAATTAACTTTGTTGTTGTTTTTGATACATGAAATAGAATCTTTTCTGACAAAACCTTGACCCCAATGTATAGGACTGGTGCTTCTGCTAGAGGATGGCACTGTCAGCAGGAGGGAGAGCACAGCCCATTTTGCATGTGCCTCTCACAGAAAAACAGGAGGGAAATTTGGTGCGGGTGGGTCTTGCCTTATTACAGGATTTCTATGTGAGACAAAAAAATTCTAGCCTAACAACAAAGCCTATTTAAAGGTATTTGGGGCACTATTATCTATTTTACTTATGCTAAGTTTCTGTTCTGCAGACATCAGCAACCCCTTTAGCTGGGGTGAGGATAAGGAAGGGATCCCACCTAATGTCACAAAAGCAGGTCCAACACTAGCCGATGTAAACATCAGTTGCTGCCAGTCTTTCTCAGGCCCCCAAGAAGTTGCCTGTGAGGTGGACTTAAAACATACCAAAGAGTGAGGAACCCAGAGCAGCCTGAAGTTAGGCTGGGTCTTTTAAAAAGTCTACAGTTGTGTTCATCTAATTAAAATTATGTAAAATGCCTATTATTATGTGAAAAAACCATGCCTTTGTAACAGCTTCTCAAAATGAAATCATCTTCCATATCAAGCAAAGCAAGACTCCTGCAGATTTAAGACTTTCTCTAATTATACCTAATTTTGTACAGCTTTCAATAAAACTAAAAGTGCTTGTAATTCATGTAGTATTACTGTCCTGTAAGCTGATACACACGTTTCATTTCCAACAGCTTGACTCAGAAAGGCAGTTCTATTTCCAACTCTGTGCAGCAGAGAGAGATCCTGGGAAATGGCTGAAGTGCATGACTTTCCACTACCTAATGCATGAACCAGTTTCTCAGGAGAACTTGGAAGACAGTTCATAACAGCCTCTTGCAATTGCCATAAAAAACAAGCACAGTGAATTGACTTGTCCTAAACACATTTTTTCAACACAACCGAAAAAGGTGATTGGCTTGAAAGTAGTTAAAAGATAACTAACGATGTCACTCTTTACAGCTGGCCCTGTGTTACAGATTTCTGAATTGTAACTCTCAGCCTGAGGTATGAAATATATTATGCAATCCAACCATGTTGAATTATGGGAAAATATTCCAAGATGAACATGTCTCTGCTTCAGAACTGCTGTCCAGTGAAGCAGCATTCATAAACTCATAGCTCTTTTGCCCTAAACTAGCAACATCATTATGGCCTTTAGAACATGATGTCAGAAACTGCCAGAGTTAACAGGCTCCATGGGACCCCTCCATAGCTTTTGCCATGTGTCTTAGTGCACTGCACTTAGCTGCAGTGATAAAAGCTATTACTACTAAAGCCCTAAACAGACAGATTAAGCCATTATTAATGCTGAGTATATAAGAAGAAAAATAATGAAGGTAGAACAGGAAAGAGAAAATTAATTTAAATTTAAATTAATTTTAATTTAAAATAAGAAGTTGACATTCTTCAGCTGAGATTTACCAGTGGCTTATTGTGACTGACCTTGTGTGTTTTATTCCTCATATCTTCTCATAAGAAATGAAGAAAACATGGTTCAGTGCAGAGGAAGAAATTATTTTCAGCTCATTAACTGACATGYATCATACGTCCATACCACAAATTAGATCACATACTAATAATTCATACCTCATCCTAGCCATTCAGCCCTGTATATCAGACACACCTCTGCCCTGAACCATGTGTAAGCATGTGCCTTCATATTTGCATTGTTCTTCTGTAGAGCAACAGCAAAAAAAACTTTTTGTAAGAAGTAAACTTCAAGTTAAAGGAATAAGATCAGGTTTAATCTATTTCCAGTTCCTGCTATTTGTTATTTCTGCTGTCAGTCCTCATTTAACCCTCCCATCTTCTCTTCCTGGCAGGAATTGCTGAATAACAGATGGAAGAATTGCCAATCACAGCCTTTCAGTGTCAAAATGTAGACAAACCTACCCCACAAACCTGTGTTCTGTTTTCCTGTATTAGAAACAAAATCCAAGTCAAAAGAAATGTGTGGTGTTTCTCTCACAGCTACAAGGACAGCATTGATTAGGAACCAACAGAACCACAGTTTTCCAAATTACTGGAAGCTATATGCTTACAGTTAGTCAAAACCGACCTGTCATGTAACACATCTATTTATATCACTASGAAAACAGACTTCAGTAACAAATAAAGAGGAATACATTCTGAGAAAATATCTGTCTTCTGAGTTTAGAGAGTTAATATAATTGGTACTGCAAACACGCCCAAGAGGCAAGTTCCCATTGTGCAAGGGTTGCACTAAATCAAAACACAGCCCTTTCCTAAAGACCCTTCCATCCAAATGTGTAGGACAAACCAAACCCTATATTCAATTTGACAGTGTAAAGGAGTGAAGCTTGTCCAAAAAGCCTTCCTATGGGTTTGTTGTAGAAATAATGCGACATGTTCCCCATGGCAAATCTACTGATGTAATGGAATTACACCAGGATGAATTTGGCCTACTTTCCAGCCAACACTCTTTATAAGAGGCTTTGTTGTGTGAAAGCTGGATATGTGGTTGGGCCACAAAAGGGACCAAAACCAACATCCAAATTATRACCTCTGTTATGCAGACTGCCTCCTTCCGTATGGAGATGAATCCAGTTTGCTTGTGCCAAGCATCACAATGGAAATACTGGCAGACTGAGCTAACAAAATGCCACTGGCCATCATAATACAGAGGCTGCATTATGCTGCAAATGCTCCCATCAGCTGTCCAGCAGGAGACTTCATTAGAACAGATGTGACAATACACAAGCCAAAAAAAAAAAAACAAAAAAAACCCGAAAGCTCTTGTCCTCACCTATCGCCAGGATTTCAATCTGGTTCAGAGCTAGTGCATTTCACTATCAATTATTTAATGTTCTTAGAGTTCAACACTAGAGTTAAGCAAAATATTCAGTGCAAAAATGATGGGTGCTATTTATGCAGTATCTTTCTGTATCAAGAATGTCACTTTCCGATGACAATTCAGTACTTCAGTAATCATTGCTTACATTCCCTATCACATACACCATCACAAACTGCAGACCTATCTCCAGCTGGTGGATCAAGACAGTTTCGTTTATTCATGGTATGCTTCTGTTCACATTATCTTTTCAGTTTCTTAAGATCAAGTGTGCTATTCTCGTCTGCATTTTTTCTTAAGTTTCAGATCAGAGCTACATTTGCCGGAGGAACACGGTCTTTTAGATGATTCATGCTAGAATGATGTGGTCTGTGGTGCTGGCACTAGTAATACTAGTAATAGGCAGGAGAACACAGTACAGGTGCAATAACAGGACAGAAAGTCACGCAAGTGCCTCTCTCAGAAGCAGAAGATGCTATGCGTACGGGATGCAGCAAGCCACAGCTTTTCACACGGTACCCTGCAACCCAGTTCCAGCCTGTGAGGCAAAACCAAGTCATTAAATGAGCCCAGTGAAACGCAGGCCCACAAGGCGCACAGGCAGAAGGAGCTGCTCTGCACATCCTCAGCTCCCTCTCCAGCTTGCCTATTCCTCATATTTTTCCCAGGCAGCCTCCCAAAACTGTGGAAAAGCCCCCAGTAGGCCAACTGCACCTGGAAGGATGTGTTCAACGCCACTGAACTCGCCCAGGGAACAAATATTCTAGAATTTGAATGAGTTGAGTGATAAAGCATCATTTGCACATTCAATTCTAGCCAGCACAATATGCTTTTTTCCCAGACAGTTTCATTTCCTCACCTAACCTTCCTGTGTGGAGGTGTTCAATTAGCAAGGTAAAATATAATCTGCTAATTAAAGGGAAKATTTTAGCAAAGACAATTAGGAATCTAAATAAAGCAGGTAAGCTGAAAATACATGACAGTTTGCTAATTGTAAAAATAATTAAAAGAAAAAGAAAATCTTAAAAGACTGATTTACAGTTTAAACCTGGGCAAAGAAAGGCAGAAAAGTCAGAAACTTGTAGAAGAGATAAGACAAGTCCAGAATATGAGATCCAGTTTCAGATACAAAATATTTCCAACCACCTAGCATATGGCAACTCCCATGCAAACTACTACCTGTTTTGAAATGCACCTCATCCTGTGCTCCAGGCAAGGATTAGAAATCTCTCGTGTAGGATTCTTAGGCTTACCAGGTTAGTTTTGTAAACTCAAACACTTAAAATTTTTAATAGATCTGGACAAGATCTGTCCCTGAGTGAGGGAAAAAGCACTGTAGCTGGATGTATACTTTCCTTTTGGAAACTGAATAGTTATTAATCCTTCACACTTTAAAAAACCTTTTTTTTTTTTCCTTTTTGGAATAAAAAGATCTGAAGCATTTGCTTAAAACACAAAACAGCTGAACACTCAGCATTGCAGAAACAGGTTAATGCTCTGCCAGGTTCACCTCCCCCATTCCCACCCCAGCGTACACAGAACAGGCTCTTTTCCAGGGAAAGGCTCCTGAAAAATCTTGGTGACATTGTAGAAAGAATATTTTAAGTTTCTTGCTGCACACTTGGGACAAATTTCACATCAGGGCAAAAGCTACATGGTACATTCACTTCAGACATCTGAGAAGTGTTAGTATCTGCAGCACAGTCCCAGCGTTATGATAAGGGGATGAGAGAAAAAGAAAACAAATAATCATATTAGTGAACCAGCTGGTTGTTTCTGACCTGAGCATAACATAACGCAATCCAGACAGAAAGAACAGGGAAACCGGAAGAGAATGGCAAATAGTTTTCTCCATTGGTTCTACTCCTCATCTCCAGCAACCAAACTAAGAGCAGGGATTGAGGCATATGAAATAAGTCTCCCATGATTCTTCAAGCTATATAAAAATTGACAGGCTTATTCCAAGGAGGAGGCTAGCAACGGTCAGCACTGGTGCTCAAAATGGCTTTGGAGCAGCACTTTGCTGCAAGTAGCCTACATCAACAGGTTGCACTGCCTAGCAGGATGCCTAGCAGGAAGGTTTATATCCCTTCTAGCAGCTGCAGGGAGGTTTCAGAGCTGACAACCACACCTGAGACAGTGAGTCAGTGCTCGGATGCTGGGGAAGGTAGCATTGCTGATGGACCTTGGTTTCTGACTCAACGAAGTGTGTTGATCCTTACTTTATGGGGTTTCTGGAGTCACACTAAGCCCTGGCTCAAGAAGAGGGGCTGCAGGTCTGTGACTTGTAGAGGGCCCTCTCATACGGCATCTCAGGGCTGCTCCGGGGCCCGGCAGTGGAGAGGCTCCAGCTCCCACTTGTGCAGCTGTGGGGAGGGAGCAGCCATGCCAGTGACCATCTGATTGAGGTGCCTTTTTTTTTTTTCTTTTCTTTTTTATTCCGTAACTTGGAATCAGTTTCTCTCCTCTGCACAGAAAGGCAATGCTGGAGACTTTCTATAGGTCTATTCCTATTTTGTTGGGCTGTGTTCCTATAGACGATTTTGTAAACAAGCAATTAAAAGCTGCTTGAAAACCAATTCTGCTTCCGGAAGGATTCAGTCTCAATTGCAGTATTCATATGATGCTATCACTACAGCAACCAAGCCTGTAAACAATACTGGTGGTCACAGATAACACATCAGTAGTTCGTTTAGCGATTAGAAACAAAACCCATGTCAGACTGTATTTCTTCCCTGCCATTGCAGGCTTCCTGATGGAAATGCTATTTCAAGGGCTTTGCTCTGAAGTATAAGTACATTAGTTTTTCTCTGACATAAGATCTGAGAAGAAGGTTAAGCTGCAATGCTCCACCAGGTCATCTGGGCTGCTTCTCCTTCACATTTCATTGTTATGATGCAACATGTTACTCATGCGTTACCAATGCATACCTAACAGCACTACGACAACACGTTTATTAACATATGTGGGTCCTGTTCCTCCTGAAGTAAGACAAAACTATCATTTAATTCTGCTACCTACACAGTGGGATCAGTCTTTTGAGTTCCTCATGAAAGGCATCTAGGGAATTCTGCAAAACCCATGTTATATAATGCCATACAGAAATATTTAACTCACCTGCACCCTAAAAACTAGATAAAAACTAAATCTAAAGAGGCAATCTTTGTAGAGCAAGACTACTAAATCCAGAATAATATGCCCAATCTGTGCTTAATAACTTAGAACAAAGACTTATTTTGTCTCCTGCAGGGCATTGATATGCCTGAGGCAGCTACATAGTTCTGATGAAAAAGCCTCAAAAAGTTGAGGGTCTAATCTGCTGCCTTAAAACTCACAGCAGAACTCCCAGTATGGATGAGCTATATTACAACCAGGAGTGAGAGTCATCTAACCTAACTCTAGATAAGCACAGTGTAGGAAACCTTACACTGAAACAGGTAATCTTAGTGACTCGTTGCAGTCATTTCATCTAAAATAGGATGTCTAAAATAGAATCGTCTATTATTCTCCATTGGCTGAAGGGGCCGTTAGAGTGACTAGCTCCGGTTTAGACACTTACATCTTCAAACTCAAAATCATGGAGAGATGATCATTCCTCCTGACCCCTTTTTGGCGCCAGCAAGTTTATTGTCTAAGCATTCAACACACAGATTACAGGAAAGTTCTTCAGTCTAGATAGGACTGCTTTGAATCAATCTAATCGGGCTGCAGCTGGAGAGCTATGCACGACTTGCGTGATGGTCCTTTCTGGGAAGATTTATTGAAGTGGAAATAATAATCAAAATTATTCTCTCCTTTTGCTCAGTGAATCAGTCAAAAATACTTCTTCAGCTCTCTTAGTGCTCTGTTCCTTTAGTGCAAGTAAATCCAAGAACGAAATGCCTAAACTTCAGTGGAATGAATCTGGGCATAATTATTTTGTATGCATTACAGGACATCTTTTTAACTCCAGTTCCTTGTAGCTCATGTCCTCCAGATGGAGGCATTCATGGGATAAACCAGATAAAAATCTGAAAGACTTGAAGAATGAAAAGAATTCAACACTGCAAACTTTGAGAGCACTCAGAGCAAAACGTGTCACCTCTGGATATTTTGGGGACTAATGATTAAATATTTATGATCTTATTTCTTTGGTCTTGCTTGTCTTCTATGACTATATAAACACACATCAGATAATGCTAAAAAGTTTGTGAAACTTAATGTTTTCATAAATTTTAGTTCTATTTCTCCATCCATTCAGAAAGTGAGTTATACATTCGCCATTTTATGTCTTCCTCTCATAGAAGGGGAACAATACCACGTGCTTTGAGTGATCAGCCACAAAACATGAATCACAATTACTGAATCATTGAAGTGAGCATTTCACAAACAGCCTTGAGTCTGAAACTTATTTATGCAAAACTATTCCACAACTTCTTGTGAATAACAAATAGTTGAGAAAGAGAAAAACTCTGTTTTTTAATTGCAAATCAAATGCAGGGCTGCTTTAAAACTGAACATTAATTGTAATAACCAATTTGAGCAACCACATGAATCTACTGTGGGCTCCCTTCCAGCAGTAAAAAAGATATTCTTATATTTTAACTGATTTTTTTTTCATGATTTGCATGTTAAGCATGTTATTTTAAACACCTGTAAAAGRCTGATCATACATACCTGATGTTCATTTTACTTGTAAGAGTATATAATCTAGCAAGTTTAAGCAGCATCTGTTACAGCTATATCTTACTAAAGGCCATCAACCTAATGACAGAGACTCCTTTTAAATTATCTTTCATGTTTCATGTATCTGTTCCACAAACATTATTACTCTTTCTGATTTGAACAGTAAGCAAAAGTGACATTCACACAATGACTTTAAAGTTGTCATTCTTAACTGAACAGGGGGCGTGAATAGAAAAAGGAAGGATCACACTATAGAAATGCATGAAATAGTTAATTTGTATTTTTTAACAACTCCTAACATAATTCCATTCCAGATGGCAGTGAGAGCGCAAATCTGTTCTGTTCTGTGAGGATATGGGTGTTATAATAGGCTCCAATGGATCAGATTTATTTTTTAATGTTTTTTTTTCACAGAACACTTAACCATTTCAGTCAACTGCTGTTTGGTTTTATATGCTCAGTATGAAGCATTCATGTAAGATATTGTGTGTCATTACTCTCCACAAAATGCCATACCATGGAGACTTTTCTAAACCAATGATTCCTTGCTAGGGGCATTTCCTCTTAGAAGTCAATAAGTTGATTAGTCTACTCCATGGAGGATCTTATCTTAAAGCCAGTCAGTTTAGGAACGAGACTCTCTCAATTACCATAGCCTTTTCCCTCATTTGACTCCTTCACTGATGTTCCACCTAAAAAGGTGGGGTTTTTTTCTATATCAGGACTCCAGTGTCTTAACACTTGGCAAACCAAGAAAGCTTATGGATTACTTCTCCTTCACTCTGTGATGCTGCTCAGTCCCCCCTGGCTGGTAGGATCTCTGCAGCTTTACAGCTAGGATGTTGGTCTGGCAGTCTGCACTTCAACTCTTGGTACCAAAGTCCTAGGGAAATCATAGTCRGGGGTAGATGAGTGTCTCTCATTGGTTTTTCAGCCAGTTCTTTCATGTTTCAATGMAGAACAAAACTAAAGGTTGTGAAACCTTGACATTTAAAACATAAGGGGGATACTGATTTTGACACACAGGTCCCAGCACTCTGCTCTGGGAATCTACACAGTCCCAAAACTGATCCCTCAGCACCCGGCACTGTGCGAAGAGGAGTGGTGCTTTCAGAGGCCCCAACAGTGAGCAGTTTCCTCCCAAACCTTCCGATGTATCCCCTGTCCTAATTGATGGCACTCTTTCTTTTAGGAAAGCCCCTTTCAACAGAGCACAGAGCATGGTTTTGCTTGCCTCAGGAGCTTAATGAAGCATCACACAGTGGAATACGTTTGATACAGTCTCTGGACTACTTACTTCATTGTAAGAGCCAAGAATCTGACAAATACCTTACATATGCGTTGAAAGGGACAAAGAAGAAATGAGAACTGTCTCCACTCCTTCCAGTTAGCTGCACCTCACCACTCAAAAACAATTTTTGATGTTTCAAAAAATCTATATTTTCTGTCCTGCTTTTCTTTGTTTTATTGAGGTTTTGTATTTGTGTTGTAAGCCAGTTGTCAAAAATGTGCTTTAGATTTGCCCTCAAAAGGGACTTCTCTTATATAGGAAAGAAGAATTGCAGTCTCCATAAGAGTCTGTTCTGCTTTTGAACGGCACATTAGAGACATAATTCCTTACTCCACTGTAAGGTAACCTGAAGAGTCTTCAAGAAAACTAGTTGGCTATTTCAGTTCAGCTTSTTAATGTTTGACATTGAAGACCAACTACATTGAATTAACAGAATATCTCTTCAAGCTAAAAAACAAAAATACAACTACTTTGCTTTAAGATAACATCTTGCTCTGATACAAGGTGAATAATGATACTAAGAGATGAATAAATGGGTCTGTAAGCACTGGAACTTGCAATCATGGTTTGTGTAAAAACGGAAAAGCTGGGAGTAGAAGACTGAGCTCCCATGCTCTGGACCTGCTCAGTAATAACTAAGAGCTATTACTTTCCAATAATTGTGATATAATGACATTTGGGTTGATTTTGTAGTTTGCATTTTCTTCATCACTTTTTCAAATTTGCAATATTGCTTAAGCATGTATGGATTTTTGTTCAGAAATTGAGCTGCCCATAATGACCAGAACACTAAAGGATTAAAGGATAATGTTCTTACTATACGGAAGCTTCAACAAGGAGATGGACTGTCAACACAGTGAGAAATCTTGGTTCTCCTCTTAAATAAATTGAAAGAAGGAAAGCACAACCCCCAACTCCCCCCTTAGGACTGTATAACTGTACTGGCAATTTTCTTTATAAAACTTCAGGCAACTTTACTAAGTCTCTTCCTATTAAAAAAAAAAAAAAAAGACCACTGAAAGTGGGTGGCTGGTACTGAAAATGTACCTATCCTACGCAGTTTATGCCATACTACTAAGGATCTATTTCATCTTCCTTTAATGGAGTCTTTCAATTGACTTGAAGTGAATTAAATCTTATAAGTAATGTTCAGGACATGTCTATGGCATAGCAGTTGTTTACACACTGAATATTCTCATGTGCATATGGCTGTACCTAGAATTCTGGTCCTGAGTCAGACATTGATTTGAGAGCTACTTATTCCCTTATAAACTTGAATTCAGGTAGTAAATATGACTCTCTGCAGCTGATGAGATAATTGACATTGATTTCTAAATAGGACTATACAAAGAAAAGTAGAGACATTTCTCTCAAGTACTTGTTGAAATTTCTGAAATACTTCATTGCAAGGAGACCTGAGATATGTATTTAATATATAAAATAAATACTATATGTGGCTAGTTTGGATATAGTACATGCTATAAAACAAGGTCAAAATGTTTTTGATGATGGGAATTGTAGGGCAATATATTGTAACTAACCAACCAATTATTCTGCTTCTCTGCAACTTGTCATTTTGTTATACATCAGAAAACACATTTGCACTTTAGTATCTGTTCATCCATTTCATCGCTAGGATGCTCAGATGCCTTCTAAAATACCAGTCATTGTTTACAGAAATAAAAATGATGATTTCTGATGGCTGCCAAGTGGCTAATTAACTACACAAGTATGCTGCAATTTTTTTGTCAAGGGTTTGTTTGTTTATTTTTAGTATAATTACTTCTTAAATACTAATTTGAAAAGAACAAATTCTCACTGTGGGGAAAAGTGTTCTCAGTATACCTTCAAAAGTCTAAATGTAGTGTCCTTCCTCTGAGTTTATAACACTGCAGAAATGTATCTAATGGATGAATGTGCTTATGTTGTGATCAGATAGGATCCTGAAAAATGGTAATTATGTAGAGGAAAAAATTCTTTCATGACAAAATATATCTGTAAAAAGAAACCAGAGATGTCATGGAAGATTGATTAGAAGACCTGCTGCTGCATGGAGGGAACCATTTGCCTCTCCAGGGACACTAAGCAGCACCACCCTGAGTAATACTCCAGGGAATAGCAATCAATATGGGTGCAACAGCAGTTCTTGCTGGACAGGGTGTTACAATGGCATTGATTAACTCATATGACATAGACATTATGAGTAGCTGGATTTCACTTTTCCCCATACAATATAATGTTATTTTAAACAGGCATGCGGAGTGAGTTGGACTTTCTTGGCAAGGACTTCAAATTATGTTTAAAGTTGTTTAAAATGGAGAAGAGGATTTATCTAATTAACTGAATAYGTTTCTTAGCAAGACATTCTGAAAAATGAGAACAGTTTTATGGAAAAGAAAAATCCTCTTTTACTTGCCTACTCTGCTGAACTCTTACCTTCTTTTCTTTAACTGAGGATGCATCTCTCATTCTCGCCTCACATCACAAGCAGGCAAGTGCAATCAGTGGCAAACAGTGAAGATTAGGGAACAAGTATACTTAGAGGCTATGGAAAAATCTTGCTATTCTGCTTTTTGCAAATGGGTAGTGAGAAAGGGGAAAGCAGTGGGAAATAGCACTGAATGACTAGCAATGATTCAGCAGTGGTGAGGATCTATTCTCATAAATTAGAAATTGTGAAATATTAATCAGAAAAACATGATTTAAAACATAATATATAAAGCTGTCCAGCTCCTATATGTAATATTGCACATACTCCATACATGGAGGATTCAGGGACTCTAAAGCACTATGAACTGGCTGTTGGGTTTCAGGAGTCTCTGTGGGCTATGTGAATTATTCAGGACTG
Source organism: Phoebastria nigripes (assembly GCA_035582835.1). Classification (NCBI taxonomy): domain Eukaryota; kingdom Metazoa; phylum Chordata; class Aves; order Procellariiformes; family Diomedeidae; genus Phoebastria; species Phoebastria nigripes. Next base: position 322,753 of record JAYKAV010003134.1, read on the forward strand.
GCAACCTCACATTTCTATGTGGGCAAAAGAAATGGTTTGCAGGGCTTATTGCACTGGAGATCAGTAGGCTGGAGTTGTAGATGTAGATAGATGCCTTCAGATGGGATGGGACAGCGGTATATGTATTATCGCCATTTGCTCTCCTCTGATTTCAGTGGCCTTTTGCTGTGCTAGAGCAAGTAATTTTCACTGCAGTACCAAAGACTATGATTTTGATCTACAGGACAATAAATARGCTTGTTCCAAACTGGGGCTTCTGGGCATTACTGTAATGCAAATAAATATTTCTCCACACACTTACAAAAATCTCCTGAAAAGAAGATATTAAGGTTGTATATTCAAGCACGCAAAAGTTAGGAACAGCTATATTTATGGTTTCTTATGTGCTTTTAATTCTACCACATTGTATTCCCACCTGGTATAATGAATGAGTTCTTCAGGAGAAAAAAACAGCTATGTAAACATGCCGAATTTTGTTATATATCACAAGCCTGACATTACTTAATATTTGTGAGTTTGTTTTTCAGAACTAAACCATGGTCTTTCAGAGCATTTTAATACCTTGTTGATCAAACAAAAAGAGGGGGGCAGAATTTATATTTAAAAGTAATATTCCTTCCCTTTCACAAATCAGCAGTTTGTCTCTTGGCCCTTAATCACCCCAGGACAACATAGGCTTCCACGTCATCTAGAGGGTTTACTACTTTTTAACACCTCCACCAGAAAAGATCCATTAAAAGGAAAAAAGAGGAAAACCAGCTAGATCCAGAGCCGAGTATGACCCAATTTTGATGCTGCTACATAATGAGAACTGGTGTGGAGTGGGCTGAACAGGTGGCAATACTTCAGCGTGAGGCAGGGGTACTGACCTGTGGCTGGTCATGCACATGCCTCTGGGGGACAAGGGGGACAAGGCTAGACAGAGGACGGACTCCCACACCAGCCTTGATTTCTTCCTCCCCAGGGCCCGGCATGGCTGCACCACCATCCGTCCATGGGAAGAAGCTATCAGGACCAGCAGAAGGTCCTGCCTGTGAAACACAGGAGTGTGTGTTGTCTGTAAGAAGCAGTCGTTCTCTCTCACTTTCCTTCATGGCCTGTTACTGTGATCCCATACATAGCTCTGGAGAGTCAGGGAGTGACTTAATCCCTGAGAGCATGAGAGAAAACCCCTGAAGGGTTGTCTTGTGTCCAGCATAAGGTAGAGACGTCTGCTGAGCTCATGGCCCAGCTCTTTCCAGCCTCTGGCGGGGCTTGGGCTTAGTACTAAGGTGTCCCTGTGTTCAGTTTGCTGATCCGCTAAATCTTTCTAGAGGAATCCTAAGAGAGAGGAGTTGAGTGGCACATCCCAACAAAAACTGAGTTAAGTCTTCAGGGACCAGGAAAAAGTGCTTTCTGGAGTCTATGTATTCCCACTGCTGGGTTTCAACAGTGAAAAACTTCTCCAAATCAAGAGCTATTTTCTCCAAACAGAGCTATGAGGGAATCCTTTACAGAGGGAAGCAAGTGGTATTTGCACAGAGGGGTGAGTACTGGCTGCCTTCTGACTAAACTGTCCTTATAGTCATGGACTGTTATCATTCTTTGCACAAGCAAGAAGGAAATTTGTTGAAGTCCATGGGAGATTAAAGTTTCATACAAGTAATTCCACAAATAAGAATACTGAAATATTTGTGCCTGTTGCCCTCAGTTCATCAGTGACTCGGCACTGTTCAGGGAAGCCCAGGACTGATTTGCAGGGCTGGTATACCCCAGGCACATCCACCACAGCCTCAGAACTGTGTCTACAGGTCCCTGCACTGGGGGGCCTCATGGAGTTGTGGCTAAAGGCGAGCAGTTGCCACACAGTGGTCACTCAGAAGAGGACAGAAAAAACATTTCACACCAGATTCAGGGCAAAGCCTTCCCACCATCACCTGGGCCAGCTCTCTGTGATCCACCACCTGCTAACTGCCGCAATCATTGCTTAGCTAACTATTGACAGAGCTTGGAAGTAATGGGGCTAAGAAGTAGGTGGGAGATCACTTGCAAAAGTGGGATCTGTAAGCATGTTGTCACCAAGAAAGGGGCAGGCCATTCTGAAACATCCAGACTGCACTGAACTGTACCATTGCTGTGCACTGATGCACCAAATCCTTCAACACCTGACATGGGAGAAAAGCAGTGTGGGTTGCATGGAGTCATGATCCATCATGTCCTTGACATGATCCATGTCCATACAGCAGCCCACTCCACACCAGTTCTCATTATGAGATCATTATCCAGATAAAGAACATTTCTATTTGGTGTTTCTATATCAGTTTCTATGTTCATTCTATATTGATCCAATCTATACCAATGTTCTTACATATTGAGTGTGCATACTGTTGTGACCTGGTTAAAAATGGTGCAGCTAGACTGAGTAGCCCTTTTGGAGAAATGGAGTGTAAATCAGTCCAGCCAGACACTGGATAGGGTCAACAGCTTCATATACATCCCGCTGCTCATCTAGATGATCTGTCACTGACCAATACCACGTCAGCTTGTCCTAGTAGGCTGGTTTCAAGGGAAATCTCAATAAGTTAGTCGAAGAGAAACCCATTAAATATTATTAAGTATATAGATAATATCTTGGACTGCAAAACAGAGGCTGGGAAGCACAGAGTAAAAATATTACACACAATTGTCTTGTTATGTAATATGTTCTTCCCAAGTCATCCACTTGGTTACTTTCAAAGACAAGACCTTAGGTCTAGCCCAGAATGATCACTCTAATATTCTTACAGTGTAGGAGGTTGTTATGTAAAATTTGGTCTTCTGACAATGTTGATCTCATCATTTGGCCAGCAATGGCAGAGCAGAAGCCCTCAGCAGGGCACACTGTCTCTATAAATCAAAGGTCTTGAAAAGCGTGAGTGTTGCAGCTATGCTGCCTATCACCCAAGTGGCTCTCAACCAGCCATTTAAGAGGAAGGCAGTTTCTGGCTGAAGCTATAGTTGTGCATGTTAAAGTCTTTCAGTGGGATTCTTTTTAGATTCATGAGAGCAACCCTTCTGGCATACAACTCACTGGTAAAACACCCTAGTCCTTTGATGAACTAAGAAGGCTAGACGTTTACCAGGGTGTAGCTGGTAAAGAGACATGTTAGCCCATGCACTCAACTCCATAGGTGATGAGGACCCTGCCATGCCTGGCCTTTTGGTTTACATATTTCAAGGGTGCACAGTGAGGAACAGTGGCTCCCTGTGCAGCTTTCTCAGGTGTTCCAGCTCTCCTAGACTACATATAATAGGTCCTTGGCATTTCACAGGATCAAAACAGTCTGGATAGTTGAAGAATTCATCTTCAAGGGGCTTCACTCGACACTCTTAAATAAGAACGCAGACAGAGTCTTGTGGAGTATCTCTGCTGAACTGGGAAATATTAATCAAATTTCACTCCTCTAAGTGCCGAATGGGCCTGATCTTCAACCTGCTGAAACAAGTTGCCTTAGGTTACTTCCTTCAAATATGTTCTCTTTAATTTATTACAAAGTAATTGAAATTCTGCATTAGGAAGAGTTCTTTTAAACAAATATTACAGCTAGTAGCTTCAAAAATTCCCAAGTTAAGAAGAGCTGACTTAAAGCTTTTGAAAAGATCAGTGGCTTTCATTACATGTTTGTTTGTTTGTCTGGTTTTTTCCCCCATTCATAAAACAGTGGATTATTAAAAGCTGCTAAATATTGCCTTGCAGCTCAGAAAAATGAACATTTAGACAAAGCCTAGTCTTTTTCCAGGGGGAAATTCTTTTTCTATGGATTTGTCTTTGCCACCTATCCAGCAGCTACCACACAATCACTTTACARGAGTCTTCGTCTGGGAAGACTAACCTCAGTGATTTACTAATGGGAGGAGCTCATTTAACTCAAGATATTAAACTACCAGCTGGAAACTGGCATGAGATGAAGGGAGAAACTGCAGGAATAGGACTGGATAAAACCACTGAGGAAATTCAGCACTACTGTCGTGGCTACCTTTTCTGTCATGGGCTCTCTAGCTGCTGGCTCTAACGATGAGATCTCACAGCTGGATTTAAGAGCAGTCAGTTATTTGATTTTTAAAGCTTTTTTKCTTTTAAAAAGAATGTAGGGCACTTTCAGTGCCTTTCAATCCACTCAGCAGACCTTGTTACTTCTCCTTCCTAGACAATCAGAGCAACAAGTCTGAAATAACAAGTGGCAAGAGCATTTTAACAAACAGAAAAAAGCCAAGCAGCGCAGAACCATTAGTCCTGACAGTTTTAGTGCCATAGATACAAACAGTAATAAAGTTTTAGGAACATAGTTGTTGCATGCAGGCTTATTTTCAGAAATTACTTTGAATTATAATTACCTTAATGAGTGCACTAAAGCAAAGACATAGCATTATATAAGAAATGCCAGATGGGAACCATAATGAAATTTGCAGATGAAATCATTTAAGAGATAAAAGAGTAATCCCAAAGGTGAGTGCACTGAAATAATGACTTGTGTTCATGGAAAAGAGATACAAACTCTCATATCCTAAATTATAAAAAGGGCTTTATGACTTTTTATCTGAATGTGTCGCTGATAGGTACTTTAATTGTTTGGGGTTTTTTTCCAGAAAATAGGTTCTATTGAGTTCTTATAGTGTGCGTTTCTCTGTAGTATCTTACCATATATTCTGTGTTGTTTTTTTCTCTCAGCTTAGCCTAGCTGAGTGTAAAAGAAAAAAAATTAATGTCAGTGAATATTAAGCAAATGCTCAAAGATATTTTGAAAAGGAGATTTTTAATTCACTTACAATTGCACCTTTATCCTTCTATTTACAGTTTAATTTAAGTGAGTAAGAGGAAAATTAACCAAATCACAAGCTGATTGTGAACTAATTAAAGACCAAGAACAATAAAACATATTCCATAAATAAATCAAAAGTATTTAAGGAAATCAGAATTAGGTGTTGAACTGTTCACATAAGAATGCAATATGCTATATCTTTCTATTAAGAATTATGTGCACCTGTTTATGTGTCAGAGACATATACTTTAAACAGCTACAGCTTTAAACTTCTTTAATGTATGAGCATGCAACCCATCATCTCATAAATCATACCTTAAAATGCATCTTGGCATTATTTTGCTATGCAAAGAAGGTGAAAGACACAGAAAACAAGAAAAAATTGACAACTATGGAGTTTAACCTGGCAGTCCCTCTAACTTAAGCAGCGCTTTTTCACTTTTACAAGTTTTTGCAAGATCAGGACTTTAGTTTGGAATCTGAAAGAATCTGATTTAACAGGGGTAATTTTCAGTTCCCTTTTTAACTGCAGCCTCTAATTTACCTCATCGAGAGCTGAGTGGTTTTTGCTCGTAGGGCACTCCCATTGCATAAGAAACGAGACGAAGTATGAAGCGAGAGGTAGTCATTTGCAGTCATCAGATAAGTTTCAGTTTGTCAGTGTCCTAAAACCCCTCAGGAAGTTTCCAGCATACCGAATGCATTTGAGCCTTCCAGCACTCATTAGTGTTACCAAAGCCAAGCTTGAAAACACAGACCTTGAGAACTGCAAAGAAAAGCAGGAAGAAAATAGATATTAAATGCTCTGGAGCTCTAAACAGAATAGTAAGGTTGCTGCCCATGTAAACTGGGTCCAAACAGACAAAAGATGAGGTTCAGTCACAGATCATGCTTGCCCCACCCAGGTGACCCAGGTCAGACTGGGAGGTGGCTGGTCCCAGCCTGATACCCCAGGCACTACATGAGGTCAGCCTGCAAGCTCACCCAGGGGAGGGGACAGGAGCAGGACACAGACAGTAGCTAAAGAAAGTCCTCTCCAGCAGAGCTCCTCCTTTCTGAGGAGCAAACCCCACCTCTGCACAGTGTCTTCCCCCCTCTTTGGGCCCTTCCACTCCCCCCGCCCCCCACCMCCCAATGCCAGGTGTGAGGAGCCAGTGGATCCTGGGGATTCTGGAACCACGACCTGGAGACCTGGTGAGAAGGCAGCTGACTATCTGGTGGGGAATCAGAGGAGGGGAGACCTGAGAGGTCTGACAGCATCCTTGGAAAGGGAACGTGCAGGTGCAAATCACCAACTTCCGCTTAGAAGGCAACTCAGGGAGGACCCCAGGAGAAGTACTGAGGGCATCCAAGCAGCACATTGATTCAGCATGTGCCATGGCAGGCCTCCCTTCTTGAAGGGGAGACCTGAATCATAGCTTTCTTGGAAGCACATGCGAGAAATGCAGTGGCACAAACACCACCTGCTCTACTCAGGAATTGCCTTGATCGGTGTCAACTGTTACGTTGCCCATATCCTAAAATWTTTTAAACTGCAATTCAGTGACTTAAACTGGATCAGAACAACAGAGGAAATGTTATCAAGTGAGAAAGCTTTGTTTACAAAGCCCCACTCTGACCACCCGCAGCCCACCTGCCCTGCCAGTGACTCTGATCCCCTCTCCCTGCTGTGAGTGAACCTCTGAAACTCTTCCACCCTCAAGGCAGAGGAACCAAATGCAATCACTGCACTTCCTCCTGTTTCATATGCTCATCACTCTGTTACACTCAAAGTCTTGCTATGGGCAGAAGGGAATGCATCACATAGCTCACTGGCTGGTCCAGCTTGATATTCACTGCCGATGACATGCTGACACACGTACCCACGGACTATGCACACACTCTGGTCTCCCCAGTCGCTGGCACCACAGACACACAGATGCCTCTAACCCATGGTCTGACTCCACTGGCTGCAGTCAGACCCCAAACACGCACATGCACAGAGAACAGAGAGCCCACACCAAGCAAAGAGTTAGAAATGGAGTTTAATGAGATGACAGGACATACCATGCTGACCAGGCACAGGGCATGGCCAGACAAATGTATTGACCAGCAAACTGTTTACGGGCAGCTGGCCCCTTTTATCCCCTTATCCCTCTACTTTCCCATGCTTGTTTTTCCCCAATCCACTTCAATCCCTCCTTTTCCCCACCTTTAGTTCCTCTCTTAAGCATCCCACAATAAGTCTTGCACAAGCCCAGAATGCTCCTCTCAGCATCCCATCATGAGCCCCATCCCTCAGGGCAGGGACCCCCTGGTCTGTGCAGTGCCCCAGAGGGCTGCCCCCAGGGACTCACAGTGCTGGGTCTCACTTGGCCMGTGGGGCTGATGGTCTCCAGGACAGCCCTGGGGGGCCGGGGCTCGTGTCTCTGACTGGGGCACTGGGGCTCCCCCGCTGCCCTCTGCCTCCCTGCTCCTCTGCGTGGGGAGGGGTGAGCCTTTAGCACATACCCTAACACCAGCACCACCAATGGGAAATATTTTGACTGCTACTGAATCAAAACAGGTAGGTGCCTTGTGGTCATTGATTCTTCTGTTCTTATACAGCAGAAAGGAAAAGAGAAGAAAAAAAAGAGAAAAAGTGAAAAAAGGCAAAAAGAAAAAAGAAGTAAAGAAAGGCTGACAGCACTTTCTCTGCTACAGAAAATAATGCTTAAAAGTGGAAAAAGGAGGAAGGAGTGTAAGGACCTGTCATTGGTCCAGATGCACTCCCACAAACTGGAATCCCTTGGCAGTACTGGCAAGGCAGCCAGGCATAGCTAAGTGCTAGCACGGCACCAATACCCTTGGGTAAAAGGGTCTCATATGGCACCAGACTACCAGTCCAGCTATGGAGGAGGGACTCTGATTCAACCAGTAAGGATGAAAGTCTGCAAGGGCATCCATGAAAAACTCTTATCCCTACTCTCCTGTGCCCAGGTCCCAGTCAAACTGGCTCCCCAGCCCATGCTCCTTTACACGGCAGGATATACCCCCAAGCACCACCTTGCTGAGAGGGAAAAATGGAGCTAAGCCTGTCCGTACAGAGAGGCAGAAAGGAACACGTGCCCCCTTGACTCTTTTCCAGGGGATATCAGAAGGGGGCACTCAGGGGTTGTGTCCCGATGCTAAAAGAGCACAGAGTGGGCCACTGAATCCCAGAAAAAGGATAAGGAGACTCAGCAGCAAGGCCAGGCCCACTCTGAGGAACCGAAGTACGGCTGTTTAGTGAAGATTTGGCTACAGCCTAGCTTCTGAGCCTCAAGGCTTGTTCCCCTACAACCTTCCTGGTTGTGAAAGGGCACCCAATGGAAGTCATGCTGCCAGCTATACCAAAAAGATGCTTCAAATACTTGTTGGACAGGGAACAAATGGAGAGAATAGCAGCCAGATGATTCAATGCTGGCTCCACATCTTTGCTCAGCTGCCAATAGCACAGGGTCTGAGTCAACGGGCTGCAACAGCCTGTCTTGTAAATAATCCTCCACCTTTTTTCTCTGGTGCAGAACTCCTCAAAGCAAAAAAGAAACAGCATAAACCAGTCCATAGTCCTCTCTCCCTTGTAACAAACAGGACCATTCTTACTACCTCCTTTGTCATCCCTGATGGCATGCCTTTGTGTTGCAGCACTGTACCAGKGTGTCAATGTCCTCCTGAGTTATTCTGGACAATGATTTCAGGTATCATGTGATGGATTGCTGTTAGAAGCTTTTTGATCAAATCATCCACATCTCAGTATTCCTTCCTGAGAGGAGAGAAATCATGATGGTTTTGAATCTAAGGTCTGGATAAGATGCTACCGATAAGGTTCCCTAGTGCTTCAGAGATGGAAAGATACAGCCTACTCTATTGAATAACTCACAACACAGATTTCTTCTTCATGGCACAGGTAGACAAACCTCTAAGAGGTGGGGAGAATGCACTCTTACAGCAACTGTCATGGCAACATTGTCCTTGGATTCATATTTTTGCTTCCTCTGAAAAAGCCTTTAGCAGTCTTCTACTGCTAAAACGAGCTACTATAATTGCAGAAAGCAGTCATAGCATCCAGTGCAACTCTCTAGAGTAGTATTCAGCTGCAACTTACACCAGCATATCACTCCTCATTAGTGATGACCTAAGGAAAGGTGAGCCAAGAGCCAAATGGAGCCCAGGGCCAACAGGTCAAGAGCCTTGCCAGACAGGGCCCATCCCACAATATCCAAGCAGAACAGACCCAGAGACGGTAGCCAGGTCCAGTGCCCAAGAGTCCAGATGATAAAGCAATTATCACAGTGATGAGGCAGGATCAAGTCAATCCATGGGTTGAGATCCAGATCAAGGGGCTGCCTGGTCAGGCAGGGCAAAGCTGTGGCTGAGCTGGAGACTAGCAATCCTCCAGTGTAGCTCAGGCAGGGAATAAAACCCCAAAACTGGGCTTAAATAATGTTCCTGGCCCATGGGTGTGGGTGGAGGTCTCAGGTGAGGCTGATCAGGGCCACTAAGACTCATTGATGCACCTAGGCTCCTGACACCCTTGGCCTCCAGCTGCCACTTGGGAAAGGTGGTGCCCTCTCAGAGAGCCTGTGTCATATCTGCAGCTTCACATGCATGTCTTAGGTACCCTATGGGTCCTCAGATGTTACTGGCCACCTACATGTAGCCAGCTGAGTTAAACCTGTCAATGGATGGGATTCACCTGCAGATTAAGATATCAAAACCCACATATCATACACATATGCTAAGTTTTAAACTGTTGCTGTGTCAGTGGCCTTCTAGGACTTTATTCATTTGCCTAATAAGAAGGATCTAGTGCCATTTGAGACGCTCTTGGGTATCCAGGTTATCTCTACAGGACTGGCAGATATGACAGGAGGAGTGACACGAGCCTCAAAGACCTTTTGGAACAAATACTGCAGGAGGCCAGGCAGGATGCTTTAGGGCACCTTAATGACAGGACACTCATGTTTAGACAATCAAAGCACAAGTTATTACTGTCAATGTAATCTAAAGAGCTATTTGGACAACCAGGTGTTGGGTGTTTACATTGAGGTGGTCTGAATAGTGGTTTTGATTTTACTGACTAGACCTCCATTGCTCATACTACCTTAGGTGTGAATTTTGAGTTAAATCCTAACAAATCCATGACCACCCTTCCTCTTGAGTTAACCCTCAGAGGCACATTTGCTCTACAGTTGTGTTTGACAGTACAATGTGTTGGATCTCTGGGATTGCAGCCCAGACTGACTTTGCCGTGGCATAGCTGAAGAGAGAAGCACAATTGTTCCCAGAATTAATTTTTAAATGTTTCCACATCGAGGAGCCAGATAAACACAAAATTCTTATAGGAGGTCAACATTGTGAGGAATGACAACTGATTTTGCATGTCTCAGAGTTCAGAGGTGCACCACCTTGGAACGGTGCAGTGTTCAAAACTCGCTAAAACCAGCCACCTTCTGAAAACCCCCTCCTTTAAGGCATTGCAAGTYAGAACCCAAAAACCGTTGTGCAAATGAAGCATTAGGTCAATATTGCCTTAAAGAACCTGGTTTAAGCCATCCCAGCATATCTTCAGTTTCAAGAATACTTCGATGTTATATTTCAACCACTGAAACACTTCCCAGAAACTTACGGTTTTACAATAATTATATCATTGTGGATGCTATGTTAATTCTCTTCTTCCTCAGAAGACTCTAATTATCTTTGGTTTTTATTTAAAGATATATTATCACCCATATCCCAGGACATACTTTTGATTTATTTTTTATCAATTAAATTTTCTCTTTTCAATTTATCCAAAACTGTATGTGAGCATTTCATAATTGTTTTTAATTTCATTTTAAGCTCTGCCAGTTCAAATTGTCTCCAAGCACTTAATTAAATTTCTTTCTCAGGAGGCAGTTATTCCATCTAGATTTTGTAATAGTTTATCATATAGTTTATAATAGATTTGATAATAGTTATTTAAATGCATGGGGCTGTGCAATTTCCCTTAGAAATATGACTCACATACTTTTATCTCCCATAGTTCTCAAAATAAGTTGTTTCTAGCTGTCACAAAAAGAGGTTGACTAGATTTTAAATACATGGGGGGAGGTACAGTTATGTGGGGAGTACCAAAACCAGACTTAGGCTCAATTTCTGTTCAAAACCCACCAAGAACCTTGCTCACAAGAGGCAAGCAATGACAAACTGCATTTTTTCTCATGGTCCATGCTCACGCAAGATGCTTTTCTGGAGGGTTTCTCTCATCCTGGGGGGGATACATTAAGCGCCACGCTTAGGGTTGGCCTCTCTCCTCTCCCTGCGGGTGGGAACCCCTGCTGCCAGGGCAGTCACTTAGCAGGAAGGAGGGCTGAACGTCTTACCTGGTTCCCCAAGGAACAGGTAAGTGTGTTTACAGCTTTGAAGCACTTTGACGGTGGTGATTAGAAAGACCTGTTCTTTCATATCCTGTGACTTATAGATTAGGACACATTTCTGTGGTACAGGTTCCGGTTGTTTTAGGGAAAGAATGAGTTTCTACCCAAGTGTCTAGAAAACCTAGATTAGACACTCTAATCGTCAGTCTACTAGCTAAAGCAGACTTTTATTTCAGATTATGTTCTGTGGAGAGTAAACCATACATGGGGTAGTCTGTAGATTTTAACATTAGCTCTGCAACTTGCAGAGCAGATTTTCCTACCTGAAACTGGAATGCAGAAACAACATGAGTAATGTTGGCTGTACACTCTTAAACTTCCATTAAGAAACTTCTATTTTAAAAAAATAAAATATCTAGATACTAATTGTGAAGAAGTAGCTATCAGAAAACATTTAAATATGCTTTCTCAGCTGTCTGTAAGTTATTTACATCAGGCTTTTATCCAGCCCAGCTGAACCTGCAGAATTAATGATATTATCAGAAAGCAAAATAAAGTGTTAAGAAAAACTATATCTGTATCATGCCTGGAAAAAAAGTCAAAGGAAATCACTACTCCACTGAACAATACCCAAGAGAAAATGCATCATTCAATGCACTGTCTCACAACCTATAGTAACCTGGCATGAGATAGTAAAATCAGGCAATGGGTGTCTTACAACAGTTCTGCTAATTTGGGATGAGCCCATATTTTGGGACCATAGTTTTTGTCTCTGGGCTTTGAGGAGGCAGGCGGGTCTGCCACAGAAGCAGTATGTGCCTTTCAGGATTTGTCCTCCTGAGCTCCTCACCCCATTTATACCCCTCGCTGCGGGGCAGCTGTTAGTGTGGTGTGGAGGGCACTGCAGGGAAAATGCAGCTTCCTTAATTTTGCTGCTGGTTCAGAAAATGTCCTGCTGCATGGCCATGGACAAGTTAATCTTTCATGCCACACTGGGTGGCCACATCCTTCAAGCACTAATTACACTTGAAAGGTATTAATTTATCACCCACTCAGCACAGTGAGCCTCTCCCCTCACCTGGAGTTTCTAGACAGAATTTACCTTCCCAAACTATAAGACTAAGGTTTCATTTCTGCCAGCTGTTGTCAGAGTGGAAAGGGATTCAAATATTCAGTTCAGGACCGCCTGGAAGTGAGCATCCACTACCTCTTCTCCTTCCTCCACAGAATTTTTGTGGCCACTAAATTTCTTCCACTGTTACTGGAAATTTATTATAGAAATATTGGAATGTCAGAAATATTTTGCCCYTTGTATAAGTAGAGAGACATGTTAAAATGGATTAAATTCCATTTATGTCCAGAGCCCACTGCTTCCTGCTGGCTAAGCCTTTCTGGAAGCACTTAGGTAGAATTTAGGCTGTAAAAATATGAGTCTTCACAAGAAATTTATTTGGGGACAATGAAATGTCAAGTCCAAATTTGGGGAGCCAAAGCAACAGTACACACACAGGTAACAGAAACAGTCGTTTATCAAATAGTCAGCTTTTTTTATTATATTTCTCTTCTTTCCAGAAACTTCCAAACTACCCTCACAGGCTGTATAAAAAGATAGCATAATCCCAAGATAATGAAGTTTCCAAAAACAAGGAAATCTCCAATCCCTAGAAAACTTTGTGTTGTCCTGCAATAAATTACATCCAGCTGTTTGAAGCGGTGAGTAGCAAAACTATTATAGGAAGGCATTCAATCCTCCTACTGCTCTCTACAACTTCTAAAATAATTTTTTAATCATCTGCCGCCAGTTCATACACAGTAGAGAAAGATTTAAAAACTAGCAAGATTTTTCCACCTCTGCCTCACCAATTTCTGATGTACTATGGCAACTCCCAACAGTCACTGGAGGAATTCTGGGTAAAAGTGCTATGCATAAGGGCATATTGTAATCTTGTATCTTGTAACATTTCTCCTGTTTAACAATAGATGAGGAAAAAAACTTTAATCTCCAGCACCTCTGGATACGCTGTTAAAGATATTTTCCCATTTTTTAGCATTTTCAGTGTTACTTATGAAAAAAACCTGAAGAAACCTGAGATGGCATTTCACACATCAAACAAAATAAAGTATTAAGTTTAATTAAATATCACACGGAAATGTATATGGTCCAGTTCCCATTGGTGCACTGATTAAAACTCCCATCACCTGAAGCTATGCAGATTTTGTAGGTGTGGAGCATCTTTGATGCCCACAACTACCAGTAAGGCTCAGAGCCAGAGGTCTGGTTCCCTGACTTTTTTTTCTCTTTTTTTAGGGGGGAGTTCCCCACTTCTTACCCACTCCTGGGCTAAGCCTGTCCTCTCTGTTGCTACCCACAGTCCTTCTCGGTATTCACTTGGTGGCACAGCTTTATCTGCAATGTACACTGGTCAGTCAGTGATCCTGTTTCTCTCTGTGCCAAGTTTGAATTATAACAAAAGCATTTTCATCCAGTTTTCACACTGAAACTTTATAAAGTATAATTAACAAGTTTTATTGCACAGTTGCTCATAAGTAGATCTTGACAAACATTATTAAAGTGACTAATTGGCAACACAGATTTCTCATTCAAGTGCAYAGGAAGATAACCACCAAAGTGATAAAATGTTAAGTTTGCTGTCCACAGGGATTTTTCAAGAGTAAGCCTGAGTCATTTCTGTAGTCTGAACTATTCTAAAATAATGATGACACCCGTGTGCAATGACATTCATAAGACTGTCAGTCAGGATAAACATTCTTCAATGCAAACACGACAAATTAGGATCATTAGTGGTAAAGTTGTGTTAAAAGAAGTTACAATATTCACTAAACATCACATTGTTTTTAAAAGTTCTTATCTGCACCAAAGCTAAAACAGGTATTTCTGATCTTATTTTGCTCACCTTGCAATGCTTTTATGTGGAAATAATAGTATCTGGCATGGACTTTAAGAATAGCAGAGGAGACACAGAGCTTTGGGGTTTTCTCCTGGGTTGAAGAAACCAGCATGCAGACAGTGTGCTGTTGGAGCCATCCAGCACAGGCAGGAGACTGCCCAACAAGCCAGAGCCGCAAAAGCTTTTCGATGACTGTGTGGGACTTAGGCATGCTAAGACACCAAAGTCGAAACCTGAAACATTTGAAATTACTGAGCCAGCTCTCTTTCGGGAAGAACACATCATCTTACACACTGAGGAATAACAGTTCAAATGCATCACCTCCTTGCCATGGAGAGTTTGGGGAATCGCTGCCAAGCACAATGTGTGAATTGGATCCCAATGCACTAATCGCCACAGGGAGCAATGTATAGGGAGATCCAGCAGGGCTATGGTKTCCACGACCAAGGGCTGGTTCTCAGGAGTTAGTCCTGAGTCCATTTAAATCAATAGGAGGTTGTGTCAGTGATGAGAGTGGGGACAGAGCTACTCGCTATCACAAGTTACGGGAATAAGTAATTTCAATCTCCTTTTCCTCTGCATCTCAAAGTTCAGTTACAGACTTGCTGGGAGGAGGAGCAGTGCTGCTCTCCCTGCAGTTCCCACTCCTTTCCTCTCTTCCCCAAGCACAGCGTGAAGGAAACAGGCAGGACCAAACCGCAGCAGTGTACAGGAGATGGGACAAATGGTGAAGCTTGGGCAGGTCCGCATTGGGACTGTGGTGCCCCGGGTAGTCCTGCTGTCCCCAAGCCTGTCCTTCTGCAGGGTCAGATTCAGCAGCACGGTGAACTTCAGCCCTGCAGAGGGCAACGTGGTAATCCCTCACTGGGGCACATATTTGTAGGGCAAGGCATCCAGCAGACTTCTCCCAGGTAACTCCCACATGGAAGAGGTGTTGTGATCAGGTTGGGTATAGGACTCAGACAGCCCAGGGTTGGCTATTTGTTAGGTGGGGGCCATTTGGTATTCATAAATAACAGTGAGAACTAAGTTTCTTCCATGGGTTTGAAAACTGAACTGAATGGAAATGCAATTGGATGCGATTTCAAGTTGCAATTGGACAGGGTGCTAGATAATTTTGTCTAGGCTCCCTTTCCCACAAAGGGTTGGATCAGATGATGTTTGGAGGTCCCTTCCAACCTGGGCTGTTCTACGATTCTATGAAGCTTCAACTTAGCCTTCTTTGTAAGGATAACATACAATCTTTGAACTCAGGAGACTAATTAAAAATATTTAATTACAGWGATCCTTGTCTCCTCATATAGTATAACTTGTTTTATTAAAAAAATAAAGTAAGCATATGCTAGAAATAGAAGTCAAAATAATGGATCAAGGGAAAATATATTTCAGGTCATCTGTGATGTTATGAAAACTAGAAAATTTCTTCCTACAGTGATAGTTTTTGTTATGTAGAAAGAAAAGGGTATGCTGTTATGGTTTCTCAGTTGTAGTATAAACTTTTAGGCCTATCTGAAATAACATATTTTTTTCAACTCTGCTTGGGTCAGTTTATGTTTTCTCAGAAACTGATTCTCCACACAAAAATTGTGGTTTATGAAAAAAAAAAAAAGCTAAAACCTGACACACAGAAGTACCACTTATGGAATTCAAATGTTCCCTGATGCCCAAGTGAGTGGTATAAATCCATCTTGTTAAATTTCTCATATTGTCATTGCATCTTGTGTCCAGAAGTGAATGTCATTAACCTGGAATCACACTGCCAAGGGCAGAAACTGTCCTTCTGAACCTCTCCCTCACAGTTAGGTTTCTCTGCCCTCTTCTTTGCTTTCATCTACTATAAGACAGAATAAAATCAGTAGCAGTTTGAAGGACTTTTTTTAAGAATTGAAGTTATATTTCTCTAAACTCCCCAGTTTTGTTTGGGACAGCAGGGAAGAAACACCTATAGATTAGGTAAAATGTTATGAAAAAGAATCTCTAAATGAAGAAAAGTTAGGGATGATTACCAGAAGGCATTTCATTCCAGCTATGTAATTTTCCAACTGTATTAGCCCTAAGCAATAACTAGTTAAATTGCCACCTTAGTAAGAAATATTAACCATTTTCCTTTCTATCATTTGCCTTTATTTCAGCTTTGCTTTTAGCTACTCAGCTCCAAACACTGTTTATTAATAGTGTTTGCACTGGAGGTACATGCAACAGGTAATGCTTGTACAGTCTTTTTTTCCTCTGAGTGCTTTAGCAAAAAGCAGTATTTGATGCACATCTCTAGTAGCATCCTGAAAGCCAGAAGACAGCTTCTGCTAATAGTAATTTACTTTCATGTGTAAATAAAAAGATTCTGACAACTGAAAGCATGTTTTAACAACTTACATTTCAATATTGTAAGACCCTTTATAAGTTTCTGACAAAAAAACCCATAGGTACTGGGCCTACCTTGGAGTGGCACATTGCTTTATTTCTCCTCCTGCTTGCTTTCTTTCTTTCCTCTGGAGAGCAACTGCTACAAAATCCAGCTACTTTTTTCTGTACTTTAAAAGAGTGAAATCAAACACAAATGTGTTGGCTAATTATTAAAAATCCTCTTTAAAAATCCTCTCCAATTACTACAGGTTTCTAGCATCTCTTGTCCAGTAAAAACTAACTGATTTTTTATGAGAAAGGTAAGACCACATCAATAACACTTGCCATGGACAATCAGAAGATATACAACTACAGGTATACTAGAAGACAGGTTCTTCCAATTTTGTCTTAAGGGAACAGCATTTATCTCACTGACCGATAACTGACATATGAACATGAGCTGTGGGCTAACATTTCCAGAACTTTTGGCAGCCTTTGAGACAGTTGTCCATCTAGTTACGCATTTCTGGGACAGAGCAGCACTGGATAAAATCACACCAAATAGGTTCCCCTCCATTTGTGCAGAACTACTGTGTCCTGCAAGTATTTCAATGACTGCACAGTGAGTTCTGAATGCAGAGTAGTTGTTAATAAAAGATGACACTTCTGCTRCCTTCTGTTACATTGGTGCATGTGGCTTGGTTGAAATTCAGGAGTCTTATACCCAGTTTCACAACACACAAACTAGCCAGGGAGAGTCTGGTCACCTCCAAGACAGACTTTCAATCTCTGACCATCCAGAAAATTCACAGACACTGGAGGAAACACATGGAGCTGCAGGACACCAGGAGAATGTCTCTACGGATTGTTCATGGTCTTTTAGAAATACAGCCACTTTCAAGATTGCATTCTGAGAAGCACTTAGCCCAAGTCTGAAGCCACAAACACCATCTAGTCTACTGAGGGACAGTGTGGGTTTTATTTTCCTTCAGCATAGATGAAGATTAAGGACAAWGTCTGGAGAATTATTTCTCTATTCATGTCATTTGAGAAGAAAAAATATAAAGTAGTCATGTAGCATCACTGTATACATCATGGGTATACAGGTGTCTGCACTGATTAAACAGCAACGTCAATGATGCTTATAGCTTCACTAACTTTCAGTCCATTTGTGATAGCTATCACAGCTAGCCAGCCTCATTGAAACAGAAATAACAGATCACAAGGGTAAACCTGTGCCGTAAGCAGTAGTTTTTTCAAATAGTACTCTAACCCATGCCCATACTCCATATGTTCTGTAAGACCTTCTTAAGAGTAATCTTAGTATTGTATTTGACTTGTATTATTTTCTTAAGTAAATCATAAAATAAAGTTGGATTTGTAGGGGCTTTCCATTTAGGCAAAATTACACTCATTAAACCAAATCAAGACAAAATGCATACTTTAAAATGAAAAAATAGTAAATGAAAATTTACCATAAATTAACAACACAATTTCTGAATGCTTATGTTATTTGAATTGTAAATACTGACTAGTGCAATTAAAATATGCAGCAGTGTATAATACAGTATTTGCTTGGCAATGTGTTAATAGCCACGTTCTTCTGCTCAGGTACAGCTGGCAGTTGTTCAGCAGTCTCAGGAGCGTTAAAGAGAAAAAAATCATCCCTAACACAAGCGTCTTAATGTATTTAAACACAGAAGGCCCTTCACATGAAAACACAAAAGTTATTCATTTCCTTATAATTAATATGGGGATACGAACACTCAGTGATAAATTTACTGTTAGCATGCAGCTTCACATCTTTCRAAAACCGCAGCTACACATTCAGCTCATTCTGGCCATGTATAATAGTCACAACACCAGGTTTTCAGCTGGATCAGCTGACATAACTCCACTGAGATGAACGCTGTTTCTCCAGCTGGCATCAGTTAAGGACAGACAAACAGCGCACAGTTACAGAGGCAATGGTAATTCACACTGCAKCTTTCATGTGAAAACGAATTCCACAGTGAGGCAGTTAGTAATTGATAAAAAATTGGTATCTGTTGAAGATGATCCCATGAGGGTGGCAAAGTATTCAGCAGTACTTGCTCTGCAAGACAGTCGCAAGGGAGGGCAGATGTGAAGACTTGGATTAAGGTCCTTAAAGGATGGCAAAGAACACCCAGCTTCTGCATGTGGGAGCTGTCTGCTGTAACCGGAGCACCTGTGTTTTAGGGTGGTCTAAGCTAGTAACGAGCCAGTAACAAACTGGCAACAATCTGTGATTGCAAGGTGCCCTTTTCTGTTCTCCTAAGCTTTAGCTTGCACATAGCTTCAGTAGCTTTGTTTAGACACAAGGCAGGTATTGGATAAAATACATTTTACTAAATATAGGAAATGTGCCCATGTTATGATTGTGACGCTGATAACCACCCTTTGTCCCCTACCCCAGGAACATGAGCAGGACATGGGGCTAGGGCCATCTGAAACAGGGAGAACACAGCAGGCTGGTGGGGTCTGTGGGGACAAGGAGGAGCATGGCCAGGCAGAAGGTTTGGAGCCCTGTGCAGGGAGCTCCATGGATGAGGCAGTGGAGCCAGGCATGCCAGGCGGTGACAAGACGAGGAAGGAGGAGACACAGTGTTCTGGTACCTGGCTCAGGATAAGGACTGTTCCAGCAGTAGGAAGCGGAGCTGGGCTGTTTGCAGGTTCCTCAGGAGTCTTTGCAACTACAGATTTGTGCTGCCAGCAGAGCCCCTTTCCTGTGCACACACAAGGGTGAGTTGGCCCCAGCAAGTGCTCATTACAGCTGTATCTGTGTGTTCTGAAAGCTGCTTCGAAAGAGAGTCCTGTACGTTCATGAAAACATATGCAACTACTGTTATTATGAATAATAGAGGGGGGAAATTCTGGCAACCTTTATGAAAGAAAGCCCACTGACTTTAGCAGGTTTTCTAGTCTGGCCCAAAAACTGTTTTTCCAATCAGTGCAAATATTCCTGTAAAAGAGGAGAGAGTTCACATCAGGCCCAAGGCAACAGGGGAGTTTGTGGATCCTCATATTAATCGTTATAAGCAACTAGTCCTTACTGTGGAATAAACACGGCGGTSAATACAAGAGCCGGGATGAGACGTCTTCATGAATACAGGGTCACTATTTTGAAAAGTGCTGRGGACTTCTGCTTTAATAATGTTTGTTTGTATTTCATGTTATGGTTTCATACAAAGGATGTTACAGTCCAACAGGCAAATCCTACTTCTGATCTTCTTACCGCACCTAATGGAATATTAATATATYTTATCTGTGTATTAGGATCAAACCAGTTATCCACATTAATTCAATAGGGCATAAATCTTTAACATCTTTATCATACTTTGAGGGAATGACAGTGATTCAGCCTGCTGGATCCAGTTTGTGAGAAATAACCTTTTCACAGATCTTACAAAACAGATGACTTCCCTCCCACATTCTAACAACAGTTTTCATACTTGCCTTACCTATAGATACATTGTTTTTCCAATCATAATAAAAGTCATATTTTTCAAAATACAAAAGATATACAAAAATAATCAAAAAAATTAACTATGATTTATCAAAGAAATAACTGGGATATGTGCCTTTTTTAATTGACTCTTGTCAATACTTTGAAGACAGCTCTAGTCACAATTATCTATGGTATAACAATAATTGTTTTCTTGTAAGGCACAGTGTACGACTATTTAATATTTAACACCAAAATTTGGTCTTTAACGATACTAGTTTGCATATTGATGAATAAAAATATTACTTCATTTCTTAAAATATAAAATTAATGTTAGAAACAGTTTTTCTTTGTACTCCCTTAAATCCCGTTGAATTCCTAGTTGGAATATTTTACATATGTTTTGGGATAAACATCAAAAGATTTTACACTATTATGTACAATAACTTACTGTAAACATTTTTAATTATATAAATAGTTTTTGCACAGGTTTTAATTTAGGAATTTTGCAGAATATTGCAGAATCATATTTTTTTGATATGGCTATTGTCTTCAAAATGGATTTAAATACTCTCCCTCCTATAATATTAACCTTTTAAATTATTTAATTGGCTATACCATAGTATACCCATATACAAAACTGTGAGCATTTTCTCTCAATGCCTTTAATGAATTGTCCCTTTTTAAAATATTTAACTCTGATTAAACATTCCCGTGTTTAGTTCTCATATGGGACTTGAGCTGGGATCTCTGAAGATTACTATCCTTTTGTAGGAGTCTGTGAAAGAAAAATTCCTTCTGCAAGCATCCTAAGACTTTTCATTGCTGTATTATTTCTATCTCACCAAACCAATGAAGTATCACAAATACATATATAGACAAATTTTGAATTGGAGCAAATCTCAGTGTGAACATCTTTCTCAGTGCACGACCTGGCTTTTGTTTTCAGGTATTTATTCCCAAAACGGAAACATTTCTGTTATTTTTTTTTTAAAGTGAAATAGTATTTGTTATAAAAATTTTTATCAGCTGAAAGCCTTTAACCATTCTTTCTTTGTTCTTTTTTGTGCTGACAGTCTTTAAACTCATGCTTAAAGCTGTGCTGGGCCACATCAAAAAGAGTATTCAGGTACATAAAGTAGATTCCAGCAGCAAAACTGTGATCTGAAAAAATAGACATTAAATATACGCCAGACTGTAGAGGTGCCTAAAATCAGTATGTGCACATGAAAGGCTTCCCAGGCTATAAACCACAGGGAGAGAAATGCCTTCCTTAAACACTGATTAGTGCTCAACTTCTGGAGAGCAACATGGTTTCAGATGTTCCCCCGAAGTCAACGTTTCCAACCAGCTGCTCCCTGCTCAGCACACAGGCTGCTGAAAAGCTCATCTGTCCCCAGGCAGTGGGGTCCCCACCAGGGAAGCAGAATCACCGTGTTTCAGCCAGATCCTTCTGCCAGCCCTGGCAGCTGTGCTGACAGAAAGCAGGCAGCAGCATGGGACAAGGGAGGGAGCTGTTAGAGAGAGGACTACCAAAAATCTCTTGAAATCCCGGAAGATTTTATATATGTGTATATATACTTTTATACAGGTATCTATATTTTATAGGTACCTAAACTTTAATTCCATCTTTACACCACTCCGGCCACATAAAAGTGCTGTAAGCAGGTACAAATAATTTTCTTTTTTTTTTTTTTTTAATATAAGGACTTTTCTTATGAAAGAACTTCATTTACATTACCGTAATAAAGAATATGCCAAAGGTGGCTGGAGCAGTTTTCGCTACAACTCTCTTTCCATAGGAATACCAAGACTATGCTGCCTGTGTGAAATTGCATGGGTTGCAGTTTTGAAGCAATAAAGCTTAGGTCAAGCCGTATGAATATTTCAGAAGGTCACCTGGCAACATTCACTACTCTTTACACCTCATTTTAATTTAATTCTGGATCTTATGTTGAACCAGTTTTATAACATGGCTGAGGAGCTGGAATAGCTGATGTATAATTTCCGCCAGCTAAAAGCAATATCAAAACCATTCCATTTTTAGTAACTGTGATATATTTAATAAATCATCAACCAGTATAGGACCAGGGATATTATAAAAAGTAGAGCTACATGTATTGTCTATCCGTGTAGACACTGATTTGCCTAATGTATTATATTTAGGATTTCCTTGTACGTTTTAAAAGAACAGAATGATGTTTTTTATCCAAGTACAAGAATATTTTATTCGAGGTACCAAACAACCTTGACTCTGCCCTGTAGTGACACCTAGATGAAATAAAGATGAACAAAACATAATTTCTCCTTAAAAATCAGTGTCAGCAGGGAAACCTTCTTTCAGGTCCTCGCTCCAGGGACTGCTAATGCATATTGCATGAAACAATCAGAGAATAAAAGAAAAAAAGAGCAGAAAGTGGAATTCTAGACAGCCCCGTTCCTCTTCCAAAGGGAAAATATGTATCACCAGCTCCAGAACCGTGCATCTTCCCACCAATTTCAAAAGGCTGAATGTGGACAAGGCCCAGCTCCATGTCGCCCAGTTTCTGCTTTGCCTGGATGATGAGGTTGGTACCTTGGACAGGAAAATCTTTTTGTATCTGAGAGGAATCCAGCTTTTCAGCTTTGTAAGGACACTCATACTTTATGAGAAAAAGGTAGGCACCATCACAAATGTTTGTTTCTTCTTTCCAGTTATGGGTTTTGCAAACCAGAACTGGCTTAGAGTTAACTGAAGTGGTTGTCAGTTTTGTGTCTTGAAAGGCTTAGAAGGAGCCCTCGGGCTTGAACAGAGAAGATGTCCTGGACTGGGGACACAGCGGGGAAGGGTGCGCTGTGGCCATAGCTATTCTGTGGGCACTCCCTTAAGCCTGCCCCTCTTTAATGGTTGTCCTTACACGTTAAACTGCCAAACTGCAACACAGCACAGCCAAAAGACAGTCACATGCCTATATCCAAATGATGACTTTGATTTCCCCACAAACATGCCTCAGAGAGCAGCCTTGGGCCATGAGTTCCTCTATCTTCGTCCACAGCAATGACAACTGCAGAAGATGACTGTGTCCTCTCCATCACAGACTCCAGGGACTGTGAACCTCATTTTTAGTTGTCTAATTCTCTGCATTCACTGCATGGAAGTGCCTAAATTGGGTTTCTGAATCGCAACCCCCATGCCAGCTTACCAAAGAAGGCAAGCTCAATCTTTCA
Organism: Phoebastria nigripes; assembly: GCA_035582835.1. Taxonomy (NCBI): domain Eukaryota; kingdom Metazoa; phylum Chordata; class Aves; order Procellariiformes; family Diomedeidae; genus Phoebastria; species Phoebastria nigripes. Next base: position 345,815 of record JAYKAV010003134.1, read on the forward strand.
GAGTTTGAGAGAAGACTGAAGTTTGGGGAGGGATTGGTTCCTCTAAAGATGGTCAAAGTCTAGGTTATCCATTCCTTGGAAAATTCTGGAAAAAAGTTGTTCTCGTTTAGAACAAAAAAATACCCTGTATTTTATAAGCACCCATGAAGGAAAAATCCCCTTCCAGTCAGACTCAGATTTGTATCTCCCATCCTGAGGAGCATGTAAAACAAGATATAGATTCTGCATCCATTAATTGTAGTTCTGCAATTTTTTTTGCAAAAATAATATATCACTGGACTAGAGATGGATGCAAGACACGGGAGTTGTAACCCAGTGATTATGACTCTTAATGGTGATAGTGAAGCAATGAAAAGCTGCAGACTGTAGACAGCAGAAAAAAGTTGCATTTTTATCCTGTACTCTATTTGGCTTCCTTCCATTTTGCTTGAAATCTTGGCTGAAGAAAGTTGTGTAGCAAGGCTGGCTCAGTATCTTGTTCATAGTATCTTGTTGGAGAACTCAACTCTTCTCTTCTCTTCTCCTCTTCTCCTCTTAYCTCTTCTCGTCTCCTCGTCTCGTCTCGTCTCTTCTCTTCTCTTCCTTCCCTACCCTTCAATCTGCAGCCTTTTCCCCAAGTCAGCTCAGTTTCTCCCAGAGTAAGCACACTTTTTTCCTCTCTCCAGAGGGTCCCCCAACCCATTCAGTGCTTTCTTAAAGAAACAGAAAGACACTAGATACCTGGATACAAGAGCCTGAGGCACCAGGTTTAGCTGATACTTGTGAATCTTTTGGGTTTATGTCCCATCGAAAGAACCACATGTAAGCATTTAACTTCAAATTTCCCTACAGAATCATAGATTTGAAGATAATTTCTTATGAAATCTTCCAGTAGAACTGTAAGCTTTTTAAAGGTGTTTTATGTTATTCTGTACATGCTAGGTCACATCTGTTGCTTTATGTAGTTGCCTTAAAGGAAAAACAGCTGCTCTTTCCAATTAGATTACTCTGCTGAAGCTTAAAGCCGGCTTTGCATATTCAGAAGACCAGTTGTCCCTTTTGTCGTGGGTTAACCCCAGCCGGCAACTAAGCCCCACACAGCCACTCGCTCACTCCCCCTTGGTGGGATGGGGGAGAGAATCGGAAGGGTAAAAGTGAGAAAACTCGTGGGTTGAGATAAAGACAGTTTAATAGGTAAAGAAAAAGCCGCACACGCAAGCGAAGCAAAACAAGGAATTCATTCACTCCTTCCCATCAGCAGGCAGGTGTTCAGCCATCTCCAGGAAAGCAGGGCTCCATCATGTGTAATGGTTACTTGGGAAGACGAAACACCATCACTCCGAATGTCCTCCTCTTCCTTCTTCTTTCCCCAGCTTTATATGCTGAGCATGATGTCATATGGTATGGGATATCCCTTTGGTCAGTTGGGGTCAGCTGTCCCAGCCGTGTCCCCTCCCARCTTCTTGTGCACCCCCAGCCTCCTCGCTGGTGGGGTGGGGTGAGAAGCAGAAAAGGCCTTGACTCTGTGTAAGCGCTGCTCAGCAATAACAAAAACATCCCTGTATTATCAACACTGTTTTCAGCACAAATCCAAAACAGCCCCATACAAGCTACTCTGAAGAAAATTAGCTCTATCCCAGCCAAAACAGCACACCTTTATTCTCCCATATTTCATCTCTCCAATGTTAAAAAATACATTGTGTATTAGTGTACCATGTCATATTTTATAATTGAAAAGCAATCAAGTATTATTAAAAGAAATCAAATTATTTTCAGGCTGTGGTATGTATGTTATCTCTAATAGCACTGTTCTGAAAACTCCTGCTTCACACTTCTGAAAATGGAAATTCATGTCAGAAAAGTGCTGATTTATGAGATTTTAGATGCGACTCCAAAAGGACAGTGTTGGGAAGGTGCTTCCTTCAGAAATGGCATTTCAGGACTATGCAACCTCACACCATAGCAGGTCACATCTAGCAATTTTATTATTAATGCATCTATATTTTTTTTAAAAATGCTGTATATTTTATGCCGCTTTTGACCTTTGGTGTTTTGCTAGCAGCATAAGAGAAATGTATCAGCAGCCAACATTTTCTGCAACGTGACAGACCTCTTCATATCAAGGTTTGGAGTTCTGACTATAAGGATTCTTTAGCTGATGTCAGCTCTGAAGGACTTTTTCATAAATTCCTGTACCAGCTATAGTGAAAAAGCAATGGATGTAACTAAATTAGATTCAAATGGTAAAAAGTGTTGGTAAATATAAGCATAACTATATTGTGATAGAGGAAAAAAACATCTTTTCTGTTTCCTATTTCCTTCAGAGGCAAGAGGGAGAACTATTCAATAATACCTAATTTGCTGTTAAAGAACCAGGTCTAATTTTGTGATTGAGTGGTCCAGAGCAGCACACTGGAACCATGTGAGATTAGTCCTGTGATAGCACTATATCCATCTTTTTAATTGCACAGCAGTAAGGGAAGGGTCAGTTTTAAAACCCCAGATTTACTTGGTTGAATAGGTACATTGGTGGAAACCTCTAAAATTTATACTAGAAATTACAAGTTGTAATGACRATTAGGGCTACTGTAACTCTAGCTGCTTCATCAGAGGCAGGCCTTTTCTTATCTTCATGTCAGAACATAAGAGCAGTTGATGCTCCTAAACTTCTTAGTTAACTGAGAGGTAATTTGGTTAAACTAGAACCATGCTTTCCTGGAGACAGAATACCAGTGGGTTCTCTAAGAATGGAAAAGCAATGAATGAGCCATGGGATGGATGATAAAGCAATGGGAATTCAGATGAAACATGAACGTGTACGTGACCACTGGAACGCACTGGCAAGGAAAGCAGCAAGCAYCCGAGTTAGCACTAGAAGCCCTCCTAGATGTTACGGTTAAGTAAAAGGCCATGTATAGGTTACTGACCTGAGCTACCTATGGTTTTGTGGCCTGAGATATGCAGTAGTCAGTCTTCCTTTTGAGAAGCTGCCAGTCCCACCCCTCAATAGCCTCTGGAGGGAACCAGCACCAGTGAAAGGGTGCATGCTGAAGGAATCGATCTGCTGAGATGGTCCCTGGACACCTCCTTTGGGCAGCATGCCAGCRCCCTTCATGCCATCTCCGGGGGGGTCATTCTTTGCTATAACAGATTAAATAGCCTGGCATTTCTAGGCCATGCCATTTTGCAGCTGAGTTTAGTCAGAGACAAGGGATCAACTAAWCTCAAAGTTTCATCTCTCTCAAATGTCTCTTTCAATATGAATCAAAGCTCCTACTGCTTTTTATTTCACCAGCATGAAAGTTCAGGTGTAATTCAAATGTGTACATTTCACTAACTTTCACATCTTTACCTTGTAATCTGTGGTCTTAAAATAGGCTTAAAATTAAAAGTTAACTTCAACCATAAACATAAGTCCTTCTACAATTACAGCTCTTTCAGTTATTTGTTGCATTAATATTTCATATTTAGTATGTACTCCTTTGAATATTCACTTGGTTGCTTCATTTAGCAAATTTATTTTAAAAATCATGTTTACAAACCTTATTCAGAAGGAAAGAAAATATTTCTGTGCCTCCAAAATGTAAATTAATGCATTTTACTTGCCCATTAAATTATGAGAATTATTAGCTATTACCAACAAAATCAGCATTCAGTAACTTGCATCTCAAATTAATTTATGCAGAAGCTCATCATTTAATAAGTGTATGTGTCCTGCTGCTGACAAGAATACATTATTCATTTATCAAACATTTATCAACATAGGGTTCTTCAAAAGTAATTCTTTTTTCTGAAGAGATTGCCAAAGGATTTCTGGTTAACAACATAAACTGGTGTCTGAAAAAATCAAATCTGAAATTTTTTCTTGTATTCATACATATTATCTACTCTGTTGTGTGTATACATATGTGTATGGGTGTGTGTTTGTATACATACTTACATATATTAAATTCTCCATCAATGACAATCATTTTACCATTTCTGTTATGCTACTGGATATTTATGTCTGAAGATATTTATAGGAGTATAACTATGTGAAGTACATAAAGACTTCATATCCATCTGTCTTGCTAATCAAAAACAGGACAAAAAGTCTGATTTATACCCACAAAATGGTTACAAATGCAGAAGAAACTGCCCTATGTGATTCAGCTCTTTATCAACAACTGTCTGGATATTTTTTTCAAAGACCTAAGAGCAAAACTTTGACTGTTCAAAAATATTTCCCTCAATTTTTTTATAGTTTCTGAAAGGGTTTAAGATAACCTCATGAACTTTAGTATACTGAGCTTCACAGCTTTCTTCTAGGTTAAGTGAGTAATGCTATTTAACATATATTTGTTTTAGGGACTAGTATGGCCAACGGGTCAGCTCTTGGATGATGCACTCCTAGACTCGAGCAGAACTGCTCTCATGTACAGTGTGAGGCTCTGGTCCTCAACCTTTAAGCTCGATGCCTGGAGTTACAAGTGGAGGCACTAGCACTTAACAAGAGGCCTGATGTCAGATATGCTGGGACCTGTCACTCTGTGTCACTTGTTCATTGGGCCTATCTTTGAAACCAGACCCTTTATGGTCCAATTGTTGACAAATATAGTTTCAGGTCGCAAACTTTCAGCCCCAAATCCTCTTTAAGAACCTTGTGTCAGCTGCATGGGAAATCGGCAAGAAAGAGAAGACTGAAATCCACCCTCTACGTGGCTGCTCGCAAAGGGCTGCAGTTTTCATTGAATCCAAAATGCAGGGGCCTCAGAGGCCTGGGCATTTGCACTATGACTACAGGGGAAGTACGATTCTCAGATATACAGATAAAAGTCTCTAAAACAAGCCCAGAAGACTTAACAGGCTGCATTTGGGTTTGGTTGACATCTATAAAGGAGTGTAGCATTTCTAGAACCGTGCCATATCAGCTCATCATGAAAATCGTTCGGCGAGGCGCCAGCCTATCCACCACATGTGCCATGTTTTAGAGCTTGACTGAAATACGTGAAATGCATAGATCTTTCAGTGATCCTATATTCACCAGCAAAATGTCAAGTTTGTAATTTTTGTGAATGCTTTCTAATATAGACCTGTTTGGATAGACTGCAGGCAGTGGTTTCATCACTTCGTGTCAGGACACTCGTCACAGACAGAAGAGGCTGAAAGGGGAACTGATCTATTAACAAAAAAAAAGAAACTGAGGAAAAGAAATGGATGAATCTGCCAAKTGCAGGATGTGTCCCTCTAGTTATCAATGTCTCTGTTAGGGGGAAAAGGAGATGCAAGCTGAAAAGCTACAGACAGGGAATGTGCACATTTGCACTGAGCAGCTCATGCCTCTAGTATGTACCAAGTCATGTCTCCTTCTTGTTTATTCTTCCTTTGCATAAACTTTATGGATATGCACATCTGTATTAACCTTTTTATTTTCTTCTGATTTGAAGACAAATTAAGACCCTTTGTGAGCACTTCAGATTTTATACTCCAGCTGGTTTTCCATGTCCTAGTTGTAGTTTTCCTATAACCAGATGTCAGTGATTCAGCTGATTAATCTCACTGGCGTCCAGTCACAGGCACAGCTGCAGCCACTTTTCTAACAATGGCCAGATATAAGATCCTTTGCACTGATCTAAAATTTTGTCTGCACAGTTCATCATTTAGCAAGATGAAGAGCACTATCATACAAATACAGTAAAGTTCTTATTATTGGACCAAAGAGACTGGATTTTATGTCCTATGCTGAGCAACTAGTACTTGTTTGGGAATAGTCTTGCATTTGATTTTTTCTGAAGACTTGAGCAGGCAGAACTCTAAAATACTATCATCTGGATGAAGATCTTGGAGATAAGCTAGACATACTACTCTGTTTTTTCCAGATAATAGCTGTCATCTCAAAAAAGTCTGGCTGGATATTTTCCAATGGAAAGTTTTTCTGATAGGCAATTGTTGATTTGTCTAAAGTATAATATCTTGTGGAAATATATTGATTTCAAAGAACGTATGTTGGAAACCTTCCTTCCTGCCCTGACACTGGAGAGAGAGAGCCTGAGGAGCCAACTGGCCCAGAAACAGGACAACCTCCAGCTCAGCCAGGGATGMGTGGCTTCCAGGTCCCCAGACCCACTGGGTCATGGAAGAATTTTTGAGTCAAAACTAATTTATTCAAACTCTTTCAAAAGAGATTTTGTTTGTTTCCTCTTTTATGAGGTTGATTTTATTTTGGGTTATTTTAAATGAAGGGCTTTACTACAAACTGGAACAAATAACATCTTAAAATCTTAGGCTATTCTTTGAAGTTGAGTTACTCAAAAGTGAGCTCTACAGCCATTCTACTCCAGTGACTCTGGAAAACATCTTACTGACTTAAATTACCCAGAATAAGGTTCTTAGTTTGCAATAGCTCACCATCACTGACTTAGCCAAGACAATGTTGTATTTTTTACTGAGAAATCATTGTACATTTCCCTAATAATATATGAACTATAGCATCCTAAAGTACAGATAAAATTACCTACTTACTCCTCATAGGCCTTGTGAGATGCCTTTCCATTACTGATATGATCAAGGAAAGCTTTTAGAGCTCCCTTTGGAGTCACTGGTTAAAAAGTCAAATGCTGGGCCTCCCTTCCACTGCACTACAGGTACGAGCAATCAAGGTAAATTGACCTCTGGCACATATGTAGATAATCGAGCAGAGGGAGCTTAGAAGACCTGAGAGAAAATAGGAGCTGAGGATTCAGAGAATCAAAATATCCATCAGAAAGCTGAAGAGAAATCAAAAAGTTGAAGAGAAAAGGCAAGAAGACTTGCTTGGTCATGCAGAGGTGGATTACAAGGGTGTCAGTGTCCTAGGCTGGGACAAACATGTGGTGATTAGGCTGCATTCCATGCAATGTGTGTGTGACCGTGGAAGGAAGTGTCATCAAACACAGGCTTATTTTCATACAAGTTTTTTAAGAACTTTTCAAACTCAATCACACCTACAGAAAGTTGGCTTTTATTTTCCTTTTAAAATTAAAGCACTTGGTTTAACTATCCATGCATATTGTGCMGCCTTAGCCACGCTGCACAGAATGGGGGATTTGTACCACAGAATGGTCATGCCTACAACGTTTGCAACAGAATGACTAAGGAGTTTTTGACAGACAAGGAATGTCTCTCCAATTGCCTGATCCTGGAGTTTTATTCTCCAAAAATCAATTCAGTTCCCTGCTAGGTACCCAGGTATTGTTATAGATTAGTGAATTCCAGTTGAACACTATCAATTGCTTGTTTCTGTTATTAGTTGATCCCCATGGTAATTTTAAAGCAAACTAAAAAGCATTAGGATCTATGGCTCTTCCAGTTATATTTCAGAGTCATGTATGACGATTCAAGGCAAGAGAAACAATTCTCTCCTTAAATGTTTGTATCTGGTCTATCAAATAAATAGAACACTTAAAGAACCACTGCTTATGAATAAGTTTTGCAGAATTAATCCCATATTTGCAGAAATACCAGGAACTTTAAACTTCAAAATTAATAGCTTTCATTAGAATATTTCATTAAAAAATTATTTCAAGAATCATTTCTCCCTATGCCCTGCCATGGAAAATGTCTTTTTAATACCTTTAATAAAAAACAATCTGAACACAAGAGTCTGATTTTTGACTTTCAGTCTCCCTAACCATCATTTGGCATAAATTGTGCTCAAAGTGATTGTGATAATCTACTGATCATTTTCAAGATTGGATGCTAAACAATAACAACAAATTGCAGCCAGCTTGAGCAGTATCTTAAAATAGGTTTTTGTATTAGATTTTTATCAGCTTTTATTGTGACGTACAATCTGTTAAAGTGGTAATTTTGATAACACCAATTCTATACTTGCTTTAGAGAGCAGGAAAATTAACTGCTTTCCTAGTCTTTATAGAGCTGATAACTTTGGGATAGTTGTGTGTTGCATACAAACACTGATTCTTTGTTGTATTGCTAAAAACAAATAGCAATTAAAAGAGAGGTAATTCAGGAGATGGTTTGCAGTCTTTGGATAATTTCCCCTAAGTGTATTCTTTTCAGCACTGCACTTCTTACTAAAAAAAAAAAAAAATAGTAGATTATCACAAGTCCTTTTTATATAGCAAAGACAAGAATTTACCATACTACTGCAAAATCCTGTTTCAAAGTTTAGTGTTGACTGCCTTAAATTGCAGCCTTTAGTCTCTAAAAGCATAGATTTCCTATGTAAATTATGTAATTTATTTATGTTTCTATTCCTATTTCTATATAGAATGACTGTCATGAAGCAGTAGTCTACATTCTGCTGTTACATGCATGCCATTCATTAGACCGCCCATTTGAAGACATTTTGAGTTAGCACCAATTATGTCAGAAACACAGACAATACACCTTAGAGCTCTTGGTTGTTTCTGGAAAAGAGAGCTGAGCCATGACTTTCTTCCTACTGTTAAAGCACCATAATCCCTCTTTTTGTCTGATTTTTATCTTGTCAATGACCTATTCCATGCCAAAAAGGCAACTTTTTCCAATTACTCTCTCATGTTCTAGGTCAGTTTTTCTTCAAAGTTTCAAGTAACAGACACAATTCTCAGTACTTTCCAGAATGGTTTTGATATCAACTATTGAATTTTGCACTAAAACATTAAAACTTAGTGGGGGGAGGAAAAGAGTAGCTCTGAACTCATTGAATGGCAACATCCGAAGTTTGAAATTTTCCCCTTTTGTCAAATATTTTGTAAGGATTGTTATTGTAGCTCTACTTTACAGGAGAACTCAAGCCAACAATTGCTTCCTACTGTATTTCTCTTCTTTTTTCTGATATGAAAAGTACTGTGGTGATGACCCTTGTTCCAACACTAAGAAGTAAGTTCTTCGATCCACTAAGAAGTAAGTTCTTCGATCAATAAAGAAAACACATTTTGAAAGACATAGAAAAGAAGTGAAAAAATAACATAGTACTAGGGATGCCTGTAAGGGTACCTGGAACGTGAGAGCCTCTGGTTCATTAAGTTATCTGGTTAAGGATTATTCAGTGTGAAAGAAATACCAAATAAGAAGGAAACTTCACAGACATTAAGGACATTAAGGACTGGGCAGCAACAGAGACAACACAGAAGATCAAAGGGAGGGATGAGCCCTTGAAAGAGTCACAGGGCTCAGTCAGACACCTGCTTACAGAGGAGCAGCTTGTTCCTCCTCGGTCCCTCCTGATCCCCCTCTTTCCCCACCTTTGGCCCTTCTCCTGAACATCCCATGGTAAGTTTTGCATGTTCCCATGAGCCCCCTCAAATATCCAATATTACTTGTGTTAGTCTTGTTTACCGGTTTGTGTCAGTGACAAAGCTCAGGCTGATCCTGCTGGAGTCTGCAGGATTTCTCTAGTTGCACAGCACCAATGCAGAAACCGAGCTCCGTGACTTCTGACCAGTTCAGTCCATAAACACAGTGCTGCATGCAGACACACACAGGGTGGGTAGCTTTGGACATCCACATTGTAGATTTAAAAAGCTGATTTTGATTCATTAAATTCTTTTCATGAGCAGGGAAAGAGTAGGCCCTTGGGCACAGATCAGTGCTGCAGCATTTCATACATGAAATAAGTATTTATCCTTAAAGATGTCTATATGTATGTGTATAACTGCAATTTTTTTATAATAATAGTACCTAAAATGAGATTCCACCTCACGCTCTAGGGACCTGAATGCGTCTATGACTGCAGTAGTATCTAAAGTGCGTGTAAGTCATTAGAGACAACAAGGTTTGATTCAATTGCCTAAATGTAGACATCCGAGGCACCCTGGCATGCCTGGGACATCCACCTAGGTCAGGCAGATACGACACAGGACAAGAGGGAAACCTGTGCTCTTCCAAAGCAGGAAGTGGCCAGGGAGGATGCCCTGTGGCATGGCAGGTGATATTAGACACTTGTATTCGGGCAAATTAACTGCACCCTCAGCCAATACAGTCAGTAGAACTTGAAAAACTATCTAGTCAGATATAGGTGACTATTTTAGGGTGAGCTGAATATTTCTGTTGACTCCACTGAACATACTGCATAGAGCTCCTTTTACTGTAATTGGAGTTTAGACACAGACCTAATGTGAAGAGAGACACATTTCAGCACCTACACTACATCAAGGAAAGGCAAAGACAGGTTTGCACATAGAACTCCCTCAGAAAGTCCTCATTCTCCATATGGTTAACTTCACGTGTGAGAGGTGTTCCCATGGGACTGACCAGCCTGGGAATAGGATCAGCACAACGATGAAGTGAAGACCATGTGCATTTCAGGATTATAGATGCTTTTCTCAGTCCTGTGTAATTCTCTTGAAGTACTGTTGCAACAGTGACAGAGAAGAGAACCAGACTTCTCCATCTCACACGTAGATTTGTCTCTCCATTGTCCCGGGGCAAAGTACATAGCTTTAAAAGTGATTTTATCTCATAACTTCATAACTTTGATGCTTCTGAGTTCCCAGATAGCAAATATAAACCCATTATCCTTTAGAATTGATACTTTTTTAAGTACTTTTTTTAGTTTGATTTCATCAGACCTTSCTGCCTTTGAAAAGCCCGTTCATGGACAGGGGCTCACAGTGTTGGCTACTTGGTTACTTGTCTATGAGTAATTATTTATGTAGATGAGCATAAAGCTGATGGAAGTATATTATTAAAGCAGCTGTGTTTTCTAAAGATATTAAACCAGTAAGCTCTCAGGAAAATTCCCATCAAAAGATTTTCCTCATATTGGATTTTGTTATGCAAAATTTAAAAGTTTTCTTCAAAACAAGTTACAGAAAATATAGTTGTCATAGGACCAAATATAATTAAAGCTTAGAGAACATATCTACTGAATATAATAATGTTAATTCATTTCATCAATCTGCTATATGGTATTTTTTTAGTATTGTATAATAGTTGTTTATTCTAAATGACCTACTGTATGTAGCTGTGAACCTAAGTCAAGTATAAGTTATACAAAGCATCTTTTCAAAGGTTGTTCACCTGGATTTTACCATTTGTTAACATGATCACAACTGGTATGTTACATAGACCTTTGTAATGTTATTTTTGTGTAAATAGGAACCTAACATAGTATTTGTGTTTGGATGTGTTACCAACAATCCCCACCTCAGTCTTTTGTAAGAAATGTCCACAAAAAATGATTTGATTTTTTTTTCATTCATAATGGCCTGTAAAAGCAATTCTTACACTGCTTTTCAGTCCCAGGTTGAAATGTGTGTTTATTATAACAGCAACAGCACCTGCAGTGGAATATTTTGCTTTGAAATCTATCTATGGACATTGCTTAGTTTCCTGAAAGCAGAATTGTCTAATTCCTTTTTTCAAGAGCATCTTAGCATAATGGAACACGATTAACACTTTTTGATATACTGACATTTTTCCAGCCTGAATTCAGTGCTTGGGAGTTCGAACAGCCACGTGCTCTAACCATGGTGAAATACCACACGTTCGATGTAAGCTCAAGCTTACAGCACATGGTGAAACACCTTCCAGTGACAAGGCGCAAGCGCAGAGCCCAGGTGCACAAGCTCTGAGAGGTACGTGCCAGCTCCCACACACCTGCACCATGCCTCCAGAGCAGGGAGCACAGTGGAGTACACTGCAGAGACACCTGCAAGGCTCAGGCAAAGCCAGGCAGCCACACCACTCCTATGAGCCCTGGACCAGAGCCATGGCTGAAGTGGATGTGGGAAGGAGTAGGGTCCAGGACAGCATGCAGCTTTTCCAGCTTCTGCAGGCAAGGTGGGCTGAGCTCAGAGAACCACTGCTGAACGTCGTCAGGGTCAAGTGCCAGCCAGTGTGACGGCAAGGGAAGTGGGCAGAATTAAATGAGTAGCTTTGCTGCTTTGCGCTGTGGAGAGGTTAAAACATAGAGCTCTGTTGTGTGTTTTTTTTTTTTTTTTTAAGTTACAGTCATAGGTAGGAATGATTCCTGTGCTATAAGAATATGAACCTCTTCAACTTACAGGTTTTTTGACTCTCAAAACTTTGTAGTGAGACTCCCCAGTAAATACTGTAGTTACAGAATTAAGAGAGAAGCTTTTTGGTTTTCCAAGAGGTTCCTTCCAAGGAAGAAAGAAGGAAGATGTCCCAGGCTAGGAATTTGTACAAAGTGCTCCAGCCACAGAAATCATGCTTCCTCTGACATTTTGAGCATCAGTCGTCTCCCTCCTACCTTCTCTAATTCATAGACCATCAGGTAAAGAGCCATCCAAGTGCCAGTCCAAGGAAGTGCAGAGTATACTAACCAAAGGAAATTGCTTTTTTTCTAACTATTCACCCAAAAGAAGTGCAATGAAAGGTTTTATGCTGTTAAAAATTGTGTACTGATCCAATCAGATATTTCTGTACTCCAGCAGTAGGGGCATYGCAAAACAGCTCTCACCTCATTTTTTCCCATCCTGGTAGCATTGCATGAAGCTGCCCTCATCTTTGGGATTGAGAAATAAATTAGCTGTTTGGAAGCAGGAAACTTTGGTCTAATCTTCCATGGTCAAACAGGGGAGAAAAACCCAACAGTCTGACAGCTTTCATTAACGTTTTGCTTTCATTTTTTTTTTCTTTTATGTTCTTCTTAATATTTCAGTAAGGCCAAATATGGCCACTTTAACAACTTTTTTCCATAAGATCTCTGTGCCAATTCAGCCCATAGTTATAGTGACCTGTGAATCTAACAGCATTCATTTCCAATCACTTTGATTTGAACTGAATCAGTATCCATTAGCTCTGATCCTACCATGAGAAAAAAATATCCATTCAGGATTTCACTTAAAAAGACTCTTTAGACTGACAGCAGCAAATCCCCATACCCACCAGCAGGACAGAACTTACTTGTGAGTTACAAAAAGATCCATTTTAACCCACTGCATCTACCTCAGCCTCCTCACAGAGGTTGATCAGTGGTGACCCAAAGCAACCCTCCTAGTGAAGAGGTTGACTTTCAATCAGTTACTCTCTCTCTAAAGAATAGAAACTTGCTATCTGTAATAAAATGGTATTGCTATTAAAAGAAAATACTGTTTGGCTCAATAAAGCTTCCCTATCTGCAGGAGTTTAGAAAGGAGACTCCTGATTTCATTTATAATGAAGGCTTGGCTACCAGAATAATTTCCATTCAGATACACAGCCATCAGACCAACAATGAAATGAAATGTTTGCTTTTCTTTATTTCTTCTTTACTACTTGTTATTCTTTACTACTGCTGTTTTATACTTCTACATGGAAAGAGGTCAATAAACTGAGAGGGAAGAGGGGATAGTTTCATTACGGCATAGTAGGCATTAAATTTGACATTGTTTTGCTGAGACCAGAAAGCATACTTTTCTAGATCTTGAGTTTCTATGAACCATGAGAGATTGATATCTGTTAGAGATGGTGTAAAAAAATTTTTTTTGAGACTCTTCGGTGTTTTAAAAAAGTRTCAAACACACTGGCAAGTGCTCTAGACATTGACTACATACCACCATTTATTGCCATGAACTGAAAGTGGGAGATCCAATGGCAAAGAATAAGACTCCGCAAATTCAGTGGAAGGATTAGCCATTTTGCTGTGAGACATTAAGCTTATTCAAGTCCTTGCAGATAGAAAGGAAAACATGAGCATATGCACTCAGCTGGTGTGAATAGTGGTTTGCTTCTCACAGAAGAAGCTAATTCCATATACCTAAACATTAAAGCCTGTGAGGTCATTCAGCAGTGAAAATGACCACTAGCAATGCAATCTTAGACAGGGATTGAGGCTGGACTGTCAGAACCATAAGTACAAATATGAAATAAAAAATGAACAGTTAGACCTATGAAGTCAAATATAGATATGCTAATAGTCTATCAATATAGTCTATATACTAACAGTCAAATATAGATATACTAGCCCAGCCAAGGGGTCAATACTAAGTGTCAGTAAGATAGATTTTTAGATCACCAGAAGGACTTCATAATATATTTAGAAACACTGTGGTCACAAGATGCCACTAGAATCGATGGGAATTAGTTGCTGGAAATTCTCTGCAGGTGACTTTCTGTGGTTTTTGGCATCTCAGTACTTCAGATACCTTTAGTGATAAGTTCTCAGCATGTTCAGACACTCAAAGACAGAATAGGGAAAGACACACCAGTTTAGGAAACTGGCGGTGGAATACTAGAGACCCACAAGGAAAGACGTTTAGGAACAGCCCTGATGCTTCACAATCAAAAAGTTATTGCTCTCTGATGGTTTGTTGAAAAGGAAATTATCAAAAAACAGTTAAAAGAAGGGAAGTATACATATAAGAATAAAAGAAGAAAAATATGAGGGAGAGGAAAAAGAAACAACTTCAATTCCCAAGCTTTCCAGCAACCACAGAAATCAAAGACCAGGTGCAGCTGAAGATGGAATTGCCATGTGCTTCTCRGTATTGCTCTGAAGGATTTTAGTAACCAAACAGGGCAGCGTTTGGAAGCATACAGGACATTTGCTCTGTAACTATACAGTGTCTCAGGCTATCAGAGCAGCATTATATTTTTATTTAAGCCATAGAAATCAAGTGCTGATTTCTCATGGCAAAACTGTCACTCAATGCAATCACGGTTGGCAAAATGAGTAATATTTTATCTCTGAAGCAGTAGGAAGAGCAGGTGCGTATGTCCCTATTTTCTTGCTTCCATCAGCAGTGTTGCTTGTTATTTTGTTGCCATCTGGCAAGGACAGCAGGATCYACTAAAAAATATAGCTGTTAGTTTTTCTTTAATAAAACATGGTTACCCAGTTACCATTGGCCCACAACCAAACATGAAATGCATGAAGTGTGATTTTTGGATAGGATTTTCTGACTTATTAATTTTGCATCCTGTCAGTTTTCTTCTCTGATAAATCTTTTCTCCAAGGAAAGTTGTTGACCCATTACAAAAAAAAAGGGGAAAATAGTCCTTTGGCTGCCATTACCATAGTCTTGAGGAGTCTCAATCTTCAGTATTTCATCTTATAAAGCATGCTCCGCTAAGGAAATACTATTTCTCCTTTGTGCAAATAAGGTTTTTAAATTCATCAAGACACTTAGTCAAGACAACAGTTATAACACTGGTGACAGCACAAGAAATGGCCAATACAGTGGGCTAACGAAAATTGGTAGGCTGGTTTTCTTTAATGTTATATGAGTGCTGCTCTGTGGTCTTAAATAGTGTAAGTTAGTACTGCTGGCTATGTCAGCTACCGGCCTAAGGTCTGAACCTGTCCCCATTAAAATCCTTAGCATAGTAATTAGAAAAGCAGTTAATTCCTGTATGTCCCATTGTTGTGCACATATTCCAACAGCAAAATTACTCCCACAGACTGCTTATAGAGGTGGGAGGGAATGGAAATTCACTTTGTGTGCCAATCCAAATCATGGATTATTTTAAGACTGCGCAGCACCAGCTTTGTAAAATTTCATGTTATTTATTAAGAAAAACATGTATGTTCTTGTGTAGAAAAAGACATCTTAGAGTTAAAACTACAATATGACATTGAGGTTTTGGAAACAAAACAGGCTGACTTTGCTCTGAATTATTTCTCCTTGTTGAATTGTACTTCATCTAGTCCCCAACTTTCTTGCTGTAAAAATGTATCTGCTGACTCCTGAAAGTCATTTTTCAACATAAAATATCAGGCATCACTCTTGTTCACAAATATATATAACTAGGAAAATCACTTGGCTTTGTTAATTATTCATATTCAAGAGACATTGCAATTTAAACTGACTGAGGTCACATGAGTGAGACTAAGGAAACAAAGCAAGCCTAGAAAACAGAGATGCAAAAGAACACCTAAGTCCTCCACTCCATTCACAGAAAATATGCTTCTTTCCCCAGTTCTTTGCTCAGTCTAATCAATAAGATTCAAGTGATAGGAAAGGATTAGTAAGAGATGAAAACTAGTTTTGATCTTTTAATTTCCTCTTCAGTGTAGTTAATTATAAGTTTAAGCTAAAATCCCAAAACACTTGCACACTTAGTGAACTTTGCATGTGAAAAGTAGTGGAGTTGGTTGGGAATTTTCCAATAAAGCCACTTCAATATGAAAAAAATGACAGGTCTTCAAAACACTTCTCAGAAATATTTTCTACAGACTTTTACCAAAGGCCCTGCCAGCTCACCTGGAGGGCTCCACGGCTTCCAGAATACATGACACCAAGGACACTCTGCAATACCTGCTGCATCATGACGTGGATCCCAGTTCCCTGTTGCAAAGACTGCCTGGTGGAAAGCATGACACACATGAACACACACTTGGAGCTGGGCCTCCAGGGCTTGTAAACTCCCTGCTCCATCACAGAGCACTTAACAGTTTGTCCCTGCTCCAGGAAAGCTGAAGGATTTGACTTACTCTCCCACTATTGTCTGCCTTAGAAGTCAAACTGGTTTGKTTTTTTTTTTTCTAAAACTAGGAAGAAAACACTACCCTGCTACAGGAATTTTCTAAATTACAATCACTTTCTCTGAATGGCAACAAAATCTGTCAGCAGACTTTACAGAATGGAAATTGCCAGSATAGCCACCTCTAAGATGTAGTATTGCTATTCATGGCAGGACTAATAACGCCTGTAAGAGGATGTAACAGTAGAAGAATTTGCCTTAGGTCTAGATCCTCCCTTGTAAGGAAGAGCGGTGGGCAGTGTTTGATGTTGCTCCATATGAATGTTCCTTTGTTGTCCTGTCCCTGGCCAAGGTGACCACAGGTATCCCATTATCTCATCAGTTATCCCGTGAGCTCTTGCCATCTTCCTCCTCCCACCAGAACACTGGTTTCAGTGTCTTTCGGTGTGTTTGCCTTCCCCAGAAAGCCCCTTTTCCTCTCCCACTAGCCAGAGGTCCTCCATTTTCCACAGCCACACCTGAATGGAAATTTCCTTACAGCCTTTAAGCCTGGAAATCCGGCCTTATTGTTGCTTTTGGTGCACTTGATCTCCATTACTGCCACTTGTGGCATGAGAAATAAAAAGGTGGGAAAACAGGGTCCCCATCAGACTGGGAGGAAGAGGAGCTCCTCCCCTGAGCATGCAAAGACCCCCTCCACAGCAATGTCGCTTCTCATTTAGGCATCTGGTCTCAGGTAGCTGCCCAGAGAGCACGTAAAGCCCAGCAAAAGGGACAGACACCTCCGGGTCATATTAGGGAGGATGTATGCCACCCTTTCTAAAGAGATAGATAAACAACACTTTGATTAAATTTACACTGCCAAGAGGTTAGATGATACTTTTGTATTGCAGAGTATATAYTTGCCTGAGAGCTGAGAAGTGAAATTAAACTATCTACCACATAAAACAGGAAAGAGCCATTTATAGTTTCTTGAAATACACAAAGTATTATCAGCTCTAAAAGTTCTTTTTGAGAGTAACTCTTAATACCATTTTAAAAAAAGCACTCAAATCAGAATGTCATTTCTTTGATACACATAAATTGATTGCCCAAAAAAAAATGAACACACAGAACACTAAATAATATATTGTGGCTTAAATAATTGAAATAGGGAAGAAATTCATGTGGCTTTCTAAAATACATTTGGTTCAGCTGACTCAATAAAATATGATTTTATAAAGACCGTCTTGTAAGTTACTCTAGGAAGAAAAAGAAAATGAGTTTGAGCAGCAGAGCACAACAGACTTGCGTGTGGGAGTACAATAGACGATGTCCTTGGCACTAGCCCTTGTCTTACTGTACCATTGCCTCCCCTTCTGTTTTCTACTACTTTTATTTCTAGTTTCCCCCATTTTTACCCTTTTCCTTTACTGGTTACCTGTTACCTGATGGTTTTCATATCACCAGTAGATCTCTTATCTTCCTAAGCTTAACTTACTCTGTTACAGAGGGAAATCTAGAATTTAATTTTCCCCATGAGTGACATTTATCTTTTCTTTCCAGACATACATCTTCTTTCACAGATGGCAAAAGCCATATGAACTGAGCTCATGACTGGCAGTGTTTCTGGATAAGGAGTTTTTACCGCACACTAATTCAGATGAGACATACAGGTCAAACTTTTGTAATAAGTGATAAATGCAAATGTTTAAGTAAGAAAATTATTTTATCTTGCAGTGAGTAGGAATGTAAATAGTGTTTAGAGAAACATTAGAAGCTAAGAAATGAACTTGTTGGTTGTTATTTTATCCAGACTGTCTTGATCTACAGGGTCTGGAAATGGGTTTTCCAGTTTTCCTAAGAGCTTTCAGATAAGATTATGTTTTCAAGTAGTATATCAACATCTTTGTGCCTGCACCAACCAAAACTAATAAGAAAGCATCTAAGTACACAACAAACTATCCTGAATGAAAGTTTTTCCTGGTGAAAAGTGTTTTTATTTTGGAAAAGATAGTCTGTGGCATAATTTTCTGTTGAATCTTCTTTTGTCCCACAAAAATTTGGATTTAAATAGAACATAAACATGGAAAAGACCACACAGGTCACTGGATCCAGTCCCCATAGTTACCAGTTGCCACACCACCACATAGGTTTTCTCTCACTTCCTTTACTGTGRTTCCAGAAGTCCTCTTTGGTCCCATGCGTATATTTCAGTAGTGTCTTGTCACTGGCTGTTTCTAAACTGCTGCTTTTATTTAGTGCAAGGAGCACTTCTAGGTGCTCAAACTCAATCCTCTACATTGCTARATCATTAAAAAGATCCTTGGCACACGTTTAGTGCAGCCTGACTAGCACTCTCCCATAAAATTCCTTCATGTGCCTAGGGATTAATGACAATCATCAGGTTTTTTTAGCATTTTGCAGCATTTTAGAGTGAAAATATATTCAATATTAAGAATACCAGCCACTTTATACCAACTGACCTCAATGCCAGAGAGCATCCCTTGTACTTTTTATGTACTGGTACTAAGAAATCCTCGTGCTAGACTGAAATTTCAGTTGGTGCCAGTGGCTGACTAGCACTGAACTACTTACTTAGGGTCCCACTGTAGCCAAAGAAGAGAGCTAGGCATCTGTGAAGGCTAACCCACTCCATCTTTCCTACACGCTCACCTTAGGAATGATGAATTTAACTTTAGAAGTGCCTAATCTCTCTCCATTGATGACTGAGTAGATGACTAATTGCATATATCTAATGAACAAATCCTGTCCTTCAGTGGTACAGTGGTACACAGAACATCTACTCTACATGCCTTGTAAAATTGACTTGCAGACTTGATTTTCAAAATCCCAGCCTTACAGAGACATTTAAAGCTTACTTTTTAATTTGTGCTTGAATGCATGTCTGATCTATATATTAAAGAAGGCAAATGCTTAGTTACGAAACTGAATCACCTAGCTACTTTGGCATATGTCTAGCTTTGGGCGCAGAAATACTTCCCTAGATTTCCTCATGAAGGTTATCTCATCAAAATGCATGTGAAAATGACTAAACTTAAACTTGTAAGTTTAAAATAAGACCCAAGCCAAAGGAGTTATTCAAATATTTAAAGTGAAATGCCAGAAGCTGGACCCACAGGCATCTGATTTAACTCCTGCTTAGGTACCAAACTCTCTGCAGTRTGTCTGAAAATGTTCTGCCAGGTAAAGGATGTGCAAGAGAGAGCAATCACAGGTTTGGGTACCTGGGTGACAGTAGAAGGACTATTGCATGCTCCAGTGAATGGTGACATGCAAAGCAATCATTGGATAACACAGAAATATGATGGGTTTAAAACCATAAATTTAGTAGTTCATGAATCATTCCGAGGGCCCACTGAGATCTTTAGAGTTCATCTGTTCATTTTTTTAGGCTTTTTCCCTAGAATAGCAGCAGCTAGATTTAATGAAAGTAGAGCTTTTCAGGTACTCCTGAAGCATGTGTGCAAAAGGGGAAAAAACCCACCATGGTGGATTTTTGATCAAGTTATTTGAAATACCAATACTGATCTCTAGAAAAGGTATAATGCAGTTAGAGATAGGAAATGGTAAAATGTATAGGTATTGCATTATTCCAAAGGTTGCTATTGTAGTATTGTAGTACCCTGAAGTAGTACAAGCTAGATACATGAAAACAGGCTTAGGTACATTAATGGATCCATCAAGTGGAGCTCATACTCATTCCATGTATCACATGTGCTGTTTTGTTACTCTGCTTTATTTAGTCTGGCAATAAATCTTTGCATCCCATATGGCTGGAATAATCTGAAGTCTTACATGTTAATATTTTCTGTCCACCTGCAATTATTGGTGTAACAGTACAAATTTGAAACAGTTCTAATTGCTAAGAATAAGTCATCAACCTCTTTTTATTTCTAGACATTAAATCTTGCCTCCCCTGTTTCCCAGGAATGCAACGAAGTGATTCATGCCAATAGAACGAGTAGGACACACCCTGAGAGCCTAAAATCAGTTAATCTGTTTTTTGAAAACATATTGGACTGAGAGTGAGGAAGAAGATATTCTGCGTTTTGCTAAGCAAGTGCTGCATTTTATTTGGCATTGTGAGAGGGCTGCAAAAAAAAGTAAATGTAAAAAAGATTCAAGTTGTAAAAATTTAATTCTGATTTTCAAATCATGTTTGATAGAAGTCAGTCAATGTGGTTTTAAGGTTTCCAAGAAAAAAAAAGTTACACATGCATCTAAAACATTAAAAATGCTCAGAGAATCACATCTATACTGGTTTGTCTAGTGCTGCCATCCACTGAATAGCAAGAAACTCAAATTTGTTAATTTTCACCATTTATGAGAATTTTTCCCCTCAAAAAGTTAAAAACCTTAAATTTCTTAAAGGGTCTTACCAATTTTATTTTCAGAACATTAAAATTGCTATATCAAAGAGAACATTTGGTGGCATGAATGTTTGATTAGAAGCCTTTGGATGTTACCCTTGGAGATGGAGACTCTCAACAACAGTCATAAAATATACATCGAGAGATCTAAAAGGCTTGAAAGATATAAAATGTATTTTTAGTACTTGGGACCAAATTAAAAAATCATGGCTTTACATTCTATCCAGCCACCAGTAAGTGGCACAGGGAGATAGCCATGTATGGGTGAAGACAAAGGGAATGGGAAAGGATGGGGGAAAGTATAAGGAGAGGAAGAGCAGAGAAGGGGATGTGGATGAGAAATGGTAGATTCTTCCCTAGGAAAGATTTTCTTAAATCCTTATTTTTTTCTCTCTATCCTCAGAAGAAAGACCGAGCCCACTACTTCTCCTGAACCTGCATTACTGTCCTTTTTGTAAAAATTGTTGTAGTCAGGTACTATTTATCTAGAGTAGTCTTTGCTAGTCAGAAGCAATCGTTTTACACTGCCCTAAGAAAGCATGTGTGGGAATGCAGTGCACATTTCCACAGTGCTCAAGTCGGGGTGCTCCCACGAGCAGCATTCTTTTTAGCTGGGAAACTTGCTTGTGTAAATGGATAGTGCTTTACCTATGCCAAAACTAAATGGAAAGAGCTTTAAATTTTCAGAGACTCCATTCTGTATTGCTCATAAATTATCATACTTATTCCAGTGAATCAAAATGAACTCTTCAGGAATGCTAATGATGAAATTTTTAAATGGTACAGTCAGCAACCTCGCCCCTTTGCGTGTGGACTCAGAGGAAGTCCCAGCATGAAGGACACAGGAAAATTATTAAAGCCAGTTGACCAAATATTCCAAGTTGCCCCTGTAACATTTACTTTCTGAACTGGGTTGATGCTCTTTTCTATGGAGTGTTATTTAAAATTTAATTGTTATTTGTTTATCTCTTTGTTCATTTATTTTCATTACTTCCGATGCACTTAAAGTACAAAAAGTACTCTTACAGAAAACAGTGCAGAGAGTGATGCTACTTGCTTGTCTGTAAATGCACACCTATTAGTCCTGTAAATGTTAAGGATCATGTCTGAGAATACAAACAAAATTTGCCCTTTTCAAACCCAAAGTGCATGTGTAAGCTCTCAGAATCTTCAGGTGCAATGGATGGGATTCATCCGCTTTCAGCTGTCTGAGGGTTAGAAATAGTCTGAGTTAATTTTTTACATTCTTTCAATAACCAAAGAAAAGAGAAAATCTTAGGTCAGGATGAACAGCCCTCTGTAGTCTGAGAAGTGCCTCTCAAAAAATTACATAGAAGACCTAGGTGATGAAAACTGATAGCTAGCTCTATTAATTTCAGTAAGCATTTTTAAAACATCCACTTGTTAAAAATTAGTCTTGCAGAACCCTTGTCACAGTTTAAACACCTGAGTTCAGAATAAATACCTAAAACCTCAAAGCTTAATTATAGTTGTCTGTAGATAGCGGAACTATGAACGATACTCAGTTTAGGATTTTCTGTGCGTGTGTGTGTTTGCTCTTCATTCGGGATCAGCAGATAAAGACTGAACTAATAAACTCTGAAATAAATGACAGTTTTGCTACTGACTGGAAGGCTCAGACTCATGGTGCATTATCTGCGTACTTGAGAAGAGTTGAAATACTAAATAATACTTCTTAAAATACTTGTTTCGGTTTAGAAAGAAAGCATCAATGTACTACCTGAAGATGCCTAAGTCAGCTCATTTTGTTTCTTGAATACAGGTTCTTCTTTATTTTTATGCTCTAGATTTGATCAGAAACAGAAATAACTAGTTACCTTGAAAACAGAGGAACAACATTTTCACACTCCAGATTCCCACCTTAATCCCATCCTGGAATGTAAATAAAAAGGATCAAATTCTGAAAACAGATAATCAGCTCCCAAATGCAGTATCTGCTCTTCAGGCGTCTTTGGCAGAGGAATTACTCAGCTTGATCTCACAGAACACCCTTGGAAAAATGTAAGTGTGATGGGACAAGCCACTAACTACCTGATCAGTATCAGTTATTTTTAGACAGCATCTGGTAGTTATCAAGGCTTTTAGAGGGCATTCATGTTCCTTAGTGTGGAGTTGCAGCAGTGGAACAAGCACCAACTTAGCCATAGTGACATTAACTTACTAAAATGTTTTAATAAAAGCAGCTTAGAACTGTGATTTTGTTGCAGACCAATGCTCTGTGTCATATGAACTTGTCAATTTGGATTGAGTGCTAGGAAACCTGTAGATGAGTTTCCTGTATCATCAAATCTCAGTTTAGGRGGCAATTTAAAAAAAATTACTCCCTTTCCTTTATCCCAAGCAGTTTTAGTAACTAGAAATTAAAAAATACAAAAAGAAAATCAGACAGGACAGTTCCTATGTGCTTCCCACCTTAACTCCATTCTCTGTAATGAAATTAGCTCAGTATTTTTTAAGATACCAAATCAAGACGAACATCAGATATTTCTGGTCACTTACAGTCTGTGCTTGCCTAATTAGGTGACCTCCAAACCTATCAAGAAATTAGCTTTCCAATCTTCCAGTAATTACTTGGGTATTTGATCTCATTTGTGAAGACATGACTTCATTCATAGACTGTCATTCACCTGCAGGGGATACAAAAAGAATGGAAAATCTCAGTCTTGCCATGAAATGTTGAATGACTCTGCATACTTACAAAGCAGTGTCAGGATAACTTTACCATGGAGTTAGCTGAGAAAATTTTCATTGATTTATGAACTAGTTCACTAAAAAAAAAAAGTAATTTCTACATTATATATGCTTTGAGACCAACGAGGAACCCTCTGTTTTTCACACCTGTGCTGAGCCTTGATATTCTCTATACAGACACTAGTGTTTTGCAGACAGATCTTATCAGACACGCTTGCAGGCAGGGAATGCCAGCCAAGACCAGTTCAGCACTTGCTGAGTTCAGTGGCCCTGGTTATCTATCACGGTTTGCAGCCCTGCAGAGCAACTTGCCTTCTTACTGATTAGAAAGTGGGTTCGGCCATAGGAGGCTGCTGATAATAAAATGCATCCCATCAATGGTGTCTACACAAAAGGTGCATCTCATGGAGCAAAGCACAATATGATACTTCATTTGTTCATCACCTGGCTGGATGTTACTTCACAAATCTTTCTAACCCAAAGAAGACTGATGACTGTGACAGGAGTCAGGGATGCCATCTCCCTCATGTCTAGCACAGCCTTCTTCCTCAAACTCCTTGGCATCCTCAGGTTCACTGTCCACCATACGAAATTAGGGGTAAGTTCACACTTCTACCAATAACCATTAGCTTCTTCCCAGTCTAGATGTCCCCTTCCAGCAGGCACCCCAATCCCAAACCGCTAGCATAATCAGCAGTTTCCTCATGAACCTAGATATTATATGAAGCAGGTTGCTGTTCACTGGAGGCAACACAGAATTTCCCAGMAATGTGAACGGTTCAGCTTGTGCTAAGTTCACCTCACCTCTGCCATCTGCCATGGTCTGTGGTCTGTGAGGAGCAGAAGAGTGAGTTGTGCCATGAGTCTGGGTGCAGCTGTGCCATCACAGCGCAACCACAGCAGATGTGGATGCAGGCTGCTGATGCCGTACCCAGGCTGCTCAGGTGGGAGATGAAAAGGACACATCACTCCCTCTGTGCTGAAATGCAAAAGGCAGCCTGTCTTTGTCTGACATCATTAAATATTTAATGTGTCTGGTTCCTGGGTGGTGGCTGGTTTGGGAAGCAGATTGTCCACCCCTACACACCACTTCTGCCTTCAGAGAGCTGCCCAAAACATCCCAAAGTACAAACCAGCTGGTGTTCCTCAGTCCCTAGACCGGAAAGGGACTGGGTGGACACATGCAGTCTGCTATACATGGCAGCATGATTGAGGCATTACTGAGGCACCTTGCTAGTCCTATAATGCACATTTGAACTGTGATTGTGTAACCATGTGCAGATTGGCTCATATTTGTCCTGCCAATTGATTTGGCACTGCACAGATCTGGGGTTAATGGTGGTCAAATGATGTCAAACTAGCAGACTTGCAATAAAGCCTCACTGAAAGAGAACAGTATGTGTTCACAGCTGACCTTCAGATGAACTTTCACTTTTGCTATTATTCCCTTGGTTCTGCCACAGCAATCACTTAACAAAAATGTTGCCAGGGGAAGAAAAAAAGAAAAAAAAAAGTCTTGCAATCAATACCAGAGAAAACAATCTTCATAATAGTATAATAATCAATGGATTACTCTGAACACATGCAAAGTTGAATAAAAAAGCCTAAAAGAGGCAGTCTTTTTTTCATCGTTGATGAAAAATTTTTAGAAAGAATTCAGTTTACAGTTGGTAATTTTCACTTTCTTACACATTGTTTTTTTCATGCATAATTTTGAGTGACTGACAATAACTCATTCATGTCTAAGAATCATATCCTATGTTCTTTTCTATAATTGCAATAGGCAACAGTCTCCTATTTTTCATGTTAATCTCAGAGGGAGCTAACTTACTATAGGGGCTAGTTGGTTAATTAGGTTGGAAACATTACTCATCTAACCTTAGCAAATGTGATATACATTTTAGATGTGAAAAATATAACAATAATATTTTGCTGTTGTATAGTTCTGTGCATCAGTATTTCTCAAAAAAAGCATAACGTTCATTCTATAATATTCCATTTTCTTAATCATGTGCCTTGGAGCTCACAGCTTCTGTGAAAGAGCACTGGGATTCCTTATTCTGTTAGGGCTTCTGTTCTATGCTTACAGAAAGCAAAACCTCCTGTCTTGCAAGGAGAAAGAATCAGTGTAATACTACCAAGCCTTACATGAGCCATCCAGCACAGATTTTGGATAATGTCCCTTAACCTGAAGCATTAACTGCAGGAGTCCTGTTATTCTGTTATTAAAACACATCCTAGGGAAAAAGCATAAATTAAGAGAATATTTTTTCATCCTACAGGAACTAGGATGGTATCCAAGTTGGAAATCTGGAGGAACTTTACACTGCAAATTCATACTCTCATGTTGTTGGATTTTTTTCTTTTTTGTGTTGCTGTTTTTTATTTTAATTCTTTCTTTTMTAAAATAATTTACACTTTTTGCCTAACTTCCTTTACAGCTTAGGTCTAATAAGACCTCTGGTTCAGATGTGTGCAGAAGAAACCCCTGAAATATTGCTATTGCTGGATTGGATCTCTGTCAGTTTTCTTGTTTGGCTGGGCTTTTCTCAGTAGTTATTTCCTTTTTTGCATATGGTCTGTGTGGATATTTGGACTTTCTGGACATTAAATCTATATTTTACTGGTCTACCAAAAGGACCAGGGCACAAGTTCTCACATAAGCACAGTCATCCACACCAATGGCACCATCCCTGGCATTTTTGGTCTGTCCCCTTAGCACTCTCCCAGATAGCACCTGGGGTAGCTTAGGAGTTTGTAAAAGCCAGAAACCATTCACAGGAGACACCAAGGACCGGCCGTCCTGTTCTGGAGGGAGAAAGAATTTGGCTGTATGGACACAAACTATGTGATCCCACTTGTCATGAGAAGCAGAGAATGACATTGTCTCTCTGGTTTCATTAGTATACACATTGCCTAAGTGCCAGAGTCCTTCCTCATTGCCTGACACTGGATTTGAGCTTGTATCAGTTCCTCTACACTCAATTTTACTGAATAACTGAAGTCTGTTAGTTAGCTCATGCTTATTAGTTAATGCACGCTTCTTTTTCATTTTGCTGTTGTCTTCTCTGTCAAAGAGGAGCTTTTGTTAAAATCTCCGATTAGATGTATACACATAGACGAGACATCCAGGCCCTGAAGTACATTAAACAGTATGAATATTGTCATCCAAGTCATGAATCATTGAACTAACAAAGGAACTTCTATAAGAAAAGGTAAATGCTATTAGTTGCCATAATGAAGTCAATTTATCTACACTCAAAATGTCGATAAGGTGCATCTTAGTATGCTTGCAGTGTTACTTTTAATGAATAA
The DNA here is from genome assembly GCA_035582835.1 of Phoebastria nigripes. NCBI lineage: Eukaryota > Metazoa > Chordata > Aves > Procellariiformes > Diomedeidae > Phoebastria > Phoebastria nigripes. Next base: position 372,529 of record JAYKAV010003134.1, read on the forward strand.
GAATAGTGCCCCAATTTTTGCTCTACTTTCAGGTTAATTAAGCTCAGCCTTGATCTCTCCAGCTACCTATTATTTTCCCCAGCATCCATTTGGGCAAGTAGTTTTCAACTGTCACTGCAACCTTTTCCAATATCATATTAAATGCAATGCACTCACTTAATATTTTATGCGTATCATCAGGATTTTTTGATGAGGAGCAGTATACTTTTCACTCTTGATTAGACAAAGATTTCTTTTAAAATTAGTAACTTTTTTTTTTTTAAATTACACTGGCCAAATTCAATCCTGATATTCTTGTCTTTTATGGGAAAGTTTAAACAGTTGCTATTTGCAGTGGGATAAAGACTGGTATTTCATTATATCTGAGTTAGTGAAAGGACAGTAGTACTGATAACTTTGCCTGCAATATGTCACTATCTAATGGGTTTGCCACTGTTATTCCAAATTGTTAAAGGAGTCTTTCATTTCTGGTACCGTTCCTGCAAGGAGAATCCTAATCTTATAGCTTGCTTATAGCCTTCTCCTTGATTAATCTGAGCAGTTCAGTAAAGCCAACACAACTACACATAATACATCAAAGTAACTCTAATGAATTTTAAGACAGTCCTTTCTTGCTGGACAGTGAGTTAGAAAATAGCTATTAATGCTGTACGTTGTATCATGGCAATTTTAAGTGTCTAACTCCACATCTACATGTGTGCTTCGAAGTTTAAGTGTACTGCTTAATCAGGCTTTCTTTGCTTTTCTAGTTCATCATCTTTACACGTTCAGTTCTGACCATCATCCGCCTCTCTCTCGTGCTCTTTAAGGTAAGCATTCATTTGCTTGGTTATTTCTATTTGTACCCTCCCAAGTACAAAGCAGCAACTGAAGTACTTTCTCTGGAATTTGAGCCTTTTCTTCTTCTGCATGAAAGCTTTTCTTCTTTTACATTTCCCCTGGAGATGAACTGTATAAACTCTTTTAGTCTTTACTATACCACATTATATCAATTAAATTTCATGCACAGGAGCACACATTGTATTTTCTGTATTTCGGGTGGAGGCTTTTTGTGGGGACCTGGACTCATGAGTATCTGTGTCTGTACTGTGAATAAAAATATTTTTGCTCTTGTTTTTTCTGTTTCTTATTTCTTCTGTCATTAGTCAGCTTATAATTTACTTTTAAGCTGATGAGAACATCAGCTTAAAAAATTTAGGAAAGGTCTGTGAAAGCCCCCAGCACATGACCCAGTCAGGAATCCACCATCTTGAGTTAAGTAAGGTCTCAAGTTARGTATGATCTCTACATCATGTTTGGGGAACAAACATCTTGGAGTACAATTTTCAGTAGTCAGCGTAATCAGTCAGCAAAATCAGTCAGTAGGATAACTGAGGACTAATCTTATTCCCAACACCTCTTCAAAGTTTGAGCATGTCTATAGCAGACTATGACTCATGGCCCAGATACCTCTCTAGACTAGGGGACGTACGTTTTGGGTGCAAATAATGTCTTGACAGTAGTGGAGCTGTGACTTACACTTCAAATAACAACTACATATCAGAGTTCTTCACTAGAAGATAAGAGGAAAGAATTCAGTTTATACCCTTCCTGCAAACCGTCCTCTTAAACCACTCCACCAYGGTTAAATTTATTTTCCATTTGCATTGGTAAGACGACTGTACCTGGTAACAGCTCCTTTTTCACCGTAGAGCCTATGGGAAAGGAATCCAGCTGTCCTTTTTATAGTTACTGAAGACTTCAGAGAGTGCATTAAAAAACACCATACCAGCCTCTAAACGAAAAGATGCCAGAACAGCTCAGACACATTTAAAATAAACGTTCCTGTTTAATGTAACTATTCAGAAATCAGATTCAGAAACTGAAGGAAATCAAAGATCCATATCAAAGTATCCTTGCTATAGGAAAGCAGAATAGGACAATAACCTGCAGGAGCTCCTACCTTACAACAAAATATTTATTTTCCTTCTAGATGAAAGATAATGCAATAGTATTAACAAAATACACCAAGTGTGAATTGTTAAAATCTAGTGGTTTTGAATGACTCTTCATAATCAAGTTTCTTATTGATTTACATGTATTTCCTTTTAAGATTTTCTCATAAGAAAAGATTCACAATCACAAAAAACATCAGCTTTCACTATCTCATTTTTATTTTAATGAAGGTGTAAGAACCCCTTATAAACTTAATGTAGGTAAAAATCAAGTACTTTGCGCTGCTTTGTATAGACAGCTTTTATTATTGTTTTTACAAGCTAGGATAAATGTAAGCATATTGCCCATTAATTTTTTTTCTTTTAGGTCATCTGGAACAGGATTTTGGAGTGGAAAGTTCCAAGTTCTTGTATGAAGATGAGCACAAGATGGGCAGCGTGGAATTTCTAATTTATGCTCTGAGCTCTGTGTAGTCCAGGCAGAGGTCCAGATATCTGGTAAAACAGAGAACTTGCACACTGAAAGTTGGCCTTGGGTAGCCAAAATTCTAATTTTAAACACAGCTGTCTGTTAAACTCCTAGATACCATTTTTGCCAAGTCTATGCCACTGTGCAGAAATGTGGACATCATTGGGTCAAAAGAACTGCAAAAGACTGACTGTTGCTCACACGTTGGAGAACACACTTGTTACAGGGGAATTCTCAACACTATTTCTATATTTTGGTTAAATACTAATGAGATATATAGGTCTAAATCTGCGTAATGCATGTAAACAGCCTAAAACTAGTCTTCAGAATTGTCATCCTTTCCACATAATTCCTCTGGGCCCAATGGACCTGGTATTTCTGCTTCTGTCCTGGCTCCCTCTGGAGAAGAAAAGAAAAAGGGGCTCTAGCCACAGTAAGTTTCTGATTAGGAAATCAGTAGGAAATCATCTTCCATTTCCTAAATCTAAGCCTTAATCACCAGCCTACATTATAGTTTACAAGATGGATATCTGCTTATTGCTTTTAAAACTCCAGAAACCTACCTTCAGCAGAGATGTCCAGCTGAACCTGAAGGCACCTCTTCCACTAAATCAGGTGCATCAGAGGAGAGTGGGACTTAAGGCAGACTTGGGCCATACTGCACATCATCTATAGACTGACTGATTTCAGGCAGCTCCCTGATCAACACAGTTGTTCTTTTAGACCCACTGACAGATCATTATTTCTCTCCATTTGCTGTAAGCAGACTATGAGCACCTAACACAGGGACCCTCATTGTATGACAGAGGCACGCAACTGCAACATCTGATATTTAGCTCCCAAAGTCCTCTGCAGTTCTAGCCCTCAAACAGTAGTGCCCACCTTGGACCAAGAGCTGTACACACATGCTCCTTTATCCTGAGGATTACAGCCAAGCAGCTGAGAAAGAAAGGAAATAGAATAGAATAGAATAGAATAGAATAGAATAGAATAGAATAGAATAGAATAGAATATTTCAGTTGGAAGGGATGTACAATGATCATCTAGTCCAACTGCCTGACCACTTCAGGGCTGACCAAAAGTTAAAGCATGWTRTTAAGGGCATTGTCCAAATGCCTCTTAAACACTGACAGGCTTGGGGCATCGACCACCTCTCTAGGAAGCCTGTTCCAGTGTTTGACCACCCTCTCGGTAAACAAATGCTTCCTAATGTCCAGGCAAAACCTCCCCTGGCGCAGCTTTGAACCGTTCCCACGTGTCCTGTCACTGGATACCAGGGAGAAGATTACAGCACCTCTGTCTCCACTTCCCCTCCTCAGGAAGCTGTATAGAGCAATGAGGTCGCCCCTCAGCCTCCTTCTCTCCAAACTAGGCACGCCCAAAGTCCTTCATAGGACCTGCCTTCCAGTCCTTCCACCAGCTTTGTTGCCCTCCTCTGGACGCATTCAAGAACCTTCACATCCTTCTTAAATTGTGGGGTCCAGAACTGCACATAGTATTCAAGGTGAGGCTGCACCAATGCTGAATACAGCGGGATAATCACCTCTTTTGACCAGCTGGTTATGCTGTGTTTGATGCATTAAAAGTTGTAGAGTGCATTTCACTATTATTTAGTGAGCTGGCCATGAAGACAGTTTCCTTCCAACAACGTTTTTTTTGTTGTTCCAAACTTCCAGTGTTGTTTGCAGTTGCCTGTCTGGGTCTTTTATCTTAAAGGAAAGACAAGAACTATTCACCCCATATTGGTTTCAGCAAATCAGCATATGAAATGAGGTTGTTGATTTCAGCTTTCAATTAAATGGCTAATTAGACAAAAATTCTTTATCAACAGGGAATATCCCAAATTCATACAGGCAGCAGATGCAGCACTTACTCACATGAATAATATTCCTCAAACTGACAACCATGAAAGAAAAGCTTAGGAGAAACACTTCATCCCTGGAGACGATGAAAAGGACATCATCTGACAAGGCATCAGAAACAAACTGAGCATACACGATTTTAACACCTTCACCGTTATAAGCAAAGAAATGGGTTTATGCTGCATACTTTTCCCTTGATTATACCCCTTTCTTTCTGAAAGAATTAAATGTTAGGATTTTCAGAGCTGTGACAATAAGCTACAYATACAGCTTTGACCTTTAGAGTACTTCCTGCTGTAATTGGCTGATTATGTCTTTGGCAGGAGGGAGAATAGTACTATTGCTGTTTCAGGCAGAAAAAATCTAGTCATTTGCAATAATTCTTCACACATTTATAGAAAAATAAATCAAAGACAATTATTTGCCAAAGGTGGTAATATGAGTAACTGTGATACAAGTATAGAGCTGGACAACTCTTTTCTGATGAAAAACAAAAAGTCTGTTCAGGTAACCTTAAACTCTTTGTGAATTTACCATAATTTTTTTTTCTACGAGAAAACTGGAAGAGAAAACTGTGATAATAAAACTGTACCAGTTTTGTTTCTTAATGACATTTAATTAAAACAAAGCCAAACTTATTATTTAAATAAGAAAAAATGAGACTCAAAAACCAGCAAAATATTTAGGTTTTGGTTGAGCAAAATGTGTCCAATTCAGAGCTCTCTAATTCTTTATTTTATCAAGGTGAAATAAAATCCAAATAGCTAATGCGAAAATATTTTCCCCCCACTTAGACCTGTACAGTTATTCACCCATTTCTGCCTGGAAGTCCTCAAGAACATTCTTAATGGGACAGTTGCTCTAACCAAAGACTTGAAGATTTTAAATGGCAGTGTTCAAAACACTTAGTTGCAGCTGAATATGTTTAGGCAAAAGACATGAAATTAGACTTCGCTTACTGAGAGGATAACAAGCATCTTCTCAGTGCAATAACTTGATCGTTCTGTTGTTTGCTGCTCTTGTGGTTTAACCCCAGCCGGCAACTAAGCCCCACACAGCTGCTTACTCACTCCCCCCTGGTGGGATGGGGGAGAGAATCGAAAGGGTAAAAGTGAGAAAACTCGTGGGTTAAGATAAAGACAGTTTAATAGGTAAAGCAAAAGCCATGCACGCAAGCAAAGCAAAACAAGGAATTCATTCACTCCTTCCCATCGGCAGGCAGGTGTTCAGCCATCTCCAGGAAAGCAGGGCTCCATCACGCCTAACTGTTACTTGGGAAGGCAAATGCCATCACTCCGAACRTCCCCYCCTTCCTTCTTCTTCCCCCAGCTTTATATGCTGAGCATGACGTCATATGGTATGGAATATCCTTTTGGTCAGTTGGGGTCAATTGTCCCAGCTGTGTCCCCTCACAAATTCTTGTGCACCCCCAGCCTACTCGCTGGTGGGGTGGKGTGAGAAGCAGAAAAGGCCTTGACTCTGTGTAAGCACTGCTCAGCAGCAACGAAAACATCTCTGTATTATCAATACTGTTTTCAGCACAAATCCAAAACATAGCCTCATACTAGCTACTATGAAGAAAATTAACTCTATCCCAGCCAAAACCAGCACAGCTGCTCTGATCCACTTTGTAGCTGAATTAAATGGCACTAGTTGATCGGATTTGAGGAGACATGAGGAGATGCTATGTGCCCCTTGAAGGTTAACAACACTGAGAGCTAGAATGAAGGTAGCTCGTCTACTTCCACAGAGATTTTTTGCACGTTGTTTAGCTCCTTAGAAATATCCTGCACTCAGTAGCCCATTTCTGAAGCCAGTCAAGTAACACACAATAATCTTACTATCTGATCAATGATATTAGATGCTTATGCTTCTTTTGTTTTTACTTATCAACTTACAGTTTTTAAGGTTACTCTGCAGCAAGGTTCCTCATGTGATGGGTTACAGTTCAGATCTGGAAAAGGAGTGTACAGTGCCTTTTCCTAAACTTCACCAAGATTCTCCTCAATTCTAGATTCTCAATTCTAGCGGGACACTCTGTAATTATTAGTGTTTTCCCTGTCCTTCAGGGAGCAGCTGCTGTATGCTGCTCAGTTTTCAATTCAGAGGGGATGTGCAGCATCTGGCTGGCCCAGAAGAAGAGGAGCTGGCATTCTGCTTCCTACTGAACAGAGCTCAGCAACATTACCCAGCAGATCTGGATAAAAATTAACCACTGAGCTCCAAGCTAGGGTTTATGGAAAGAGTCCCAGATAGCGCTGATGAGGCTGATAAGAGCATGGCACTCTCCACAGAACATCAAGGTTTATTATCTTCTAAGTAAATGTTAAACTCTACTTGCTTTCTTCAGAAGTTCACTTTAATCAGACATAACTTTATTCTTAAATTCTGGGGTAAAGATGTTTCTTGATCTTGACCTCAGCAGAAATTACCTTATTCATAAAATCCAATTGTATAAAGGTCTCAGCACCAAAGCAATACAAGCAATAATGTCATTAATTAATAATGGGAATCTTGTGAAGAAAAATACTTAAAAGACTCAGCCTAAGACCTTGCAAATATTAATTGCACCATTCCTTAGAAAGAGTGAAAAGATCACAAGTAAAATGGGGTGAGCTGTACAGGAGTTTTCTCTCACAAAACTTTTGAGTTACTTTCTCCACTTTCATATTCCAGCAGRCCTTTGTTTCACACTATCCAGCACAGAGCAGAAATATTTTTTAAGTTCCACTGTAAGCAATGTCTGGAGTTAATGTGTAGAAACACAGAACAACACTACAAGAAACCCAGTTGTTTCCTCTGTTCCCCTGGTTCCAGGTCCAGAAATCATCTGAGCTTAGCTTCCTGCTGCTTCCTTTTCATGTGTGCATCCCTCCAGACATCAGCCAAGTGTTTATTAAGGATAAAGCCAATACAATGATCCTTCTGGAAATAAGAGACAATAATGTGCTAACTCTGTGTCTCAGCTGAGGAAAACCACAAAATGAGAGGTAATTCAAAGAAAGCGCTAATATTCTTCAGAATAACATATCTCTGGTTTAATAGGAAGTTGCCATTAGTGTGACTGTTAGGTGTGCAAAGGATGTCACGCAAAGAACGACAGATCCCAACTACCATTCAAGGAAAATATATAGGGCTAGAAATATTCAGATATTCTTAGGATTTTTCAGTAGAAAAGTCCTGATAAACCCTTGCCTTGTGATGCTTATTGTTTGCCTCTTCCCTACAGTAATACAAATAGCAATAATCATAGAGGAATGCATAGCCTTACTATAACAGGCATTTTTTCCCAGGTGTTTCATTGTTCAACATAAATCTCACTACAATTTCTCATGATAATACCTTTCTGATCCAGCTTTGTCTGTTTCCTGAATCCCGTATTTGTGGAACAGTCTCTCAATAATTAAGTTTTAAGACACTTTTAGGACCCGAAATATTTTTAGTATGCAAATTAATTACACATTCACAATAGAAACATTCTGGAGTTCTGATGCATGTAATTAGAGATAGCTCTTCAGTGGTAAGATGTTAAGTACTTTTATACAGGATGTGGCTTCATCTCTGAGTTCCTGCAAGGCTAGTTACTAAAACAATGCTGTACATCTTATTAATGAGGCTCATATTGGGCTCAGCTGAAATGTGTACTAAGAATGGCATTAATATTTTGAACTTTATCCTCCTGAATCCTTCATCCTTGAAAAATACCTGCTAGCAGTACATATACTCCACTTAGAGAAACTAGATTTGACCTTGCAGTACCCCGCAAATGTACCAGAGGTGCCTTCCTCCTCTTGCTCAATTAAACAAGGCTCCAAGCACTTGCTGTCACCTCTGTATTTGTGTGTTACCAGTTAAAGTGTTCTTGCTGCACGAAGATTCACATCTGTGACAGCAGCTGAGAAAATGTTTTATTTTTATCTCCCTGTGCTCCTAACTCCTTCAATTAATACTATGAATTAAGCAGGCCCCTCAAACTACCTTTCTCATTACAGTTGTTTTCCCCTCAGAGCACAGCTGCCTTATGTCTTGCAGAGGACATTTTTCCTCAACTCCAGGGTCACACCAAACCTTTTACAGTCTCTAAATAAACTTGCCTTTTGTTCTTTGCATGAAACCTAGCAAATGGTATTCACAACATATTGTCTCCTAAAGAAATTGGGTCAAAATAAGAAAGTCTGTCTATCTTGTGTCATTATCTGCTTATTTGTAATTACTGAAATACAGAAAAGCTTTTTCTTAGCTTAGCCTCTATTTTTTGTGTCAGGCATTGTGCAGCAATAAGCACGCTCTGTTCTGTACAAAGTCCAAATTGCCAAGATAAAATGATGGTAGGAAACCTTCCCTTTGGTAAACTCTACAGACATTTGTGGAATCACTTAAGGACTACATTTAATGGCACCCTCCTTGTCACAAAATTGAACATATCCAACATAATGCCAAATCTATGACATGACTGAATGCATTTCAACCTTATAACATTATTAAGACATAATTCCATTTTGCAATCCTCTTGCACATAGCTGGCCTAGCCCCTTCTCAGGTCCAGCCTACAAGCACGTGAACAGAATTGTACTTGGCATGTCAAAAATGCACACTTCATCCTGTGATCCAGCAGCTACACACATGTGCTCATCGTGTGACCAGGTACACACCTGTCATGCAACAAAGATGCCATGTTTAAATGTGATCTAGAAAGGTGGTGGGTAATGGACTATAGACTTCATTGCTCTTCAGGCTGAAGGTTTACCCTGGAATTTTAAGACTTTTTTAATAGTATCATGGCTCTTTTGATCCAACTGGTTAGTCAACATCCAGGGTCTTTCTGGACTGTTCCTACTATTTATTTTTCCTTACAAACTGCAGCATCTAACTGCATGTTTGTCACCTAAATGAAGCTTCAGTCTTTCAAATGTTTGACTGTGTAGTTGATGTTTAAGTGGTGAGCCTAGACATAAAAACAGCTACTATGTGTATAGTACTAAACTTAGCAATGCCAAAGGCTCACTGAAACATTGGAATATGATTGTTTGTATTCTTTCACTGTTAGCATGTGCCCAGCATGCTTTTGGTATATCCCAACTAGCACGCTACTAGAAAAGGAATGTCTGAGCRTGTTTCAGGGGATAGCATGAAACACAAACTCTCCCCAGTAGGCTGTATAGACCAGGCTCTCCTGATATCGGGGGAGAAGATATTTTAGATGAATAGATATGGGATATACGATGCTGCTTGCTCTCAGAACCAAATGATAAACTTTGGCCTGCATGATCTACTAGTATAGAAGAAGCCTGTGATGCTAAACACTCGAATGTGAAACAGATGGTATCACACAAATCAGATTAAGTATGACAAATTGTCTTTCTTATGTTACTAGGTACATACTGTAGCTTTTAATAGGAGCAATTGTCCTGATAAATACTTAGAAGTCTTAATCTTACTCTAAATGACAGCTGGGACAGTTGTGGTGTTACTGCAACAACCTCTTTGCAGACAACTAGCGAGACCTCCACTGACTGTGAACAGTTTCCAACATTATAGCCCTTTAGTAATATATGGAGTCTCTTTCTGCTAACATCCTTGCTACATAGACTAATACTTGTCAGCTATAAGCTTTTTAAGCCCAAACAACTATACCTATATCTAACCCTGGCCTTTCTATATCAGCAAAAACTAGCTTCTGCTAGATAGTGTGAGAAAAAAGTGCAAGGATACTTCCATTGTAAATGATTAACTTCAGTATCTAAATGTAATTGGCTAAGGAACATCAGTTAAGGTGTTTTAGATTATGCTAACTGTTGTGAAAAGGCACCAAAAGTCAGGTGTTTTTCTAAAGGCGTTGCTGTATGACTTCAGAGTCCAGAAGCAGCTAGTAGAATTGAACCTGCAAGAAAATGTGAAAGCAGCACAACAGATACTGTGCACTGACAGTGGCTAACTATAGTAAGTAACATGACAGCCTGTCTCATGTTTGGCTAAACAGACTCCCTGAATGCTCTCTACAGTTAAAGCTGGAGCTCTGTCCGGTACTTCAGTTTAATGCTGCAAAGGGCACTGATGGGTCTGGCAAGTGATGAATAAAATCTTTGAGTTAATCACAGATGCAAAAATTGTTCCTTGAATATTTGGAGCTACTGAAGCCTGTCGTCCTACATTTTTTTTAGTTTAAAAAGTGAAATTTATGCGTGTTTTCTCCACATCTGTACTCTCACAATTCTCTTCCTCCTAACTCCCAGCTGACTCCAGCTATGCCCATGATGACTGACTTGCCATGTGAACATGTCAAATGACTAACCTGCAAACCACAAAAGAAATATCAGTTGAGTTCAGACTTAAGCCTTTATCTCATCAGAGACACTAATTTTATCTCTTTCCTTTCCCTGCCATCATTTTTCATCGAAGTTTTGGGACTGGAATAACTCATTAAATATGATTCAAATTAAGCTTTAGATTCAAAACCTACTGCAAGGAGGGAGGTAACAGACAGAGAAGTCCCATAATCATATTTCTTTAGGAAAATGACCTAGAATATTCCTGCATGCCCAGGAGGAATAAATTCCATTTTCTTTTCTTGGCAGGAAATCTGAAGTGCCAGAAATGATTGCTGTTGAAAAGCCATGAACTTGATTCTCAATCAGCTCTTCTGTGGGATCATTTTAGCTATAGTTCTGGTATTTAAAAAGTCAACAGGAGGATGGGTTTTGGCACTAAGGTGGACATGATGACCTGAAATGGCAATGCCTGGCCTTTTCAGGACTGATGCAATTGCACAACTTTTCTCAGAAGAAATCCCTCATTGCACATCATATTTGTTTAAAGTTGAGTGGATTGTAACTACTATCAGCAGAAGTCTACAGAAATGTCATCAAAAATCCTGTTTACAGTACAGTGCATGGGATGATTACTGCTATTCACACTTCAATATTCAGTATGTGGTATGCAAGTTATGCGGGGTCTCAGAAATCAGAAATCAGGATCTCTGCCTCAGCACTGGGTCTCTCTTTCATAGACGGCCTGAAAGAAACAGACTAAAAGTAGTGTGCTTTCATTCTTGAGATCAGTCTCTAGGCAACAAAGAGCTGAATTATGGCTACTGAATAACATATTATTATAATACGCTTAAATTTTGGGAGTCACATAAATACCATATGTACCTGTATACATACAGGTATATAATCTATACCTGCTATACATATATGTATGTATACATATAAGTATGCATGCATGTATAAAGTGTGTATATATATAGATATGTACATAAAGGTACATATGTAATATGATTCTCACTTATAATAACATATGTATCTATATAGAGAGAGGCATAATATGTATATTACATGCATAATATACGTATACTGGAACAGATGTTATTTCATGTAGCTCCCATCATATGTGTGTATAGAGATATCCGTGTGCATGTGTATATGTATATACATATATATGTATGTGTATATATACGCATGCACATATATGTATAGATGATTGTTAAGTCCACCATGCTTGAAATACTTACATTCAAGCCTCAAAGAAGAAAGGTCATGTAGTCCTGTTTTTGGCCAAGCCATTGCAGACTTATGTCTAATCTGTTTCAATTTCTTGCAATGTCTGTATCAATTCATATTGCCTCTAAACCACCAGAGAGTGGGTTTTGAGTCATACTTCCCCTACTGTATATGAGCATGGTTGTAAATAAGAGCAAAGGCGGCAATCCTGGCACTGGGAGGTGATACCTGAAAGGCCTAGTAACTATCCTGGCTTGAAGTCAGAGCACATCCAGTGCAGTCTAGAGTTTGTTCTTTCTTTGAGGATGCGAGGGGATCAACTAGGATATGCCATTAATCTCATTTAAGAACTCACCATCTCTGAGGGTTCTTTGACTTCTCCTCCACTTGAAAAGGCAAACATTCATTTCTCCTCCGTGACTGTAATCACCCAATTCAACTAAAATAAATTTTCCTTCACAGGAGGGTAAGTGGGAGAATTGTTGGTTTGCATGGATTGAGTCACTGTTCCTGTGGAGAAATCCCACATGAAATATTCAGGGAAATGGGAAACACGAAAGAGAATAGTCAGAAAAGTGAGCTCTCCATGTGCATSTATAGATGCAGGAAAGCAATACTTTTTGCTACTCCCTGGTACTTAGTGAGGCTATATTAATCTTTAACAAAGTGTTTTATTTCCTAGCTGTCCAGAAACACTTTCCTTCTCCATTTCCACAAAAGTGTCTATCCCTCCATATTTTTACCCTTTCACTACAGCACAGGAAGATAGGGCAGTAGAGCCTGTTTTGAGGACCAAGAAATTACAGCTGTTTCAATCCAAATATTAAGATGGTTCCAAGGCAGGCTAACAGACAGGAGAGATTATCTTGCCAGCACTCTCCAACTCTTAATCTGAAGGGCATTGTGTCAAAACATCCTTAAGATATTTTTAACTCATTTACAGAAAGGTGGAGAGTTTTTCATTACTTCCATCAAAACTTTAATGTTCCTTGAGAATGTATCCAGCTTCATGAAAAATATCTTTGCCTGGGCTCCTTAGATGTGTTCAGATAGCAACTGAGAGGCCAAACAAAGAGAACCAGTGCAGTGAAGAGGCAGAACAGGCAATAGGAAACTGCTACAGAGCCCAGCAGTCTAATGAATATTTAATTATTTATAGAAAGCAGATCAGCTCAATTAGRCAAGCTGAAGAGAGAGTTGGTCTATAGCCTGGACCTTCGATCACTCAGCTGGGACATAAAAGACTGGTCTAACTTCCACTCTGCCTGGTTGGAAACTGGGGTCTTTTATGTTGGCAGTTATTTAAGAGTCCATTTGTTAGCTATCTGGAACCTTAAAGGTGTTGGTTTTGGTTCACAGCTTGCAAAACAAGTGTCAAGCCTTCAGATGTGAAGGTATTCTGCAAGGTGGGATCCATTTTTCCAGCCAGCCTCCATGTGCCAACACTGGTAATCCCTCAAACAGGCATCACTTGACCACTTAGGGCTTACTGGGTAAAATCAAAAGCTTAAAATGCTACCTGAAAACCAAGAGGCAGCCAATCCCAGTAATGAAATAATAGGACTAACTTAGTAATAGGACTATCAGATTTTGTAACAGTTGCAAGGGCAGGAGGTCTGGCTTCAGGGCTCAGGGCCAGCTCAGAGTCAGAGCAGCTGAGGGTGGCCSCCATCCCACTGGGGAGGCCAATCCATGGCCCACCCTGGCCCGTGGCAGCTGCTTTTCAGCTGAGGCTCTAATGCCTGAGCTACAGCCCCTGCCACACCACAGCCCTGCCCTGCCCAGCCATGGGCCCTGCTGAGTTGGGCCCACCTGTGGGCCCATGTCCTGGCCTGGCCTTGGCCTGGCCCCAGGGAGGTGCCTGATGCCCGGGGCTGGGGCTGCCCCAGTGCCCCAGAGCTGCCCTGCTCTGAAGAGCAGAAACACCTTTCAGGGAAGGATCGATGGGCTGCAGGGAGCTGAGGGCCTGCAAGCTGCCATGGCCCCCTGCACCCACACCCTTCACTTCTGCACGCTGCTGTTGCCTGGGGTGGGGGGCACGAAGTTGTGGGCCCTCTAGCAAGACCGCTTCAGATGGTGGGCAGAGGCTTAAAAGCTTCTCTATTTGATTTTTACTTGTAATTCATTGAGCCTGTGCCCTGGAGAGCTGCCAGACTGGTGCTGTTTAGGTCCTTGCTAAGGCACAGTGTATTACGTCATTCGTACGCAGCTTACATTGCACAGTGACGTTAAATCTACACGGAGCCCCTRTCTTGCCTTAAATAAAACACTGAAAGAAGCACTTGTAAATCATGCGRCTAGAACCATCGGCTGGAAAACTGACTTGCCAATTGCTTCCAAGATTTTTAGCAAGTGTCACAACCTCTTAGCAGAGCACTGGCCCTTGCACCTTTCAGTTCCCAGTGAGGGCTGCGCAGAGCAGCATGCGTGGCAGGGACCTGGGCGGCCACGCTGCAGGGGACATGTTCTCAGGGTGCTCAGAGCAGCTCAGGGCTGAATGAAACAAAGCTCTGGCTTTGGTGGGGAGATTATCTGCCTCAAACAGGGCAGTGTCCTGGAGCAGGGGAAGATTTCTTAGGCTTTTGGCCACCTAAGAAGGAAAGATGGTTATTTAGATTAAAATGGGGAAAAAGGAATGGCCTATGATAAGCCACATACCGCCTCAGGAAAGGGATTGCATCCTGACGAGTACATTTAGTTGAGGTAATAATAAACAAAATTAAAAAGTACAAAAAAAAAAAAAAAGGATCGTTTACTATAATCAAGCTCTTACTTGAGAGTCTAAAATTCATACCTACAAAATGTACTTCTTTTAAAGATCAGCATTATAATAGCCAGAATGCTACTTTGAATCTTGACGTCATTAGTCTCTGAGCTGTTTTTATGCTATTCTTTTAGTGCCAGCTGTCTCCCGAGCGTCATCTGCTTCCCTTCGACACCAATGAAAAAATTCCCTTGTTTGCCATGGAGATCCCATTGTGGCCCACAAAGTAAATGAATCACTGTCCGTAACTATTATTTGGCTCAAAGGTGAGGAAAATCTACTGGTCTGTTAAATCCCCTCCCTGTAGTCTTGTCTTGTTCCCATCTGCCATCTTGTGGCAGTAAAAATTTAATTCAGCTCTAGCTAAAACCATCATTCCAGGCTGAGATGCAGCAAAGCACCAAGTCATTGCCCATCCCGCAGTTATGAGCTTGTTCCCTCCCGATGTTTGCTAGCACCTCGTGTCATGTTAGGCACACACATGTTAACAGGGGCTCCATCCTTTTCCAGAATTTGGTGACAAGTCTAAAATAAATTGTTCCCGTCAACAGGTTGGAAGATGTTCAGAGTGAGAAAGGGAGACTAGAYTGGATTAGAAATATGTTATATGGACAATTCACCGAACCAGAAATTAAATCTTACCCAGAATAGCTGAAGGCTTTTTTTGCCTGCTGTAATTATTTGTGGAGGGAAGGATGAAGCAACGTAGGGGGCATAACACCTAGTGAGGAGGAACCAGGAGCAGCCACAGGCAGACTTGGGAACACTGAACAAGGGTCAGCAGTGATAGGAAAGAGAGCCGTGGTGCAAGACATGAGCAGAGCCTGCCCAAGGCTTCACAGCAAGTAAGACAAAACTGGATTTGCTATTTCAAATATGAGGAACAGGCCACAGCTGTCATGGGGAACAAAAAGGCAGAAGGAAAGGGTTTGAGCGGCAACAGAGCGCTCTGTCCCAGTTTCAGAGAAGAGTCTTTAAAGTCACACCAGACATTACTGTTGTGGCTGGAACTGTACAATAACATCCTCAGCCATGCAGGGAGGCTGCCTCTTCTCCAAACACACCGCAGCTACCATGCCATAGCCTGGCTCCTGCTCAGCCACAACAACTATTGGGCATCAGCAGAAGACATGGCTCTACAGACAGTTTATTGCCTCCAGCAGCATGCCATCCTACACACCAGTCTGCTTTATCCCAGTAAGAGACATTTCAGATCCCTGGAGAGCCTTTGGCATCAGATCCACAGGTCTTGCTTGCTTGCTAGCAATGAAAGCTTGCATCGTCCACACAGCCCAGTGTCAGCAAAGGTTATTGGAGAAATCCCTTTCCTTGGCAGGGCAGGCAAGAGACTGAGCACAGCTCGTGTCTGTAGGGGCTGGATTCATGCAGACAGAGCRCTGAGACCAGAAACATACAAGTTGAATGCTGTTAAGATGAACAGTCTGGTGAGAAAAGGCAGGGAAGAGGAAATCCCTTAAGGTCTTTGCAGTGAATTTAATAGCTCCAACATTTACACTCATCCTACGTGATAGCATTTCTGTCAGAACAAAATATTACTAATAGTATAAAACGAGGCACTTGGAAGTCAGGAAATGCCAGCACTGAAGCATTATGACATAGTCATTAATTACACGATTACACATTTACTTCTGAGTGATGTCCATGGCATCATTATTCAGGCCCTTTATAACAGGAAGAAAAAGCTGTTGCTTAGATCAGTCTTCCCTTGCTTTTTCTGTAAGGCAAGGACTGCTCAATATTTTAGGAAAATCTCTGCAGACCAACAAGCCCACAGAAGCTTTAATTTATAAACATCTAAACCTCAGGCAAAGCAATGAATCGTCATTAGGTATTATATTTTTAGCTTTGTTTCTGTGGACAAATGTATTTTTTTAAATGAAATCTCTTCATGGACTATGGTCCAATATTTTCTCATATTCTATAGCCTCCCAGGTTGATTGAATTTCAGGTTAAAAGGTAGTCGTCTAGATTATTCTTGCCTCATGTTACAGAACAAGATAAAATGATGTGATGATTTAAGTAGCTGAGTGTCTTCCTTTATCTCTGTCCCAGAGTGGTGCTGAATTAATCAATTAAATGAAGCTTTCTGCAAGTAGTCCCTAGTCCCATGCTCTTCATAACTCTTCATAACTTATAATATTGTTGTGTGAATTCCCTGATTGCTGTCACAGAATCACCGAGCAATTCAGGCTGGAAGGGACCTCAGGAGGTCCCTAGTTTGACCTCCTGCTCAAAGCAGGCTCAGCTGTGAGAGAGACAACATTGCTCAGGCCCATGTCCAGTCAAGTTCTGAATAACCCTAAGGACAGAGACTGCACAGCCTTCTGGGCAACCTGTCCCATTGCCTGACTGTCCTCATGGTGAAAAGGTTTTCTTTATACCCTAGAATCTGCCAGTGCTTTGAACACATGAATTGTTATATAATATTAGCTTCAGAGAATTTTAAAAATCAATTCCTGTTTGTCTAAAGCTGGGCACCAGAATTAAGACATCCTCAGTATTACCCTCAATCTGCTTTAGCCCACTGTCTGTAAAATAGGATTAATGCAACATATTCCTGTCATGGTACTGGGAAATTAAATTCATTAACTTTTAAGATGATTTTGTATCAAACAGATGAGGAATATATAGCTCTGTTTTTAAACCAGGATTTGAAGAGTGAGTAATAATAATGTTTTGGGCCAGACACTAAGAAAGAAATGCAGTCCTGTGGGGAAAAAAATATTATCTGTCATGGTCATGAACAAAATGTTGTGAATTAAAACATTCATAAGTTTATATTTCCTAACATTCAAATGCTTCTCTTTCCATCCTCAGTAAGGTCATTCCAGTAAAGTTTCTTTGTATAATAGACAATAATAAAACTACTCACACAATTTCTCTCTAATAAGACTCTGTAAAATAGTTGGGTTTTTGCTTCAGACATCACAGGTGTAGAAATCATGAGGAGGGCTTTGAAGTACATGGTGGCCTTGGTGGCCTTGATTTGAGGTGGAATAGGAAAATGTTAATGTATAAGAAGGAGCATCGAAGCTGCAGATGTTGCCTGTTAACATTTGCCATCTCCAAGAAATACAGACCTCTAAAGGATCCATGCCACCTCATTTCAAAATATCTTTTCTCTTCTGGTTTTGTTTCTTTTGCCTTTGTTGTTGTTGCTGTTGCTGTTTTTTTATGCTAATATTTACCTGTATTACAAATGTAAATATGTAAACAGGTTCCTTAGAAGCCATTCCTGAAGCTCCTTTTGTCGTGCATTCAGTGTTTGCAGTTGCATGAGCCACTGTAAAGTATTACATTATCCTGCCTCTGGATGTCAGCATTTGCCCTCATTTGGAAACATTTATAAATTGTCCTTAGAATCGCTTGTCTCTAAGAAACCATGAAGCCAGACGGATTTTAGCAGATTCCAGCTCTCATTCTGAAATAGTCTGAACAGTTTTACCTAGCTTCTAAGCGTTTTCAAGTAAACTGGAGTAACCATCCTGAGTCAGAAAATTATATTCTCTGTGTAATTAAGAAGGGATTTTTTTTCAGGATTTCACTTCTAAGATGTAGGGGGAAGGAGGTTCAATCCTGAATTCACCCTTTTCCCCAACATTCAGACTGCAAGACATGAGCAAGAAACAAGAAATGAGAAGAAATAGAACAGGTTCAAGCACCTGCTATGCTAACTACTTGCTGATATACTATCAGATGAGCAAAAGCTATATAGAGCTTCTTCTTCCGAGCTAAAGCTTACCTCTGAGGCAAGAGCTGTATGAGGCTGCATTATTCCAGCTTGCATTATGGCCAGGTGGCGGGGACAAAGCTATAGAAAGGCAATCTTGCTCTTCATGAATGTTGTCAGTGTGATGGCCGTCATGTGGAGGGAGAGCAGGAGTGTAAAGAGAGAAGAGAACAGTGATTATTTAAACTGAAGGACCATAATGTCTATCCAATCTAGCCTGCCTGCAATCTCTCTCCTGGTGCACACTAGTAAACTCTCAAACCCTGTGGGTTTGGAGTGTGACTCCTGCAGGCTCAGTCATAGAGGGTTCTCCATAGCACCCAACTCTCAGTGACACCCAATAGATTTGAAGGAACTTAGCACCTCATGGGACCAATTCTCTGCTTTTCTGTAGCTTCTAATATGTGAGCTCAGAGGCACTGCTAGTAAAGTTTCTCTATATCTCAGTAACTGGGTATCAATCATGTCCTGTGGAAATCTGTCTGCCTAGAAGATTTTGCTTCTTATTTTCACTCAGTTAGACTCATAGAATCATAGAATATCTTAAGTTGGAAGGGACCCGTAAGGATCATCAAGTCCAACTCCCTGCTCCTCGCAGGACTACCTAAAATTAAATCATATGACTAAAAGCATCACCCTGATGCTCCTTGAACTCTGTCAGGCTTGGTGCCATGACCACTTCCCTGGGGAGCCTGTTCCAGTGACTGACCACCCTCTCAGTGGAGAACCTTTTCCCAATGTCCAGTCTGAACTTCCCCCAATGCAGCTTCATTCCATTTCCTCGTGTCCTATCACTGGTCACCAGAGAGAGGAGATCAGCACCTCCCCCTCGGCTGCTCCTCTTGAGGAAGCTATAGACTGTGATGAGGTCACCCCTCAGCCTTCTCTTCTCCAAGCTKAACAGACCAAGTGACCTCAGCCGCTCCTCATAAGTCTTGCCCTCGAGGCCTTTCACTGTCTTAGTCACCCTCCTCCAGACACACTCTAATAGTTCGATGTCTTTCTTATATTGAGGCACCCAAAACTGCACACAGTACTCGAGGTGGGGCCRCACCAGTGCAGTGTAGAGTGGGACAATCACCTCCCTCGACCGGCTAGCTATGCTGTGCTTGAAGCCAATATTATAATACATAATCCAATAATCTCCAATGTGAAAAACAAAAAACCCCACATAAAATCACTGGAAGGAAATTATATAGTTAAGATTGAATTTCTTGAGAAAATAGAAATAAGTGACAATTCATGCATGCAAACCAGAATGTTATGTCCCATGTGGATTTATATTCATACCATCATACATTAACAAGTTCAATCTGACAAATGTTGTGTGTTGTTAGAATGCTGCCCCCTGAAGCATGACCTACAGTTTTATGCTAGAATTCATGGAATTTTCTTTTATTTTTATTCATTGCACTGGGATGTGAGCAAAGACAAGAAATGTCTTAGAAGGAGGGAACATTCAAGAGTCGCTGTCATCTTCTGTATTGAAAGATATTTGTTTTCTGATCAGATTTAATGCATGACAGTTACGGAATAAATTAAAGTCAGGCATAATTGTTTTGTTTAA
This sequence comes from Phoebastria nigripes, assembly GCA_035582835.1. Taxonomy (NCBI): domain Eukaryota; kingdom Metazoa; phylum Chordata; class Aves; order Procellariiformes; family Diomedeidae; genus Phoebastria; species Phoebastria nigripes. Next base: position 392,375 of record JAYKAV010003134.1, read on the forward strand.
TTACAGCTGCCAAAAGTAAGATTCAAATTAAAAAAAATAAATTCTGAAATTTATAAGAGAGGAAATCCCTGCCATGCTAAATGTAGTCTGATTTAACCTAAAGATGGTGGAGCAATATTGTCATAGCCCAGTTTGCCCCCCTTTCAATCACTCAGTAATCTGGTTTTGATTTACAGATGCTTTTACAACCCCCAAGTGTAATGAAAATGGTGTAAATGCTTTCATATTAAGATACAAGTGTGAAGATAGTTTYCTGCTACACAGCTGTCTGTGGCCTTTTGAACCAAATTAGGGACCACTTAAGGAAAGTGGATGTAAATAAGCCCATAGGACTGGATGGGATGTGTTTGTGGGTACTGCAAGAGCTGTCATATGCTATTGTAAGGCCACTCTGAATCATCACTGTAAGGTCATGGAAATTAGGTGAAATCCCCAATGACTGAAAAAAAGGCAAATGTCGTACCCATCTTCAAAGGGCAAGAAAAAAAACCTGGGTATCCAGTTCACTTAATATCTGTCCACAGGAAAATTAAGAGGCAAATCTTCCTGGAGGCCATTTCCAGGCACATGAGGTACAAGAATTTGATTGGGAGCAGCCAGCACAGATGTACCAAGGGTACATCATGCCTGATGAGCCTGATGGCTTTCTATGATGAGATGACTGGGTCATTGAACAGCTGGAGACTTGGAGGGGTGGCTTTAGCAAGGCATAAGTAGCCCATAATATCCTCACAGCCAAACCAAAGAGACAGACTGGATGGTCAAGGCTGCTTTGAACAGCTCTCAGAATGTGCCTGTATTCATGACTTTGTTTCTTYTTGCTTCAGTAGCAAGGAAGCATAAGTGCTTGTTTCCAATGAGCAAATCAAAGAGAATTACTATTATTACTTGATCAGTTCTGACACTCCTTAGTGCAGCATAGTGCATGAAAACACAGTCTTTGCTGAAAAACAGCCCCCATGACAAGCTCAAGGAAAGCCAGACACCCTGAAAAACGGAAGGTGATTTAGTGATGGTGATCTTTGCTTACTTCACTGTCAGTTACTTCTTCTGTCTTCCATTAAGACTTTATAGATTACAGAGGGGGCTTTAGAGATATATTTGTGGTCTGATAACTGCTACCCTACTTGTATCCTATTAACTTTGAATGTAAGAGCAGAAGTCCTCAACACTGAATTTAGACAAACCCTATATCAAGGACGGTCACGACATTATAATTTAAAAGAAAGGCTCATGTTTTTTTAAAATACAATTTACTCTGAATGCAAAATATCTGGGAGGTATAACTCTGCAATGAATAAAATTGCAGATGATATACAGAACTGATATGATGCTTAAGGTTAGAAACAAAAGTGCTGCTGAAACATGCTGGCTGTTGACAAAACCYGCTCAGAAGAATTAGTAAGAGGATTATCTGGGTCAAGTTGGGATCTCTTCAGACCAACCCACACAGCAAAACTCACATTGGGAGCTATCAGCTCCAGAGGTCTCTGTTACACAGCACCTAAACAAAAGGGATTAATGTGGAGAAAGGAAGAGATGCCGTCCACACGCCTACGATTTTGTGATTCTTCAGTAATGAATACAATGGAGGTTGCGTGAGGGTGGATCCAGTTTCTCAGCACAGAGCATAGACATTTTGTAGGATAATGGAAAGATAAAAAAAAAAAAAGTTTGAAGGGCTCCTGTTTCCTGTCAATGGAGAAGGGATGATGAAATCTTATGGAAACACTGGAAAAGCCAGCAGGCAATTCTGGGGGCTTTGTTTTCACTGTGGTGTTAGAAATGGTTTTGATTACTGAGATGGAGTACAGTTTCTGCACATAAATAACACCTTTGTTCTAAAATGCAATTACTGTCATGTAGAAAGTCTSATCAGTGTTCAGCTTCTCTCATCCTCTTTTCTCTCTTTGTCTGATTTCTTTGAAGTTCAGTAAATTATCCCTAGCATGCTATCACCATCACTTCTCATAAAAAGCCTGGGAATCCAGACTAGTCGTGACAAAATATATATAAGCTAAGCAAGGGTTTCTTTCAAAGAGACTATAGCTTGGGGTGAGGTKTATCCTTCCACTTGACTGGCAAAAAGGTGCATTTCTTCTGCTTTGTATTTTTCTAACTTACTCATAAAATAGGAAGGAAAATTTCTTTCCTGACTATACTAATGGAGTCTCACTAGGACTTCACAGTAGTATTTGCCATCAGAGGGAAACATGTACCACATTTCCCTTGATACTAAAGCGACTGGGAAAACATAAGGTTAAGTAAACATATTCCCTTGAAGAAAGGAGAGTTTTTTCCATCACCTTGCCTCTTAACTTTACAGTAAATACCTGCCTTCTTTGTATACCTGCACCTTCATTAAATTCATACTGTTGTCACATGGTTGTTTTATAGTTTGTGCCTTATGGTCATTTACAACCTTTTATCCTCTCATTCTGTAACCTCCTCTGTCCGGTTATAGAAGCACCAAAGCACAGGTTGACTGATTCATAGAAGTGCACAACTTTTAAATTTGATAACAAGAAAATTCCCAGCTTTCTTAACAGGCAAGTGATTGAAGTCTCCAGAAAATCAGGTTTTCTTTTTTTCTTTAGTGCGTAAACAGCATAAGCACACTCTAATCTGGGACTGACAGCTAGGAACATCCTACCACCAACRTCCAAGACACAACTCCAGTGTCTCTCAAGTTCTCCAGATGATATCAAATGAAATGAGCTCACAKAGCAGAAGATAATCTTCTGAAGATCTCACTCCATGGCAAGCACTTAAGCTGGGATCTGAGTCAAACTGGAACATGAGAGCTTTGCAGCGCTAATACCATCAAGCAGGTATCAGATGCAGGCTCAGTGGATATGRGACATTGTAATACGTATCAGGCTGACAGGTCTGGGAACTGAAATCCTCAATCTACAACTTAAATATAAGGTAAGCCATGACTGATCAAACTTCTCGCAAGCATGGTTCACTTAACGTCACAAGYGAGCAGCTTTGGTGACAAATGGCAGTTGTTTGTATCACCTTCACTGAGACTATCAGCAAGGRCGTCTATGTTCTATTCTCTTTCCCTCTGCCATAATACAAGATCTTCTGGTACTGTATTAAGCATAGGTGATTAACTTGTGTCGTTTGTTTGTTCCTTTATCTTCAGTCATTGTGTTCAACCTAGAAGGTTAAATGACTTTTTAGACTCTTTGAACTCAAGTATTTCAGTACTTTGAAAACAAGAGACAAAGGTTTTGAACTTGATCTGATATTCTGTGGGAAGTCAGCACTGAGTTGAAACTGGTTTGATGTGTTTGTAGCAGCCATTGCCACTAGTGCTGTGGTGGTATGTACCAACTGGAGCTTCCCAAGCTCTGGGGCCTCATGAATGGTCATGGAGCTACATCACAGCTGTAGAGCCAGCAGAAAAATGTGAAAAACAGAAGTCAACTTGAAATGGTTGAGACTTAATGTCAGTGAGGAATCCAGCAGTGATCTTCATTAGGGGACTGAATTAGGCAGTCACAGGCATATTGCTTCTAACAAAAAAGGCTGCATCAAGACTGTCCAGAATTGCTCAGTTTCTACCTGTTCTTCATCCACTGGCAGATGGTATGCTAACACTGGTAATTTTTCTAACAGTCCTGTTGCTATATGTGGTAAAGCTCAGGTAGCTCTGTATCACCTGCCATTACATATCATCTTAATCTATCTGCAAGTAGATGTTAAACTGGATTATAGAGAAACAGCTAATCCTTGTACTATTCTGTAAGTAAAACTAATCCTCAGGACTGAACTTTCAATCACTGTCCATTTTATTGTTGCCTCCTGGAAGTACTCAAACAAATTTACCAAATTATTCTGAATTTCTACTAACTCTCTTAAACAAGGCTGTACTATCACATGATATAGAGGGGTTAAGGAGGAAGAGAATGGATGTCTTCCCTCTGTCCTTCGAAATAAAACCATCCTCTCTTTGCACCACTGGTGCAGTTTGAATGCCATGTTCTGGTCTGAAGCCAGAACATTAGCTTCCAGTGAATGGGTTTGTATTTGCCTTTGGTTAGCTTTTCTGTGAGCCTGTTCCAGAAGGAGGGACCTTGGGCAACAGCTGAATGTATCTATCGTGAGTTTCTCAGACAGGAGCAAAATTTGTGGGACACAGCTTGAGAATATGGACTCCTTTCCAATGGGTCATGAAAGGGCCTTCAGATGGTGAGAGCTAGACCAAAGGTATTCTAAAGAATGGAAAGACTCTGTAACCTATGAATACCTGGTGTTTTTTTAAAGCTCATTAAAAATGTTTGCCAATAAAAAGATGTAAAAGGAATGTGTTTGTCCAAATTGAAGCACACTGTGGTGGGTTGACCTTGGCTGGTCACCAGGTGCCCACCCAGCCACTCTATCACTCYCCCTCCTCAGCAGGACAGGGAGAGAAGATACAATGAAAAGCTCATGGGTTGAGATAAGGACAGGGAGATCATTCACCAATTACCGTCATGGGCAAAACAGACATGACTTCTGGGAAATTAATTTAATTTATTGCCAATTAATAACAGAGTAGGATAGTGAGGAATAACCACAAAATTAAAAACACCTTCCCATCCACTGTCCATTCTTCCCAAGCTCAGCTTCACTCCTGACTCTTCTACCTTCTCTGCCCCAAGTAGCTCAGGGGGATGGGGCATGGGGGTTGGAGTCAGTTCATAACTGATAACTTTGTCTCTGCTGCTCCTTCCTCCTCATGCTCTTYCACTGCTCCAGCGTGGGGTGCCTCCCACGGAAAACAGTCCTTCACAAACTTCTCCAACGTGGGTCCTTCCCATGGARTGCAGTCCTTTGGGAACAAACTGTTCCAGTGTGGGTCCTCCACAGGTCCTGCCAGAAAACCTGCTCCTGCATGAGTCCTCTCCATAGGCCACAGCTCCTGCCAGGAGCCTGCTCCAGTGCAGGCTCTCCATGGGCTGCAGCGTCCCTCAGAGCATATTGCCCTTCTCTGGTGTGGGGTCCTCCACGGGCTGCAGGGGGACAACATGTGTCACCATGGTCTTCTCCATGGGCTACAGGGGAATCTCTGCTCCGGCGCCTGGTGCACCTCCTCCCCCTCCTTCTTCACTGACTTTGGTGTCTGCAGGGCTGTTTCTCTCAAATTTTCTCACTTGTATCTCACAGCTGCTGTGCAGCATTTTTTACCCTTCCTTAAATATGTTATCACAGAGGCACTACCAACAAAGCTTAAGAGACCCAGCTTTGGCCAGCGCCAGGTCCGTTTTGGAGCTGGCTGGAGCTGCCTCTGTCTGACATGGGGGCAGTTTCTGGCATCTTCTCACAGAAGCCACTCCTGCAGCCACCCTGCTACCAAAACCTTGCCACGTAAACCAATACACGTACCAATGTTAATAACATCTGGCTTAGGGATTTATTCTCAAATGTCTTACTCATTGAATTCTCAGGCAAAACTGCTGCATATCTGTCCTGGTTAGACTCCAGCACAATGCTTTGAATAGTAGTAGTTTTTCTCTTACAATCTAAAGAAAACCCAACCCCATTATTATTATTTTTTACTGTTCCTTTAAAATCATCATAAGATGTGTTTGCTTCAGTGAGCACTGTGATCTGTGTACATTTTGTATTTTATAAAAATAGCCTACCCTCTTTTCCCATTGCTGCATGGAGGCTGCTTGAAGATGAGACTGGCATAATAAGGTCAGTGCTGCTGGGTAGTGTAACAAACTTGTCAGTAAATGTTAATATCAAAAACAGCATCTCAGAAACATTTTCTTTATTCTTCTCACTTGTTTAAGACATGCGGTTTCATGTCTCACCACTTGCTGTTTTTAGTAAAAAAAAAATGCACAGATTAAAAAAGAAATGTAATTAAAACATTTCATATAAAGCCAGGAAAAGATTCAGAATCTAGTCATTAGAAGGAACAAGTGTAGGCAGCTATACATACTTAATTTCCTGACATACTAGCAATAATGGCTTTTGGGGTGAATTTCTGACATGTTTATCACCATCATATCTAGGAACCATGGGTTAAATCCTTGACCATGTATAAATCCTCTTTTCAATGCTTCAGTGGAAGATTCACCATTACAGAAAAACGCTATGCAAATCACATTACATTTTACTGCCTTGGCGATTCCAATCTTTCTGCCCATTGACGATGCCAACATTCTCTACATAGACACAATAGAAAATGCCAGAGAAAGAAGCAATAAAAATAATAAAACAATGAAAACCTTACAGTACAGGGAGAGAGACAAGAGATTAATTTGCTGGGGAAAGAAATGAGAAAGGTGTCAACAGAAGGACAAAATCTGAAAAAAATATGGAGAAGAACTAATCACACTTTCATATTTTCTGAATTTATAAGCAAAGAAAAAGGTTATGGTTCCAGCTGTGGGTCTTTGCATCATGTTCTTCCCTTGGTGTATGCAAACTTGAATCTCAAGCATGTGTTATGTGAAATGTGGTGCCTGTACCCAAATTTACTGCACTAACCAAGGAACAGAATACGTGAAAGTCTTTGTGGTCTATCAGCATGGCTGTCAGTGGTAACGCTGAGCTCACGTTGCCTGCATCCCAGAAGCTGTGGTGTGCGTGACAGTAAGTCTGTACTAATAAGCATTGATAAGAGGTGCACCATAGTATATCTTTACACTAGTATAGTAATCTGGCTACTAGTTAGTTTGGAGGAAAGTGGAGAAATCTGGTATGTGGGTATAGCAGGCTCCAGCCTGCCGGCAAAGATCCACACAGATGTACCCACCAGTAACCAGGTTCCAAACTACTGAAGGCTTTTTAGATATTGTTTAGAAAATACCTTTTCCCCTTTGATATTTTCAGGTAATTTAATTTGAACCCATTTTTGCTTTCCTCTTTGGTGAAGAAAAACAACAGATTTGTCAAAGTGATTCACAGATGTAGCTGTGGGTAACATACAGTCTAATCCACCTCCTTTCACTAAGCAACTGAAGGATTTACAGCTGAGCTCCCTGAGTGGGGAGGGAACAGAGGGAATCTAAAAGCATGGAATATCACTTAACTCTTTATTCAATAAGTGTAGGATTTATTCCACAATCTCTTCAGCAAATATATTTATGGTTTTTACATTTGTGATGGCTTAGTATTCTGGCATAAAATTTCAATTGTTTATTCAGACTTGTTCAGCAGCACAGGATTGCTCTGCAATATCTGTATTTTCAGATGTTTTAGGGCAAAAGGAAGGTTCTATTTGGAGACTGCACTTAAAAAATCCTGAGGCAAGAGGTTGCATAGCAATGGGAAGAGTGCATGCTCTATACTGAATCATCATCCTTGCCTTTCTGTTACTATGGAGATGGCATGGCTGCTTCACAGCTTATTCTGCCATCTCCACAGCTGCAACAGGAGTTTTGGTAGGGTGCATGTGATGTCTCTGCTCCTCATACCTTCTCTGTCCTTCACAAACACAACAGAAGAAACTGATTATTTTTCAGTTTGTGCTTAGATCCTGGCTTGTTGAAGTACCATGTCACTGCTGTGTTTAAGAATATCAGTGTCAGTGCATCCTGGGTCTGTGTGAAGCTCAAGGGATTAAGACTGATCCTTTAAACACATATACCTCTAAAGTACTACTGTGAATTATCTCTTTTCTATCTAAGAGCCTACGTACAGGATACCTTATCCACCCATTTTTTGAGAACTTCATATATACATTCAATTTAATATTGAAATGTGAAAACCATTATAAAATGTACAAGCACAATGTACATTTATCAAATATTTTGTATTCTAGGGCTATAGTGAGGGAGAAAGGGAGGGGAGTTAAGCAGCTGATGGCTCCAGGTATGAGAAAGAGGCATTGACATATGGCAAGGAGCCATCTCTCTCTTGTTGTTGTGCCAAAAACATTTTAGCTAACACATTGAACAGACAAGCAGGTCATATGATGATTTCTTTTTATGAACAGCATTTGACAGGCTGCACTAGTTTGGAAGTACGTCTGATTTTTTGAAAGGCATTTCTTCTTTCAGGATTGGAGAAGTAGCTACAACCCTATGTATAAAAGCCCATTTAGTGTGCATCTGAACACTTCCAATAATAATCTCAAATGCTACTTTAACCCCGTCGAGTCAAGACCATTTCTTCATAACCAGGTGTCCTGGTTTCAGCTGGGATAGAGTTAGTTTTCTTCCTAGTAGCTGGTATAGTGCTGTGTTTTGGATTTAGTATGAGAAGAATGTTGATAACACACTGATGTTTTTAGTTGTTGCTAAGTAGTCAACCAGTCAAGGACTTTTCAGCTTCCCATGCTCTGCCAGGTGCACGAGAAGCTGGGAGGGGACACAGCCGGGACAGCTGACCCAACTGACCAANCCAGTCAAGGACTTTTCAGCTTCCCATGCTCTGCCAGGTGCACAAGAAGCTGGGAGGGAGCATAGTCAGGACAGCTAGCCCAACTGGCCAATGGGGTATTCCATACCATATGATGTCATGCTCAGTATATAAAGCTGGGGGAAGAAGAAGGAAGGGGGGATGTTCRGAGTTATGGTGTTTATCTTCCCAAGTAACCGTTACACATGATGGAGCCCTGCTTTCCTGGAGATGGCTGAACACCTGCCTGCCGATGGGAAGTGGTGAATGAATTCCTTGGTTTGCTTTGATTGTGTGCGTGGCTTTTGCTTTACCTATTAAACTGTCTTTATCTCAACCCACGAGTTTTCTGACTTCTACCCTTCCAATTCTCTCCCYCATCCCACCCTGGGGGGAGTGAGCGAGCGGCTGTGTGGTGCTTAGTTGCTGGCTGGGGTTAAACCACGACACCAGGACTACCATATATTCAATTTTTTACACTGAAAAAACACATATCCTTTTCCACTGAGCTATCTTGCCTGCACGGGTTTTGAAGCATTGCCTTCTTGTTTGAACTTTTGCCTATATAATACTATGTTACAGATGAAAGGGCTCAAACTACTCTGCAAGTGCTATATGACAGCAATGAACATGTGAGTTCAGACCTTTCATCAWGGGCCAAAATCTAGCAAGCAGGGAAATCATGAGATCTTCTCATGGATGTGCTCCACAGCCAGAGGTACATATGCAATAAAAGTAAAGCTTTTGAGAAAACATCAGTCTTTCTACCCATCTATTAAGCAACAGAGCAGCACTGGAATCACCCAAGAAGCTTCAGAAAGATTATCTGCTTGCATTTTATTTTATTAACTTCGTTGAATTGTGTTACTTACCCATTTGGTATATAGACTCAATCCTTTGACCGACGTTAAGATGTAAATAATGTTTTGCTTACACCTTCTCATTTTTGCAATTCATACCATCTACCTTTGAGCATAAGTTTATGAAGCTTACACACTCTCTGACTCATCTAAGTGAAATAATCAGGTTATGCTGCAGATCAGAGTTATCTAATGTAACGCTGAGTGGACAAATACCTAGGTATATTATGCTAGTCTTCTGCTGTTTCAAAGCCCTCTCGACATTACATTCAGAGAGGTGCAAATCACTCTCAGCTCTTCTGTTTGGTATGTCTAAGGGCGAGTCCATTTCCCATTATCATCAATCACGCTCCTTCCATAAGCACAATTCCCGTAAGACTGGAGTCTGGTTTGCATCCCATTAGGACTAATGGCCGTTGCATGCATACATCATGCGCACTTCAGAGACAAAACGCATTTAACGAAGGCTGTTGGGCTAGCTTTGCCCGACTGCAGGGTGAGCTGCCAGACCTCGCTCAGCCCGCCTCGCCCAGCAGAAGGGGTGCCGGCAGCGGGGAGGGCGCAGGAACCGCCCCCCGGTCGGCTCCGCCGGGCGCGGGTCAGCTCCGCCGCTGCGGGTCGGCTCCGCCGGGCGCTGTCCGCGGTGCTGGAGCGGGAGCGCCACGGCCACCGCCGCGCTTCCCCACAGGCTCCGCGGCAGAAGGGAAACGCTTTGGGCAGAGCAAAAGCTAGAAACTGTACTGACCCCGTGAATGCAGACAGATGGAAACAACGCAAGACAGTCTTACCTGCACTGATCAAAAAAATAATCCTAACTAATTACTCTGGGAGAACATTGATTCTTATACAAACATCTTTATATGATGTCACCTCCCATGGCAAGGGGGGAGGACTAGATGATCTTTAAAGGTCCCTTCCAAACCAAATCATTCTATGATTCTATGATTCTATGAATATTTAAGCAGATTAAAACAGTGCTAATCCCTTTCCAAAACAGACATATGTTGATACTGATGTCACTAGAATAAACCAGCTTTCTCCAACAGGCGTGCAGTCACACTTCTGCCATGATTTTTCACAGTGATTGTTTCAGAATCTGCTGTAGGTTTAAAACAAATAATTCTATTTAAGTTATGGCTGGGTTCTTGTGATCAGGTGTTAGTTAACAGTTAGCTGGTTTTAACAGTGCACTTAAGAGATTCCATGTTTTTTCTTGAAAACAGGAGAACACCTAGGCTGAACTTAAGAAGAAACCTGGATTTTTGGGTGATAGTCTGTTTCCTCTGGAATTAATAAAGTAGTTCAAAGAGATCAGAGAAAGACAAGATGAAACATCGGAGTCAAGGAAGGACTTAAGACAACAGCTACTTCCCCAGGGGGATAGTGGGCTCCCGTACGGGGASCCTAGGAGTTTTGAGAAGGAGGCTTATTAGGAAGATAAATGAGACATACGAAGCTGTTCTCTGGCTGGCAAGTGGCCAGAGAAGAAGGACACGAATGATAAGCACATAAACAAAGGTAATAAAGCAGTCACACTCATAAGCAGTGCAGAAAAGCACTCCTGAGACAAAGAAAACAGGATGGAAATCCCAAAGAGAGATACCAGAGAAGGGCTACCTAGCTTGTAGGTCTGGGAAATCCCTGGGCATCCTTTAGGAGTGTCTAATTAACTCCACTGCTATCCTACAATTTGATTAGCTGTTACTTTTCACTCCTTCCCCCCCCGCCCCCCCCACTAGGAGTTTGTGAATATTTACTAAAGAGTGAAAAAAAGGTCAAAATTCATGGATTTGAATGACCAGGTAACCAACTTTCTTTCAACTTATAGTACTCAAAGCATGTGAGTAGATTCATTAAAGAGACAGATTTTTTCACAGTCCCAGCTGTGACACTTGCCATGGGACAGATGGCACTGTCCAAAACAGATTCCACTGATTTATGCCGCATAGAATTAAATTACTCAAATCTTACCACAGACTTCATAGAAAGAAAGTGTTCTTAATTTTACACTGTATTTTCCTTGGCTTCAGTTCATCTCCTTACTCCTGTTTATACATCTTTTTCATTTTAAACAATGTATGTCCTTCACAGAAGGCGTATAGTACTCTGGAACAGTACTGACATGTCTGATTCACACTGTCTTTGAGACAGACTCACTGTAATTGATATGAGCATGTTAAGAAAGGGGTGGAATTACTCAACATTCAAATTTTATTTTCATTGCTTGAATATGCTTTGCAGGAGAATTTCTTGGAAGGGCAACAAACAGTACCATGGCCAAGGCTTTTATATCCTTCAGCTTCATTTATTCATGCCCTTAACTGTTGCCGTTTTTTTGTCCACATTCACTCTGAAAGGGTGCAGCACAACAGGTCTTATTTTATTAACARGATATTTGGCTAGAAGCTTTTTGTCAGATCAAATCATTGCTCAACAAAGTAACAGGAGCAGTGTGAAGTAGCAGGTTTTCCATTAGCATTCTGCCTAGAACAAAGGTGCAGTTCTGCAACTAAGGACTTAGTGCATGTCTCTCTCTTTTCTGTTTTGGAAGGGGCACAACTACTGCATRCTAAGTGCATTTAAACAGCTTCATTCTTTGGATCCAGATCAAAAGGAAGATATCTTTTACCAGTCTGTCCAAGACAGGGTTCTCTAAGAAGAACACACCTGTTGCTGTGTTATCTCATCTCTTCTTCTCAAAAGGCAAGTCTTTTCTTGTTTAAAGTGTGAAGGAGATTTATCATTCCTACTGTACTGACATTGCTGGCCCAAGCTCTGCTTGCTTTCCTGAATCAAATCAACAGGATTTGTTCCAGGAATCAGTACTAAAAAGATTAAGAAAATAATGTTTGTGGGAGGGAAATAATTTTGGAAATCCTTCATCTTCCTAGCTTCAAAATAATACAGCAAGAAATCAACGTTTCATCTCAGACAGTAGCACAGAAATCTTAATCTTTGACTGTTACAATAATCCTTAAAATATTATTTTGGATACCTTTTGGCCCTTTAGAGAGCATTTCATACTAACCGATTTTAATAGTCTTTATCAGTGTAGGCAGCATTTCAATGTGAGTGAAAAACAGCCCAGATCTGCTATACAATCCAGCATAACTAGACAGTGTCTGACAGTCAAACAGTAGTTATTAATCTGATTGTGTTTCCCTTACATATTTTTTAAGGATTATTATTTAGCCTTATATTATTTAGCCTTATAATTTTGCAGGAAGATATAACTTTATTGGAAAGGTCTGACATATAAAAATTTATCTTTTTAAAGTTTGCTGGGTTTTGAAGTGTATAAAGGAAACATTTCTTTACTGAGAGGGTAGCCAAACACTGGAACAGGCTTCCTAGAGAGGTGGTCATGCTTGTCAACATTCAAGAGGCATTTGGATGACACCCTTAACAACATGCTTTAACTTTTGGTCAGCCCTGAAGTGGTCAGGCAGTTGGACTAGATGATCATTGTAGATCCCTTCCAACTGAACTAGTCTAGTCTAGTCTAGTCTATATAATTATTTGATTTGATGTAAAATATTTTTACCCTTTTCATTTATAAAATCTCAATATTTAACATGAAAGTGTTGAAGTCAGAGTACCTTAAGAGGTCAAAATRTGTAAATGGGTACATTAAGTGTGATTAACTCATAACATTGCCTAACTGGCAAGGCAGTGCGCTCTTCCTTGGAGATGTGGGCTCACAAACAGTGGCAAATCATTTTGCTTTTGATTCTGAGGTCTTCATGGTGCTTAGTGTGCAGTTTAGAAGAGCAGCATGTGGTATATGCAGTTCCTTCTGACTTGATCCGTTGTGGGTATATATTGAAGTTTTTGCTGTTAGTTTCTTCCTTGATGTTAAGTGGTAAATATGCTACAGGGAGGAAAGGAAGAGCAGTGAATTTTTAAGGGAAGAGCCTATGATTTTGAACAAAGTGTAGRCAACACCATTACAGACAGGTGCCCTAGTTTTTGCTGTCATAAGCTTGCACTCAGAAATAGCTGGGTTTCCTTTTCTGTGCTATCTTCATAGGAAAATGAAAGCTGAAATTCTCATTTATATTTTAAGTCCCCCATGCCAAGGATGTCCACGGCCATGTGCTTCACTGAGCCACACTCAAATTCTGCTTTACTCCACAGTTAGCCCTGCTGAAGTCAGCATAAATAAAGGAAGTACATGACCTTGAATGTCAGATTTTACTCTTATATAGTTACACACAGTCTCATTTGACATTTACTGGAATTATCTGGCTCATATAAAGAGTTCAAATGGAGTTTCTGTATAAACAATTTTTTGGTTCTGTATGCTATAAAGAATGGATACCTTAATGTATCTAGCATCTGTGAAATCTATGTCTCAAATATTCTCTCGATTCTTTATTGTTTTCAGTTTTGTTGCAAACCCACACATAATTTCTTTGCTGTTCAAAAGACCTAAGAAAAAGTTCTCTAAGAAAAGGTAGATTGTCTTACCTACATTGAGATTATATGAAATTAGTCTATTGCATCCTTATTTGATGAAACTTGTGACTCTCAGAATCAGTTAAGAAAAAATAGTTTTATCAATAAATAGGGATTAAGAAGGAAAAGGCGCTCCATCTGACCTGCCATGCTTATTTGCTTTAAGTTCCCCTAATAATTTACAGTAGTTTCCTCTTTCCTAGTCAGTACTCCTCAGGGAAGGCTGTGATACTACTGCTCAGCTCTTCCATCAGTTTCACGCTTGGAGTTTGAGTGCACAGAATACGTTACCACACATCATTTTTTCCACAGTAATTGTCCATGTGCCCTCTTATCCCCTAAAAAGTGTGAAGTAATTTAAGATAACTTACCTTTCATAGATAGAAAGGCAATTCCCCCTTCATCTGAGAGAAGCAAACAATTCCAAAGCCAGTTGCTGCAAAGCCACTGATGTATGGTAGCTTGCTGATGTGTTGGTTCACCTTAGAACCATCTTCTGCGTGGGAAGACTCATGATCAGCTGTCTAATCTAGGATACACTGAAGCACTGGTCATGTTTTAGCAAATTTTAGAAAGCTTAGAATTTTGTACCATTTTTATACACTCAAGATCATGATTAGATTTTAAATCTCTACAGACATTAAGTAAATAAAATGTCTGTGTATAAGCATAAATTATCCTCACTCTTCAGAAAGGTCAAATTTAATACAGAGTTTCTAAAGTATCTTAATTTATTCAAGGAAAATACAAACAAAATACTCCATACAAAAAGGAAACTGCCATCTATGGACTGAAACAAGTGATCAAATGTAWCAGCTGAATTAGAGGCTGAACTTTCCTAGTCCGGCACAAAGGTGGTGTAATTCAAATCATTTTAGCCTGCATTGAAAAATGGCTAAATTAACTCAAGTGACTTTGCATCAATCATAAAAATAAGCAGGCAGTTCATCACTATAGCTCAATTAATGCAACATAACTTGCTACATTATAGAAACTTTGTGCCCAAGTCCTTTCTCTTATTAGGATCGTTTAAGGACCAATTTTAGTGTATGGATGTCCTGGTTTCAGCTGGGATAGAGTTAGTTTTTTTCCTAGTAGTTGGTATAGTGCTGTGTTTTGGATTTAGTATGAGAAGAATGTTGATGGTTTTAGTTGTTGCTAAGTAGTCTACTAGTCAAGGAATTTTCAGCTTCCCATGCTCTGCCAGGTGCACAAGAAGCTGGGAGGGAGCATAGCCAGGACAGCTAGCCCAACTGGCCAATGGGGTATTCCATACCATATGATGTCATGCTCAGTATATAAAGCTGGGGGAAGAAGAAGGAAGGGGGAATGTTTGGAGTGATGGCGTTTGTCTTCCCAAGTAACTGTTATGTGTGATGGAGCCCTGCTTTCCTGGAGATGGCTGAACACCTGCCTGCTGATGGGARGKAGTGAATGAATTCCTTGKTTTGCTTTGCTTGCGTGCGTGGCTTTTGCTTTACCTATTAAACTGTCTTTATCTCAACCCATGAGTTTTCTSACTTTTACCCTTCCGATTCTCTCCCCCATCCCACTGTGGGGGGAGTGAGCGAGCGGCTGTGTGGTGCTTAGTTGCTGGCTGGGGTTAAACCACAACAATGGATAATTTGCTTCATTACTTGTGAAGAAGGAACATGACAGTAATTTTGTACAGCTATCAGCAGTACACGCAGTTTTGACAGTAAAAAGGTGTTATTCCCTCTTTCTCAGCCTGTGCTGACTATAGGAAAGAACAAGATGTCAGGCTGTGGAATTATAACTTTCCATTGCACCTGGCACAGCCTTAGAAAACGTGCCTAGAACAGAACCACGGTGACTTCATTGGAGTCTGTCTTTTGTGCTTTTACAAGTAAATATAGCATTGKGTTTGAGGTTAATGGAGTTTTTCAGAAATTCACTAGTTTCTGATCTGTCCACAAGCAAAGACATTAACCTGTAATAATGACRAATGATAAGTAATGCAAAACAACTGTCAAGTGTCTCATACTGTGAGACGTATTTTCAATGATTTTATTAAAGTTTTTATATTGCAAAACTAAATGAATTGTATTTGTCACATAAACTGTGTAAGGGAACAGAGGAGAAATTTACTGTTAACTTAATTAAATTGCTATGCATAATGCCAAGGAAGATCACTGGCAACATAATATATCTTCTTGGATCAAAGGTGTTTAAGGAGATAATTCACCTGACGAAAATGGGCTTTGAGATTATAAATGTTGGTTATTTGCTTCAGAGCTAGCTATTTCTCATGGAATTATCATACTAAAGAKATCGCTTTTATGAAAGAATTAATTATAATTGGTTTTCTCTAAGACGTGCTGAATACATATAAAGCTGAGCAATTAATAAATACCATGTTGTGTCATTTGTGTATGCCACGGATTCAGAAAATGGCAAAAGAAATTATTTTCCTTTCATTTGCATCTATGAAGATTATGAGTATTCTCAATGAATGCAGTAAAATTGCATCAATAAACATTAGCATAAAAGAGGAAAATTGGCTCAAACTGCACTAACTACCCATCAGCAGACCTTAAGTGCCTCTGCAAGAAGTTACTAGATAATGATGTGACAAATTTCTTCAGTTCTGCGCTCATGGAAAGGATTTGACCGTTAGTTTTTAATCTTCTGCAAGAATATAAATAGTTTGGAAAATAATTTTGGAAATCGATCTCTGTTTGTTTAGGCAGGCACATTTTTTCTGGCTCTAATAAATATTTTGCAACTGATTGAATGGTTACAGCAAATGGGCTTGGGAGAGCTCCACCTGAGAATTATCAGAGCCCTCAAGTGTTGTCCTTTCCTTGGCTGTGGGAGAACCCCTCAGCTGAGGTAAAGGAGGTGCTACCACATCCTAGCTAATTGTTGTGGTTTAATCCCAGCTGGCAACTAAGCACCACACAGCCAGTCGCTCACTCCCCCCCSCAACGGGATCGGGGAAAGAGAATTGGAAAGGTAAAAGTGAGAAAACTCATGGGTTGAGATAAAAACAGTTTAATAATTGAAATAAAATATAATAATAATAATTGTAATGAAAAGGAAAATAACAAAGAGAGAGAAATAAAACCCAAGAAAGACAAGTGATGCAAATGAAAACAATTGCTCACCACCAACTGACAGATGCCGAGCCAGTCCCAACCAGCGCCCGCCCCCCACCAACCTTCCCCCTAGTTTTATTGCTGAGCATAACGTCATATGGTATGGGATACCCCTTTGGTCAGTTGGGGTCAGCTGTCCCAGCCATGTCCCCTTCCAAATTCTTGTGCACYCCCAGCCTACTCGCTGGTGGGGTGGGGTGAGGAGCAGAAAAGGCCTTGACTCTGTGTAAGCACTGCTCAGCAATAACAAAACATCTCTGTATTATCAACACTGTTTTCAGCACAAATCCAAAACATAGCCCCATACTAGCTACTGTGAAGAAAATTAACTCTACCCCAGCCAAAACCAGGACACTAACGTACTCAATCATCTGAGCCATCAGCTATATGTGAGGGGACAGAGGGAGGACATGTTTCAGTAAGTCTGTCCTCAGAGCCAGTGATCTAGACAGAGGGTTGCAAAACAGTCCTAGACATTGATTAGCTGCACACTATGAAATCTCAGATGGTAGAGCATATGCCAGTCAAGAGAAGTGAAGAATCCATGGCTGCTTTCTTACTGAAAATTTCAGGAAATGTGGGAGAGAGAGCAGGTAGTTAAGAGTCTGAGGAACCAGATTTTTGGCCATCTCTCCCAAACAGGCAATCAATTACCTAAGGTGCTCTCCATAAAGGTATAAGGAATACAGTTGTGCAAGAGAATTTAAATGTGAAGCATAGAGGAAGAAGCAGGAGACATCATAGTTTTACATCCATGTGTCATTTTCCATATTTCCACTGTCCCTTCCCCCATTCATACACACAAGTCAAAAGGCCAGCCAGTATCTCACACTAGATACTGAAGAAGCATTCATTCAGACACATGGATGTGAAATACTACTTCTTTTATCAGATTCCCTCTTCCTAAACTAAATAATATCTCAAACATTTTGGATCAGGATGTCCCTTGGATTTTTTTATAAATACTACATGATTAGCAATTGCAAATGATGTCCACATCTAACCCACCAATTCAATTGTTAGCAGACCACCACTAGTAGTACGTATACACCAAAAACTCCATGCTGTGCTTTCCTCAGAAAGCAGAAAATTCCTCTGTATGCATTTCAAAGGTTGTATGGCTCATGTTGCCTTCTTCCTTGCCTAAAAGCAGAGCAGCTGAACAGTAAACTAATTTTAAATCCTTTAAAATGATCTATAAACATAGAAGTATTTAGCATGCGGATTAAGACATTAAAATCGAGTGAGWTTTTACTACAATTCTGTAGAATACTAAGATTTGGAAGATTATTTATCATTAAATCTCAATAAGAATAGAATTTACAAYATTATTCATGAGATAGACTTCGAGCCTAAATAATAATAGTTAATTCAAGTCACGTGAGCTACAGTGGTGCTATGGTGACTGGGTCACTCAAATAGTGCTACTTCAGTGAATTTATTTCAAAATTGATAGCCTGGAAGCTGCTATAATACCATTAAATTCTGTAAAATTGAGAGTAGCACTGCATTTTTTCCTGATCTATATTTCTGCAGTATTTCTGAAAGGCATTAGTGCAATTGGTTTGAATGCAGATGTGGGATTTAGAAGCAAGGTGTAACAGATCTGATTATTATTTAAAAAAAAACCAACTTAAAATAGAACCTGATATTTAATGCTTTGTATTAATTAAATGATATCACTACAATTTTCATTTAAGTGTTGGACAGGATGAAAGTAATCACACTCTATCTCAATACTGAAGGCTTTGGCAAAGGAATGTTAACTACTGCAGGGATTTTTGCAGCACTCTAGATTATCAAGTTAATTGCCACTAACCATACTTTGTTCTTMATGTAGATTTAATTATTACATTTATTTTGATCAGAAAAAATTTCTAACAGAATTCATAGGAAATTTCAGAGTCTAGTAAAAGAATGGTCAGTGCTTTTGCCCGCCAGGAATCATCAGCTCAGATGATAGGTCAGAATCTCTGATGAAGCCCACAAAGGCAGGTATGTTGGGCAGCTCTTTTCAGAGCATTTGTCTCCCTAATACCTGAGAAAGTGAATCTTTAAGGGACTTTTTCATCCCCTGAACAATTAAAAAAATCTGATTTCTCTAAAAACCTAAAAACAGCTGGCAAACTAAATGGAAATTGATAAATGAGTTACAAGAAATTTTTATTCCTATTCACATAGTAACAGCTTCTCTAACAGTTGAAATAGATGTGCATTAGGAAAAATCTCTTATTTCCCATTGTTCATACAGCACAAGGGGTGTGATTTGATGTCAGATTAATGTGTCTGGAGACACTGGTGTGTGACTATAATTACTCTGAGTGGAGGACTGATTTAGTGATTCTGAAAAAAGTTAATTTTCTTACACCAGCTTGAATTATCTTTGTATTTGTATATGCAAATAGAGAAAGATTTACATATATGTATGAGTAATAATATATGTGCTTATAGGACTCTCTATTGATATTAAGATCTGACAAGTTACACAAACCACTGAAGAATATAGGGATACAGGTATTTTTACTTCAGCTTTAGCATTTCCTGTTCAGCAATTGTGACCAAAGTTACTGCGTCTGTTTCAAGACAAAATGCCTACAATACTGCCAAATAAAATGATAAAACTGCAATTACAATTTACGCACTGCTCATTTAAAAAACCTGTTTCTCAGAAACATCATTTTTAGGTCATCTGATCTTCCCCTCTTTTCCCATAGCACCTAAAGCCTTTGTCCAAAGTAAATTCTATATATCAGGAGCCGTGTAAAGAACTGAAAGAGTTCTATTTACAAAAGAGTCAACTAAATTAATGTTCAGTGTTAGACAATTTGGAGACTTCAGTAGCTAGGAGCTATGAGAAGCTAGAGGAGAAGCTAGAGGTACATCACAGGAATCCCCACCCACTGCAAAGATCACTGAGGGACCTCTCCATCTGGATGGTGATATGGAGCTCATTACCCTGGTTGCCATTACCCTCTTCCCGACGTTGAGCAGGGCTAGACTCTCTGGGCATTTTCCTTTTCCAAGCATCAAGGGTACTTCCCCAGGAATATCTCCACAGCACTGGAGTGTGGTTCTTCCTGGTGCAGCCATTCCCATCCCTGTAGCCTAATTAAAGTCACTGTGCCATGGGACAAATATAAGCATCATCAGATGGAGTCAGCTGGGGAAGGTGTGACCTGCAATACCTGGCTGAAATCACTGAGGTGTCATTTCAGTAACCAAAATAYGTTCATTTTTTATGTGATATTCTTGAGACCAATATTCTAAGGATGTTAAATATCCTCTGATCAAAGATACCAAATTTCTGATAAACTAATGCCTTACATCAGGCTTATTCTTGCCRTTATGAGAAAACGGCTGTCAAAAGCCTTGAAAATTACTCACATCGTCATATTCATTTAAACGTGTATTTTACTTCTTTTAGATATAATCTTTTATATATGTATTTATTTACATAAATAAAGATTCATTTAATATTATATATTAGATGCATCTTTAAGTATAAACATCCTTACAAAATACCTTACAAAAGCATACTTTGTAGAAATTATTCATGTTAGGCATGAGACTGACTTTGGCAGTACAYGGGTTTTGTTTTACTGTTTCCCTCCTTCCAGAATTACAGCTAAAAGCCCCATGCTGTGTCCCCTGAGAAACATTGTGGTTAGTGACTGGAAGCTACGGCTCCACTGCTGGGGAGGGCACAGGGARGTGGACTTGTCTGTACCCACCAGATTGCTTTCTCCTCTGCAGCGCCAGCACTGTGGCTTCACAACATACCGCAGGTGGCTATTCTGGGTCTGTTTCTGAGCATGTGGAAATGCAATTGTATGATTTCATTTCCCACACAGCCCTATCAACTGGCCATGAATAATAATTTATGATAAATTTAACCTCTCTCTGATCCTGCAGGTAGGCTCAGGGTTGCTGGGAAAGGGGAAAATAATTTTCTCTCATCCATTTCATTCCCACTTTGACTTTCCATTCAAAATGTAGGTGTAGCCTGTCATCTTCACCTCCCCCAAAAGAGCTGACACTTTTCAAGGGTGTAATACCACTCTTGAGCCAACCAGGAGAGGGTGCTAGAGAACACAGTCTGTCATACAGCTCCCTGAGTACTTCTGTTCCTCAAAACGCAAACTAAAGTCCATTAAAGTTATTCTGCTTTTCTGTTATCCCATCTCTTTACTTCATTCCCTTGTTAATTCAGACTTCTTGCTTCCCACTCTATCCCTTTCAAATGGCATATTACAAGTGCAGGTAAATAATATACCCAGATCTTTTCAGGTCTGGGACTTCATTGAGATGGATTCATCTGTTATTTGAAAAAGATTTAACATCCTCTAATCTTAAACATGAATTTATGTATCTGCCTCACCCACGTACCTTTGTAAAGGTTCTGTAGAAAATCACAGAACCACAGAATGATAGAACAGTTTGGGTTGGAAGAGACCTTTAAAGATCATCTAGTCCAACCCTCCTGCCATGGGCAAGGACATCTTTCACTAGATCAGGTCGCTCAGAGCCCCATACAACCTGACCTTGAACACTTCCAATGATGGAGCATCCACAACTTCTCTGGGCAACCTGGTCCAGTGTCTCACCACTCTCACTGTAAAAAATTTCTTCCTTATGTCCAATCTAAACCTACYCTCTTTCAGTTTAAAACTGTTGCCCCTTGTCCTCTCACTCCAGACCTTGGTAAAAAGTCTTTCTCCATCTTTCTTATAAAATCCCTTTATTGAAATGCCACAGTAAGCTTTCCATGGGGCCTTCTCATCTCCAGGCTGAACAACCCCAACTCTCTCAGCCTGTCCTCATAGGAGAGGTGTTCCATCCCCCTGATCATTTTTGTGACCCTCCTCTGGACCCGCTCCAATAGGTCCGTGTCTTTGTTATGCTGAGGGCTCCAGAGCTGGASACAGTACTCCAGGTGGGGTCTCACCAGAGCAGAGCAGAGGGGCAGAATCACCTCCCTCGACCTGCTGGCCACGCTTCTTGTGATGCAGCCCAGGATACGGTTGGCTTTCTGGGCTGTGAGCRCACATTGCTGGCTCAGGTACAGCTTTTCATCCACCAGTATTCCCAAGTCTTTCTCTGCAGGGCTGCTCTCAATCCCTTCATTGCCCAGTCTGTATACTGGGGATTGCCCCGACCCAAGTGCAGGACCTTGCTCTTGGCCTTCTTGAACTTCATAGGCCCACTTCTCAAGCCTGTCAAGGTCCCTCTGGATGGCATCCCTTCCCTCAAGCATATCAACTGCACCACTCAGCTTGGTGTGACCCGCAAACTTGCTGAGGGTGCACTCAATCCCACTGTCTATGTCATTAATAAAGATATTGAACAGTACCAGTCCCAACGTGGACCCTTGAGAGACAGCACTTGTCACTGATCTCCATTTGGACATTGAGCCATTGACTGCAACTCTTTGGATGCGGCCATCCAGCAAATTCTTTATCCATCTAATAGTCCATCCATCAAATTCATATCTCTCCAATTTAGCAACAACGATGTTGYGTGGGACCATGTCAAAGGGCTTACAAAAGTCAAGATAGATGACATCAGACTGAGAACAGCTTTGAAGAACAAAACAATTACATTTGTTTATTTTTCTTACTGTTTCGCTTTTAAAACTTGTTGTGGGAGATTGCAGACTGGCACTATGCTATGCTTTTGGCTTGCAGGAGGGTTCCAATAGACCACAGCATGCTCAGACTAGTGTCTCTGTACTTGGGGCATCTCAGCTCTGACAGATCCCTTCCCTGAGTCACACTGAGAGCARATCTAAAAGGGGGCCAGAGGTGGCCCACGAGGTTTGTGCTCAGGGGCACAGTAGCAAGAAAGCTGCAGCTGCTCCTTGATTCACTGTCATGGTTGTACCAAGCCCACAGGATGGGTCAGGCTGCCCTGCTACTGCACCAAAGCTTGTTCTATAAAAGTGATTTTCTTGGGTAATTTTCTTCATTTTCTCTGTTGCAACTACCAAATTTTATAGTTTGGACAATTGTGATCTGCTGACAACCAGATTGCGACATCCCCACTTATGTCAAGACAGAGACTGTCAAACATCTGTAAAATTATTTTTAATTATTAGTTAATGAAATTATTACAATATTTAACTTACCCTGAGCTTTGATTTGAATCTGCAACTTAGGGGTGGAAGGCTCTCTCTCAATGAAATCTTTTAGCTATCCAAGTTCCAAAGAAAAAATTTATTAACTTTCTTAGCCTGCAGCCTGGAATTAGGAAACAGAAGTCTTCTGGAATGGGATGTATTTAGATAAAATAGTGCACCATCTCACCTTTTAAATTAGAATGTTTCTGATATTTTTAGATGCATGAAAAAAAAATGCTGGTACACTTGTATGGTGTTGCTAATTTTATAATTGCTATGATCCCCTGGCTTCAGAAAGTGACAAACAGCAGTGAGAATAATTAAAGAATAAAACCAGGAGAGATGGCATTGCATTCAGGCAGACAAAACATTCAGGCTAATAAGTATTTATGACAKTAAACACAGAGTGTGTAACTCAGTGTTTATGAGCTCCCTTCTCCCATGCTTTCATTATTTCCAGGAGCTTCCACATGTACAGCCACCTGCATTCTCCAGTCTTAATAGCAGAAGGACCTTTGTGTGACCCATCAAAGCAAATAAGGGAGTTCTTTGCCATATTGTCAAAATGAACTGCATAATGATTTTTTTCTGGCACAATTAATTTACTCTGTCACATTTGGAAAACTTTTTTCCGAAGTTCACCTGATTTAATTTTTTTATTGCTTTCAAAATTAGCCTTAATTATTTTTAAATGCATGTGAGTTTTCAAATGGAGGAACTCAGCTCACCTGGTCTGCGTCAAGGTGTCAGAGCAAACTTTTAACTGGATGCAACATGTATAATCCATCAGTTCAATCACCTGAGGACAGAACAAGAGACAGCAAGGCCACCCTTTCATTATTCAGCTCTGGGAATGGAATAGCAGCTACAGCCTTCCTAGGGTGCCTTTTCCACCCATCATGCCTGAGTCTATAGGATAGTTAAACACAGACGTCCTTTCTGGAGGCTGCCCTGGCTGGCAGTGCTGCAGCCCACTTCCACGGAGCAGCCGGGGAACGTGCCAGCAACACCCAGGGGCTGCGCCAACGCATGTCCCATCTTTTCTGTGCTTGAGGTACAGGGGAAGCAGTAGGTCAGGGAAGGAAGGGGTTAAGGATGGGAGAGGAGCCTTTTCCATCCTAGATGGACTTGTGCAATTGAGGAATGAGCAGCCAGTCAGAGGAAAAAGCAGCGACCAGAGAGGGGACAAATGTTGCTGATGATAGAAAGTTATTCAGGGCACGATGTGACTTGCCTGAGTGCTATTGCGTTATGATGCTGAGTGGTTAGGCTGTAATGTCATGGAAAAAATTCAATGAAAAGTAGTGATGTGACCCCACATCTAATTAAGCTGTGCAATGCCATTCTGCAGAAGGCGGTGGATTTTGAGAGTGTAGAGATGGCTGCAGAAAACAACTGGGCAAATTCATGGATCAAAATCCAGCTAGACCTATAAAATACAACGTCTTCACCTCTGCTGTGGAAAGCCCTTGACCTACAAATTGCCACAAGCTGAGAAAATATTTTGCAAACCTGTCACTGCATGCGTAACCCTGCCTTTCTATTCTTTCTCATGCATACAGTGCCGGCCAGTGGCAGGCAGGACACTGTCATGCAGCCCTTTCGCCTGAGCTCCTATGGCCTTTCTTAGGTTCTCGTTAGCTTAAGTGTTTGTATTATAATAAATACAAATTTGAGAACCAAAGGGAAAAAAATTGATTTACCTCCAAAATTTCCAAGTAAAGTTCAACAGTACAGCATCACTTTTATGCCTGTTTAATTTGGAAGGTCTTCTTTCAGTATGGTATTTTAGCTTATACCTTTTTCCCTTATATTCAAAAAATGTATTCAACTTTAGCATTATTTACTGCATTTCTCATATAGGATAAGTACCTGCCAGAAGATACTCCTTCTAAAGACAGTATATATTCTAGTTTTGATATGGAGGAAGGATTTCTATTAATTCCATAGAAAATTCTGTTTAGCAGGAGTAATGTTAGCAGACATAATTTATAATACTATGCAGGGAGAACATAGTTATGAATTACTTTGTCCTTTCAAATATTGCTATACGTTTCCTGCCTAATACCAAAACCAATTTTCTTTCTTTCAAGGGGTAAAAGCAAGTATATAATTAAATAGCTTCTTTACACTGATTTCAATGAATTTATTATTAAAAAAGCACACATATACACTTTATTCCTAGAAAAATACATTTATTATATATACATATTGTCGTGATTTAACCCTGGCAGCACCTAAACACCACGCAGCCGCTCGCTCACCCCCCCACCTCCGGTGGGATGGGGGAGAGAATCGGGAGGGCACGAGTAGGAAAACTCGCGGGTTGAGATAAAAACAGTTTAATAATTGAAATAAAACAAAGTAGAACAGTAATAGTAACAGTGATAACAACAACTACAACAATATACAAAGCAGGCGATGCACAATGCAATTGCTCACCACCCGCTGAACTGACGCGTGCCCAATACGAGAGCCCGTCCCCGGGACCCAGAGCCCCCCCCACACCCTTAGTTTTTATACTGAGCATGATGTTGCATGGTATGGAATACCCCATTGGCCAGCTGGGTGAACCACCCCAGCTATACTCCCCCCGCCAGCTTCCCATGCACCTGGCAGGGCATGGGAGGCCGAAAAGTGCCTGGTGCAAGCACCACCCAGCAGCACACAAAACATCAATGGGCCATCAACGCTCCTATTATACCAAACCCAAAACACAGCACACCCTCCCCAGCTACTGGGAAGAAAGTTAACTCTGTCCCAGCCGGAACCAGGACACATATATACATATGTATATATATAGGTTTATGGTATTTGTTCTCATCTTTGAGATGCCCACTTCCTGAAAAAAATGCGTTATGTTTTAAAACATTACATTTTAAAATGGAGTGACATGAATATACATATTAAGCTGTCAGATGGTTTAGTGAAAATAAACACCTCAGCCAACACTTCAGTGGAAATTTGCTCTAAAAGGACTATCAGATAACAGATTTTAATGGCAAGACAAACTTATTACTCTCATACAAGTGAAAAAAAAAAAGTGATGCAACTAGCAAGGGACATTTGGAGCACTTCAATAATAGGAGAAAAACCCAAACTGTTAGTCTACCACTCTGGGTATCAACAAATGATGCCGCCAAGTTTCATTTCACTAGAAAGATCACTTGCCAATCAAGTGGTTACCACTGGTGACAACTGTGAAAGATCTCAGCTTTGAAAAGGGATGCAAGAGGTTAAGAAGACCGAAGCTGCATCCCAAGGAGTCAATCAAACATGCGAGGAACCAGTCCCTGGCACAAAGGCTGACTGGCACAGACACAGCCCTGTTACTAAACTCCCGGGTAGCAATGATCCCTGCTGCAGTCTGAAAGGCAACTGGGCTGAAGAGCCTAGAGAGGTAGATTTTATTCTGCTAATATCCACCGACATTCAGCTGGGAGCCAGCCACAGCGCTGGCCTCATCTCAATTTCCCCCCAATCCTAACCAAAATGATCATTTTTGTACAAACTATCTGTAAGCATCCGGAGGAACAGGAGATGACTAACAGCCGATGTGGATTAGTTAAGAATAAATTATATCAAGCCAATATAAATTCCTTTGTGACAGGGTGACAGGCCTTGTGGGTAAGAGAGAAACAGCTGAAGTCATATATTTTGATTTTAGTACCTCTTCTGACACTGTACTGACAGTGCATTCTCAAAGCAAACTAGGGACACAATAGAGATGAAAATATCATTGACTGGGTGTGAAACCAGTTACAAAATCATATCAGGAGGACAGTTATCAATGGTTCACTGCAAAAATGGCAGCATATATTTCAGTAGGGTCCTCAGGGATCTGCCCTGGGTCTGGCAAGCAGTTCCATTAAGAGCCTGCATGATGAAATAAGGAGTATATTATTRATGTGCAGACAACTCCAAGCTGAATGGGACTATCAGTGCTTTGGAGAATGCTTAGAATTCAAAATCATCCTAACAAATTATATCATCTTAGTATAATAGGGTGATTTTCTAAAAAGGATAAATGAAAATTAATGAAGGAATAATGAGCTGTCCAGGATGAGGAAAAACTTGTTAGGTAGCAGTTCTGCAGTAAAGGATCAGGTCTGCTGTGAAACACAAGCTAACTCCACTGTCACACGAACAGAAAAAAAACACATAATGGTTTCTATAGACACACACTAAGTGTGAAGTACTTCTTCAGCTCGCAGGGGCTCAACTGCAGTAGCATGTCCGGGTTTGGATACCACTTAGAGCTGCTAAAGGTGTTACGGGGACTACAAAGCAAGACCTTCAAACAAAAGTTTGCACAAAATGCAAGTGTTAGGCATACATAAGAAATAAGCAGAGGACAATATTCAAGTGCCTAAAAAGTTCCTACAAAGCCAAAAAAGGCACTCTGTTCTTGTCCTGGTTTTAGCTGGGATAGAGTTAATTTTCTTCCTAGTAATTGGTATAGTGCTGTGTTTTGGATTTAGTATGAGAATGATGTTGATAACACACTGATGTTTTAGTTGTTGCTAAGTAGTGCTTACACTAAGTCAAGGACTTTTCAGCTTCCCATGCTCTGCCAGGTGCACAAGAAGCTGGGAGGGAGCACAGCCAGGACAGCTGACCCAAACTGGCCAAAGGGATATTCCATACCATATGACGTCATGGTGGACAGGACAAGAAGTAATGAGTTTAACACTTTAGCACAGAAAGTTCACACCAAACACCTGGTAAAGATAATTAAGAGTGGAGGAATAATTTAGTTGGGGAGATTATGGAAACCATCACTGGCGACTTCTAAGAGCAAGTTAGACATATATCCACCAGAAACAACACAGGTATAGTTGAAACTCTTACTACTAGAATAATTTCAGTTACCACTTACAGAGAACAATATTTATTATTTGATATATTCGACAAAGGAGAAAACCAAAACACACACGCTGATGTTAGGAAGGAACCTGATTTGTTACGTGCAGTGACAGAAAGTCTGAGCGTCTCCAGAGAAGCGCATGCCTGTGCCTTTACACAGCCCCAGGGAATGCACATGCACACCACTGCCTGCAGAATTATAGCTTCTCTCTCACTTCTCCAACATCCCTATTAGAAGCAACAGGATGACATGCCATCTGTACCACTTAGAACATTTCAAATGCATTTATAATTATTACAAAGAAAATTATATTTGCCAAGATCCAGAACCTGCAGGAGGATGATAAAAAAGTCCTGTTATTAGAAACATTAAATCAACTCCCATGCAAACTTCCTGATTACAGAATAAGGTACCATTTAATTTCTTCTTTCCATAGAATTCAAAGTGAATTCAGATTTATTTAATATCGCTATTATTTTAAATATCAAATGAGGTCAGACTCTTTAATCTAAAAGCATTTTCTGAATGGGAAAAATTCCAAGTATGATTTCATATTGTTCATATTTTTTTCTAGTCCTATTGGGAACTGAATAGTGGCTTCTGACAAGGAGCTGGAGAAAGCTTTCAATAAAAGTAGAAATAAGTGATCATTAAGAAAAGTTAGAAAAGGCATCACATCATCTAAGAACTGTGAAAAAGCCAGAGAGTACGAACAGCATTTGTGACACATTGCAATACAAATCCAGTGAGAGATGTAATTACTTTTTCTATGTCTACAGAACATGAGATTCTAATTGGAGAACTAAGAAATAACAGCACCTCTGCTGGTGCTATTAGTCGCTTGTCATTGAAAGTGGACCTTGTCAGTGGATGTTTCTACCCTACAAAGCACCAAAAAACTACTTGCTTCTAAAATCCCTAAATGTTCTTATCTTAGATTTAAAAAAAAACTGATTTCTGAACTAATGTTTCTTACACATTGAAGTAGACAGAAGATGGAATTTTACCAAACTGCATGATATTGTTCACATGATAGAAAAAATGCATATACCTCACAAAACCAAATGAGAAGCCTGTGATGGCATGAATTTGGACAAGCACATATAACCAGAATAAGAAATGAAGAGTTACTAGTATCATCAGTCAAGCTACAGAACTAGTAACGGTCATTTTCATGCAACAGTTTCTATACTTTCTGTTCTTACTGTTGGCTCATATTTTAATACTCCTAAACCTAAAAAATGCTGCAGCATGAAACATGCTTCTCAATGACTTCTTATAATTTGTTGTGCCCTTTAATTATAAACCTGTACAATTTATGGGAGATGGCACCAGCTTTAACCTGGAAAGCAAGAAAGAAATCTCTGCCCTCTTCAAGAACTGTATGTCATTAACAATTTCAATACACTGCCTTGTAAGTCACAGGGAGCTGGCAGATAAAAGCACTGTTAAAAATGTACATTTCAGTGAAGTCATTAAAATGCTTAGATCATTTTATGGTTCATGCCAAAGCACCCGTAAAAGCTAGCGTGATTTTAAAAGTTAGCTGAGGTCATGGAAGAAACTGTAGTTTAGACTAACTTTAGAAAGCAAATGAAGCAAAAAGAAAAAAAATAATAAWAAAAAAMAAMCAACAACAGAGCAAGGAAAGCTCTTTTCAGTTCTCTCTTACAGCTTGAAAATAGGTTCAGTGAGAAAATAATAAAATATTATTGACACGGCAGGACTACAAGCTTGAAGTCTGCACTGCAGTTTTTACTAACAACGTCAACATTTGATTCACTTGCAAAGCTGGAACTTCACCTTATGTTCTTCAGATATATACTTATGATTTACTCTATGCCACAACTGTGAGAAATTCTACAGTACTTGGGAGAAGATGAAGAAGGGAACCCTGAAAATGTACTGGATGATTTGCTAGGTGATGCAAAAAATTACTCAAATTCAGGAACTTTTGGTGGGATTAGACTGTGAGGGGTTAGTGACGTGTGGATATTTTTGACTGATTAGATAGACTGTGAAAAACAAGTTTAGTGAGGTACAATGCATTCCAATATATGATATTTGGGGCTACAAATAAACCAATACACAGACTTTTGAAACATATAAAACCCTTCAGATATCTGTATTCCTGTTGAAACATTTCCAAAACTGAGTATTTGTGAAGATTCCTAGTTGGCAAAAACAAAGGGTTCCTTAAAGAAGTTGAACTTGTCTCTGAACTCAAAACTGTTGGCAGTGTGTTCTGACAAACTATAAAGATAAAGTCCCCCCTCGTTATCAAGCTCTGTATTCTCCAGTCATGTCCAGTTTCATCTGCTGTGGTGGAGCAGGGAGTTTCTCTGGAGGTTGAGGTCAGGTTACAGACACAGAGTGTTTGAAAAAGCACTGGAATATCTGATGAGAAATTGCATCAAAGGCCCTGAGCCAGGAGTTTGTGATCCCAGACCAGTTGATAGCCTACTTTTTCTTAGACAAGCATACAAAACTTAGTATCTTTTGCTAAGAGTACATCCGAAGTTGTTGGTTTTGACACATGTACCCCTCACCTGAGGTATTAAGTATGTATAATCTCACCACTTCAGCAGTGTCCACAGAAATCCATTCATAGAGTTACAAATGTTATAATGTACTAGGCATGGACTAAACATTAATCCCATTTTTGCTGCTTTGTTGCAAATAGCAGATGCATTACACCATAGCTTTTCTAAATGAAAAGTAGAAAAAGAGTCTGTATGCATATAGGATCAGAGGAGCCAACCAGTGTTTAAACTGTAATGAAAATTAAATTCTGAAATAACAACAGGGTTTCTAAATAGGTCCGTATTGGATATTTGTATAAACAGATTATGGTTTAATGACTTTTTAGCCAGATGATTGCTAGCCTTCTTCATGGATGTACCATTTAAAAACAATGGTGACAGGAATATGCAAGTCCTTTCTTTCTATTTGGTGTTACTTTTACAGTGAAACCAATGTAATTGTTTGGCACAGCTTGTAGTATTTGTTTACAGTAGGTTTCAGCAGGCTATATTTCATTCTGTCACAAGTTCTCTCTTGAGTCTAGGCTAGAAGTATGTTTCGTTTAACTCTATTGATACCATAAAAAATAGCACTGGGTGTTATTTGAGTATTGTTTATGCAGATTTTATTTTTAAGTTATCTTCCAGCAGTGATACAATTTTAATACTGGATTGAGGCCAGCTCCTGCAGACTTGCCAGTGCATAACTGCTGATGAACTGAATGGCAGTCCTTCTTGCATCAGGCTCATGCATTGGTGGGATCACGTGTTGATGTGGGTTAAATTTGCATTCCATGAAGATTCAAGACCAATGCTTCAAATGGGTTGAGTGGGTGCTCTTGACTGCTATAAACTCAATTCAAGCCCACAGTAAACAGTAATGATAGTCTCTCATACTGACTTATAAAATATCTATATTAAATATATCCAGGAAAATGACAAAAAATTAAGAGGTATATGGAATAACAAAGGGAATCTACCATTTACTATACTTAAATGCATTCAATAGACTTTCACAAAGGAAAAATGAACAATTTTGAAACTAAGAGGTTGAATCTGCACTGGTTACCCCCCAAATCAGTTAGAAGGCCCACTGATCATTTAAGGTCTAGATCAATATAGCAAAGTACAGGGAAATCTGGAAAACAAATGTGTAAAATAGGTAATTTTTAATAACATGTTTTTACTAATGAGGATTTTGAATCTTCTGAAATTCATATCACCAGTGGGTGCACAGTCATTGTATTCATTTAAGTTACTCTTAGTATCTAGAAGAACTCCTCAGTAGATGATTTTCAAAGCTTAGCCTTTACTTCAGGTAGGAACTGCAGGGCAGGATGTAACCTTTCAGCTATTCTGGTAATTATGGCTATACAAAGACTATGGGATTTAATCATATTTCAGAAATATTTGGGCCCGATCCTATAGTCTTTCCTGAACTGAAGCTTGCCTGGCACCTGCTTTGCGCTGCAGCAGGGGATGCTGAAATCCAGCTGGGCCAGGCAGCACTGTACCCAGGGCACCTCCCGCGGGGAACAGGATATGGAATCAGTTCTGACAGGCTTCCTCCCTGTCCCCTACACTTACACAGACCCCTGCCCGGCCAAGTGGGTTACAATCTTACAAGGCAGCTTTCTTTTTTGCTAGTGAAAGCAAAAGGGGGCCAGTTCCCAGTTCCCACTGCCTATTTTAATATGGGGTGGCTAGGAGGAAATGCAAGGGGACTCTGCCCTGCTGCATCCCTGCTCCTCCCGCACTCAAATTCTAGGAGGCATTTGGTGCAATTAGTGGTTAAACCGAGTCAAGGGACTGGGTGCCAGACGCGTGCAGCTGGGGATTGCTGGCTGGGTGCCTCCAGCAAGTTTGGAACAACACAGCGTGAGCCAACGCATATCTTAGCAGGAGTTTTGCCATCGTGCAGGGCTACAGCCGAAGGGCCTCGTCCAGAGAGAAGGGCAACGTCTGCAAAACACAGCTGAGTCTGAACAAAAAGGTAAGCGAGGCTGATGTAGTCTTTCACTGTTACCCATAATGTAAATTCATGGCTCAGACTGGACCCATTTATTTCAGCTAAATAACCAGACTATAAATCAACAGCGTATTTGACATGGTCAACAATTCAGGATCAGTAGAAAATATTTCCTTGTTTATCTTGTCTGCTTTTAGAGAAAAATGAAATAAAATTATAAACTTACAGTGTAAATAAAATTATCAAATCAGATGCAAAATGAAGATTAAAAATCTCATTTTCTCTTCTTGACATTTCTAAACAATGGTAAGGTTCTCCAGCAGCCCTACAAACACACATCTTTTCCTGGAAGTGAAGCGCTCTATTTCTGCCCTTTGCACATTCAGTGTTCTCAGAAACTTCACAAGCCTCTGTATCAAAGCAGTGTCACTGTTATTTACTGACATTGTGGAAAATATGATACTACCATTGTCTGAAAGCAGATGCCTAGATAAAAAAGTGGCATTTGCCTTTTAATTGCCCCAGATAGCACAATTATCTTATTGAAAGGGGAATGAGAGGATGGTAACAACATAACTCATTCACACGGGGGATGTTATCAAGCAGAAATGTACCTGTCAGGTACCACACACATGAACAACAAACACACTTCTCCAAAATCCTTATGCCAGTGATTTAAAAGCCGTCAAGGACTACACAATCTGTTTGATTACTTGAAGAATTTATAGCCCAACTGCCATCCCGACAATCTTTCTGATGTTGAAGGCATTAAGCTTTATCATTTACTCTTATTAATATTATCATCTATTGTTTATATGGAGTAGCATTTCAAGGCCCTGTTCAAGACCACATTGCAATAGATACTGAAAAAACAGACCAAAAGGCCTTGTCCCTGTTCATAGTTCAGGCTCTAAACCTTCCCAGAGACCGCCTATGTGGAGGGCACTGCTGGATAAGTGTCTAGCCAAGAACATCAATAAAAGCAGGAAGGAAAAAGGGCAGGAGGATGAGAGTAACTATGATATGATCCTTGGCTTATATATATTGATACTGTGAAGTTGATAGAAGCAAGACCAGGCTCGGAAGGATAAGACCAAAATATAAACACTATATCATTGGTTGAATAAATAAAAACCATGTTTCTGGTTCCTCTTTGGTGCTATTCATGTTTTCATGAACCAATTTATACATGAATACCCATATATAAATTTCTAGTTGTTCGACACAGGACCTCAGTACTGAACAAACCCATGCATATCCCAAATTTTATTATTAAAGCATCCTCAGAAGGACTAATACCGTACTTAAGGTAATTAGGATAAAAGACTTTGTAAGAGTCTTACTTTTTACAGTCTACTTTTAGGGGAGAAATATTGTTCATATTTTTGTCAGTTAAAAGGACACTATCGAGGTAAAAAGCCTCTGTTTTGACCATTCTTCACTACTGTTACTTGTGAAATATGGCTAAAATCCAATTCACTTATCCTAAGCTCAAATTATAATGCTCTGCTAATACAGTTTCAGCTCTTCCCTTAAGTTGAACAGCTACTGACATTGGCAATTGTATACTGTTTACATTTTTCTTATTCAGTGGCAGTTTTTCTTATTTCAGTGGCAGTTCAGATGGATTCGTGCTGCATACAGTGAGCATGGGAAATCGTATTATTTTGGCCAGCAGTGCCTTGGATCACATCTGCACCCTAGATATCCTTTTCCTCATTACTTTGTGTCTGCCCCCCAGGGAGTTAGCACTGATCATCACCTCCTATATCATGTCTCACTTGGCTACTGCACGTGCAGCRCTTTCAGACAACGGAGCCCATGGGGACGTTCTAGACCTCATCTCCTTCTCCACCATGGCAGTCTCTCATTTTGTGTTTTGCTTCTGTGCGAGTGTTCCCATAAATTGATGAAATTTGTCCTAGTTCAAATCATTACATTTTACCAGAAGCATGTGGTAATTGGCAAGGCATTACTTTGATTCAAAGGGGAGAGCTCATAAGAACCGTGTTAGATTCCAGGTCAGTGAGAGCTTATCCTCTTAACCATATTAAATGTCATCAACCAATTTCAAGCTCACCTAAAGACCTCTGCAAAAGTGTGCTTCAACTCCTGGGAAACTTTCTGATATACAGGTATCACTGCATCCTTTGTCTTTCCCACACTGAAGAGCATTTGAAATCAGACTCCTCTCTACCTGCAGGGTAAGAACAGAATAAAAGTAGCTCAGAAATAAATCTTTTACTCCTCAAAACGGAGATACCCAACTAAGTGTGCAAGATAAATGAGCAGGCACTTCTCAGACACCCATTTTGTGGTCATAAAACTCCTTTCACAAGTGCTGTATTCATCAAAAGACACTTGTCTCCAGATAGAACTAAAAACATCAACTATGCCTCTCCAAGTGGCACTTCAGTCCAGATTCCCAATCAAACGCTTTTTCTATCCACTCTGTGCTGYAAATGCTATATACTATGTAAACATGCATAAGGTACTGAGGAAAATAAGGCAAGATACTTAAATTATTTTTCTTGATAACCCCAGGAGATGCAGCATTCAGAAATAATTAACYGCTGAATACCACTGCTACTTACTTTCTCACTCATTCTGACTTAATATGAAAAATGTCTCTGTCAGATCCACCATACCTGTATCCTCCAGCTTAAATGACTGTTGACTGATATCCACTGAGCCAAGACAGAAGTGGAGAACACTTGCTCCAAAGCAAAAAAGCTTTCAAAACTAGGTAGGARTCATTATCTATGTGGCCATCTCAGAACAATCTGTCTTCCTTGAGTATTCATATTTCAGCAATATCACACCAAATCCTAAAACAATTGGGGTTATTGATTATACTAGGGCTCATCTAGCAGAAATAGCTGCACACCATCACCTTTTTCAGGACCTCACCACTGCCTCATCCCAAGCTCCACTGCAAATCTGTATAGAGTTTATGTTATACAAAAAAGGCATATGGTACAGTAAGCTACAGTTATTCAGCTCAGATGGTTGAATTTCAGGAGTCATAACAAGGCTGCTCCTAAACTTTGACACTGGATCAAGCAATATCTTCTCAGAGATTATCAAAATACATGTCCTGCTACATATAACCATTTTATGAATTAGGTAAATTGGACCTATATAGCAATACCAGATTTCGTTCTACTAGAGCTCAGGCACAGCTGTAGTCTAAAACACACAGGATATTTCTGTGCCACTTAGACTGCACATTTACAAAATAATAGCCTTTGATGGGAGTGCCTGTTATGGTAAGGCTGTTTAGTAATTGTTTCTAGGTAGACTTTTTAATGTGTTTACACTGTATTTTAAAACCAGATCCAAACTGCACTTTAACTCAAATTTCCTATTTCCCAAACTGTTTGGATGCAGAGCTGAGTCACGAGTTTTGGCAGAGCTCTCGGACACCCTGGGGAGGGAAGCTTAAGTCCAGGCAGTCACTGACCAAAGGTCCTTCCTCGCACCTCCATCTCCAGTGTGGGCACAGGCGTGGATGGGCCTGTTTGCCATGACTCTGCCCTTATATATCTCATAATTTCACACAGTAACTTCAGATGCCTGAAGTCAGACAAGTCAACCCAAGTCCCTTCTACGTATATAGGCTGCTACTCAAACATCTGAGGGTGTGCAATGCTTTAGGTTGCTTTCTGGTTTGCATCTCACTGAGCAGTACTGACAGAGATCTGTCTAGTACAAACAGATCACACAATTCTTATCAGAAGTCAGATTAAATAAATGTCTTGCAGAAAATAACATCTCCCTTGAACTCTACCCCACTAGAACTGAACACAATGTTCCAGCAGACATCTTACACTGTGTACACAGGCAAGAACACTCCCCTATTTCAGCTAAATATTCCACTTCTTCGGCATTAGTTCTCTTAGCCACAGCCGTGGTCTAAGAACTCACATTGAGACATTCACTACTATGGGTCCAAAGTATTTTTCTCATAATTGCTTCCTAAAACAGTTTCCCATCCTATTGGCATAGCTTTATTATTTGTCCCAGATGTTTTTCTTTGAATTTGGCTGTATTTTTTTTAAATGTTACTATTTGCTCTATCTAATCAGTCTTTTTTACAAGATACACTTCCTATAAGGACATCCTGATAGTTATTAGTTATTTTTTAACCTCTGATTTGTGTTGCGAGAGTCCCAAATTAATTATTCTCTTATTTTGCCCAAGACCAACATGAAGCAATGCTTCCCTTTTGCTCTTTTCTATATATTATAATGATATTCATAGTCTTCTCATCTTTCTCTCATTTTCCAGTATTTCTTAAACATGATGAGAGAATTTTTCAGGTAAATCTCTGAAGACCTCTAATGTAAACTATTGCTATGAAAATGGTTAGCTCCAGCTGGTGTTCTTTTTAGCATTTGTGAAATGTTTGAGTGAGAACTGCTGATATGTTATACAAGCCATCTGAATAGAAAAACAGGATCAACACATTTGATAAGCAAACTAGAAGGCGTTATTCTTCTTGGGGAATTGGAACTCATTTGAACTAAGGCCGGTCAGAATGGAGATCATGGAATTATAGTACGGTTGGAAGAGACCTTTAAAGAATATCTAGTCCAACCCTCCTGCCATGGGCAGGGACATCTTTTACTAGATCAGGTTGCTCAGAGCACCGTCCAGCCTGACCTTGAACACTTCCAATGATGGGGCATCCACAACTTCTCTGGGCAACCTGGTCCAGTGCCTCACCACCCTCATCATAAAAAAATCTTCCCTATGTCCAATCTAAATCTACCCTCTTTCAGTTTAAAACTGTTGCCCCTTGTCCTCTCACTACTGGCCCTACTAAAAAGTCTGTCCCCATCTTTCTTATAAGCCCCGTTTATATATTGAAAGGCCACAATAAGGTGTCCCTGAAGCCTTCTCATCTCCAGGCTGAACAACCCCAACTCTCTCAGCCTGTCCTCATAGGAGAGGCGTTCCATCCCCCTGATCATCTTCGTGGCCCTCCTCTGGACCTSCTCCAACAGGTCCGTGTCTTTCTTATGTTGGGGGCCCCAGAGCTGAACACAGTACKCCAGGGGGGGGTCTCACCAGAGCAGAGGGGCAGAATCACCTCCCTYGACCTGCTGGCCACGCTTCTTGTGATGCAGCCCAGCATACGTTTGGCCTTCTGGGCTGCGAGTGCACATTGCCGGCTCAGGTCCAGCTTTTCATCCACCAGTACCCCCAAGTCCTTCTCGGCAGGGCTGCTYTCAATCCCTTCATCCCCCAGACTGTATTGATACCGGGGGTTGCCCTGACCCAGGTGCAGGACTTTGCACACCTGGTTTCTAAAGCAGAAAAAATGTCCATTTTTCACCACCCATCAAAAATAAGAAATGTACAAGTAGCATTCATAAGTATTAAATCCATATATATGATATTCAATGAATATTTATGTTTCATCTTTTTTTCTCTATTTTTGCATTTATCTCATTGTGTTTTATACTGATTTTTCATCTACAATCTTTATGCAAAAGCATTTTGAGTCTAACATTTCAAATGTAGATTTATTTGTAAACTTCTAATTCTCCAAGTTCTAATTTCTCCACCATTTCTATCTGTCCTATCCCTACTAGTATACTGATACACATGATTGCAAATGAACAATCTTGTATACTCGGCAATGCTTTTCACTGTGCCTGCTCACCTACATATTAATCACTTGGTTACAAAGTAGATGTTTAAAAAAGATCTTCAAGTCAATTATTTTCAATATTGACAATTTGCAGTATTTCCTTCATTTTCCCCAGCTTCATGTGCTTTCACAATCTTCCCAACATTTACCCATTTCCAAACCCTGAAAACCTAATTTCAACATCATTCACATGTTTTGGGTGGGAAAAAAATGTTAAAACATCATAGGCCTCAGCTGGCAAAGTGCAGATGCTCTCTAGGTCACGGACAGAAGCATTAACAGCTATGTACCTGGGTTAATGAAATCATGTAGTATTGGGGTTACAGRGCCCAGCTCTGCCCTCTGCCCCATTCAGCATTTCCTTTGACCTCAGAGGGAGATGTGATTCAAAAAGAAAACCTGGCCTATGGTCCTGAAGCAGTATAAGGTATTGCCTGCACTTCGTTGACCTGTGACAGCCCAGTGTCAAACCTAAAAGAAAAATTCAGCCACCTGAAATTGAATTCAGCCAGACTTAGGCACCAAAACTCTCCAATTCGAAATAACTTTGCAAGAAAGCCACCTAATCCTAATGAACATACGGTCACAAAATGCCTCTTTGGTTTTCATCCCAAATGTCCACAAGTGCTTTCAGTGTTATAAAAACTTGAAAMTGTCCTGGTCTGAGCAACGAGCCAGCCTGGTGTTGGACCAGCATCCTCCAGGCGATAAACTGAGCGCAGAAGCATGCCGCTTCCCCACAAAGTCAAATTTTGCAAGTATACGCAACACTACCAAATGATGACAGCATAAAAATAGCCAAGGTGCACGAGGTGACTGTTTAGCAAGAGTTCACATAAGGCAGGAATCATTGTTCAGCCTTTTAATTATTACACCAAAAAAAAGAAAACAAAAAGTACAGGTTCCACTCCTTTTGCCACCTGGGGAGACTACAGCCTCCGACTTCCTGGAAGTCCTGCTTTCTTCCACTCTGTGAGGGACTGGTCAAAAGTGAAGTGAGTTAGGAGTGGAAGCCTTCTTGCTGAAGCTGAACTACTGCACAGAAAAGAAGGAAAATTCATGGGATCAGAAAGGCAGTATACAAGGCTGTACCACAGAGAAGGTCTCAATTGAGACTTGGTCTCTGCTGGCAGCATGAATAAACCTGTTGTGCTGAGGGATGCAAAGGTACCCTTGTACATACTGCTGAGCTCTAAGCGATTCTCTCCTGGGTACGGTATTTTTTTTGCTTGTTCTTCTGAAGTGCCCGATTCTGAACAGAGGTATTTGGGTACTTAATTAGGATGCTGAGATCTTTACTGGACTGCTCTACTGCTGTTATTCTGACAGCTCATGAGCAAAAATACTACACTGCAAGAAAGCAAACTGGAAAACGACATTTGCAGATGTCTAGAAACAATGTACCATCAGATGGAACAAACAAATTTACAAAAACAAATTTCACAGAAAGCTTTGCAAAAGCATCAGGTGAAGCTTTTCTCTTAGCAGTTCAGATGTGAAAGCAGCAATGCACTGAGTTCCCTGTGTCTGTGCTAAAGGGCACAGCTAACTGCTGGCTAACAAAACTCTGCCGAATTAGAACCCCATTCCCCCTCCCACTGAGAAGGTTCAGAGGCAGCAGCAGAACAGGAGCAGAGGCAACAGCAAAACATACTCTATGAGCCGCTATAATTCACCCCGTCCTCTCTCCCTTGCAACTTTTTCTGGAAGAGCGCTCCACCGAGTGAAGATCTTAGTAGCAAAGCCTGGAATAAAAACTGCTTCACGTACCTTGCTCCCCTTTCAGGAAAGCATAAGGTCTAACCCAAGGGCCTGGCTCAGCGCCCGGCGTTCCCTGGCAGCTCCTGGAGTCCAGGCGCTTCTGCTGAATCTGCAGCCCTCTGCGGCTTCCTGGGGAGCTGTTATTTTTCAGGAGGGAGTAGAGCAAGAAAAAGCCTAAGAAGATACTGTGTTCTGTAGGTTTTCTGAGGCCCTTATGAATGTCTAACATTTTTCCTTTCCACAGCAAATACAGGTTTGGTCAGAGTTACATACAGGTTATGAAAATTAGTTTTATAGGTAATACAGCAATACTGCTGGTTTGTAAAAGACATCAAGAGGAGAATAAGAGTGATACCACATGATCATGTCAAGCATGTGTTCCTCCCAGTACTAATGATTAACTAGTGCACAGTAAAAATATTTTAATAAGCTGCGAAGTGACTTAAATCCTCAATATTTATTAGATATACATGGACTGTAAGGGAAAAAAAAAATGTTTGCTTGAAAGTTAATGATTGTTTTATGATTTATGATAAGGCTATAAATCTCTATGCAAAGAGGAGAGGAGATCAAAGGGAATCACATCCCATTATGAATCCTGAGGCAGCCTGAAGACTTCACTTTTCATATCTTGTTTCTTAGTAAGGCAAAAATTTGAGCTTGAAATGGAAAAAGATAAAGCAGGCTCCGACAATTGAATCATCATCATCAACTCTCGAGCTGAGTTACTATGGCAATGACAGGGYGGCTGCACAGCTTCTTCTTACTCTTTCTACCGGTACAACAGCTTTGTAAATGTACATGGGAAATTTCCACCGCACATGTGCCACGTGGGGCTCACAGGAGAAGCCCATGGTCTCAGGTGCCCTGGTCTCTACTGAAGGGAAGAGCAAATTTGTGTGATTAGAATATGTGATTTGCAATTTTCCATTTTCCATGGAAACAGTCTTGGAGCAGTAGGGAAAGGTCCAGGATTCTTCCTGCTCTGTTGTGCCTCAGGAAGGTATATTCAAGTGCTTAGAAGATATCTTATAAGCACACAGAATTTTTAATACAGGAATTTTAAGCATTTTTTTCAGCTCTAACTCTCTCACTTCTCTGAATTATAGATGTCTTGACASTGCCGGGGTGGATGGTATCATCTTTTTGGCAGAGCATAGCTTGGAGCTCTACATAAGTAATGGATCTAATCCTGATGCCAAGTTAATAAATTAGTAATTATAACTCTTTGTATATGCAACAATCAGTGTATCAGTACTCGCCAGTGTCCTCTTTCCTCTTCRAGGACTAGATGAATGCATCACCTTTCCTATTACTGATGGTATGTTCTCTGCACTGCACATAAAAGACACATTTGCTCTTAATTATTTTTGAGACAGTATTTAATATTTATGCTCTAATAGCAAACAGAAGTTCCCAACAGGAATTGGGGCCCTTTGTAGGAAGCATACATGCAAAGGAAATCTTTACCCAAAAATACTATTGCTGAAAGTACAGTTTCTGCAAGCTCATTAAGTCCTATAAGCAGACATTTATGTGGAACCTCAAATAAGCTTCATATCGAGAATTTCATYATCCTTTTTGTGGAAAAGAAGTCCTTTTCACCCATTGTGTGGATATGCAAACAGCCCAGATCGTGGTCCTGATAATAAATGCATGTCTTTTTAAGCAGAGCCGCTCTGGGGAGCAGATGAATAAGGTTAACACATGTGCATTAATCAATAGGAGGGTCAACAACAATTATCGCAATGAAAGGTAAGACAGACAAAACAATAATTAAATATACTATGCAATGTATTGTCTGAGAATCAAGTAAGTTTTTACATCTCTGCATGTTCCATAAAAAGCTGTCAYTGAATAATAAAGAGCAGAAAACATCTGACGCATTTTGCTATTTATATGGCTATACATCCATCGTACTTCTACCGGTAACATCTGCCCTCTGTTACGTATCTGGTTTGGTGCCTCAGCGTGAAATCTATAAAACTGCACACACAGCCTGCGCTCAGGCTGCCCGGATTTTAACATGTTCACGTTCCTTACAGCCTCTTGCGACCGGGGGCAGGCCGCACAGGCAGGAGGCGGGCAGGCAGCTGCCTCCCCGGGGCAGCCCACTGACCGACAGAGGCGCCGGGGCGAGCCGGCTGCCGCCCGGGGACGCCGAGCCGGGCGGGGGATGCGCCCCGGCCCCGCACCTGCTCGGCGCCCTCGGGGCGGGCGGCGGCAGCGGCGGTCCCGGGCGCGGCCGGCGGCGGCACCACGTGTCGGGGCGGGGAGCGGCGGCGGGGCCGGGCCGGGCTCCGCCACCCCCAGCGCCGCAGCGGCAGCAGCAGCAGCAGCAACCCCGGCTTAGCGCA
The DNA here is from genome assembly GCA_035582835.1 of Phoebastria nigripes. NCBI lineage: Eukaryota > Metazoa > Chordata > Aves > Procellariiformes > Diomedeidae > Phoebastria > Phoebastria nigripes. The sequence continues at coordinate 434,408 of JAYKAV010003134.1, forward strand.
TCCCTCTCGCCCATGCCAGGTGCCTGTCCCCGGCTGCGCGGTGATTGAGGAGCGATGGGGCCTCTGCGGGAGAGCAGCAAGGTGAGGAGCCGGGGAAGGAAGGGGCAGCAGGGATGGCTGCGGGGACGGAGGAGAGGCAGGGGCAGGCAAACCCCGGCCCCCCCGCCCCTGCGGAGCAGGGGCGGGGGGGCCGGGGTTTGCCTGCCCCTGCCGGGATGGTGGAAGGAGGAGGGCGCATCCGAGGGGTCCCTGACGCCGGGGTGTCCCTTCCCGAGCAGGAGCAGAAGACGCAGCTGGAGAAGGAGGTGTCCCGCAGCCGCATCCCCCGCCTGGTCCTCCGGCCGCAGCAGAAGGGATCCCCCGCTTCCGAGTCGCCCTTTTCGGAAGAGGAGAGCCGGGAATTCAACCCGCCCAGTTCCTCCGGGGGCTCCGGCAGGACCGTCAGCAGCAACAGCTTCTGCTCAGGTACCGCAAACGGACCCCCCTGCTGCAGTCCTCAGCCTGGGGGTCACGGTGGGCCCCGCCACGCCGACCCCCGAGGCTTCGCTGTCACCCCCAGACACAGCATCCCTGTGTCGGGCTCGTATCGAGCCCTGACGAGCATCCCGCTTTGCAGATGAAGAAGGGCAACCATTGATTTTTCCAGGGAAATCCAGTATCTGTTCTTTTAATACGTGTCCGTAAGCGACACCAGATGTTTCCATTTCGAGTTCTGCTATCCGCTGCTAAAAAGTTGGCGGTTTTGCTGCGGCAGAATAGTTGCTTTAAAGAGAAAGATTTGCCTTAAAAACTGCAGCATGGGTTTGAGGCATTCTGAAAAGCCCGTAAGCCAAAGAGTCTGTAAAACAGGGGAGGTGCTATTAAGGGCATCAGACATGGGTTAAATACTGCAATTCCGTTTAGTTTTGTGACAATGATCTCCGTGTGTGAATCGGAACAAAATATGTAGGTGAAGTTTTCACTGTCATGTTGAAGTGAGTTTTGTTTATTTGAGAATTCAGTCTTCTTTTGACAAGCGTGCCGCCAGGCGTGAGTTGGGCACGATGTCCTCTCTATAGAGAGGGCAATGGCCGGGTGATACATCAGAAGTAAATTGCTACTCTCCAACTGTAGACCACAAAAGTGTCATTTTGCTCTTCAAAATTAGTATATCCCTTTACATCAGGGACAACTTGAAACCAGATTTTTTATGTTAGATATTTGTCCTGTGTAGAGTGTAGCACAATTTAAGTGCCTCAACTAGCAGTGAATGACTCAGATACCTACTAGTGGTGAGTAATCTTTTAATTCAGTGAAACTCTTCACCGTGTATGACATTATGCACACGGATAACAGCATTGAGGGTCACATCATGAACACCTTGGGCTTTATATGCATGTGGTAACTTTAAAGATATTTTGGTGATGAAGAATTTGGTTTTAATAGTCAGTATTTTGAAGAGCGTAACATTCTCTGTCTAACTAAGAATCTGAATTATAACAAGTATTTTTGTAATAGTTAATATCAGAGCAAGTTCCTGAACTTCCTTTTTGTTATTCATGAAGTATTTCAATTACCAAAGGTTTTCCTGAGAACAGCCAGAAACACTCATATTTATCTTTGTCTTCACTACAGTGGATCAGATTATTTTTTTTTTTAATTCCTTTAATGAAAAGCAATTTATTGAACACTGTGTACAAGAACAGTCAATTTTCCTAGATGAGAAACACAATATCCATGTTTGAATCTACCATTTCCTTCTTAGCTTGGATAGATTTTGCAATTCAGGCTCAGTGGAATGATCTCTTTGGTTATTGTTTAATGAACAATGCAGAGCATTAAACAAACAACATAGTATTGTAAGAATGCTGAAGTCTTTTTCCCATGCCTTTTGAATCCCACCACCTTACCTGCTTGAGTTTGCCTGTTACAAAGAAGTAAAATCTTTTGAAGCTTTCTAGAAATACATTATTTTTGTGATCTCTCCCAAACGGCTGCTTTTTATCCTGATTTTTTTTCCCCCGTGTGTTGACAAGCCTTTCATCCTGGTTACTGACCTTTTTTACGATATCTTTTGGTTTTGTATCGCGTTCTTCAGATCTACTCAACACAGAGCTGCCGAAGTAATACCCTTGCTGTCCCACTGCACTATATGGGCCATGTCTTGAGTCCCAGCAGAGCTTTGTATTTACTCTGGGTGTGTCTGATCTCATGGCTTGACAGTTTTAAGGTGCTTTTCACAGAGGTATTCAGGAGTGCGATGCTGTCTCTTAACCTGCCTCTTAAGCACAACTGCTCATATTTTTATTACCTTTATTCACCTTTTATTCTTCCATGAATGCTGCGTTGATTTAGTTTGATTTTTTTTCCCCATGCTGAGAGCTTTGTGCTTCTCAGGCTGCCTGCAGCACCCATACAGGTATGCACTACCCAGTTTGACTGCTGCAAGTCATCAAACCTTACGCAGCCAAGGATCAGCCAAGGCACTGTCCTCCATCCCAATACGTGGTTTTGTTGTTGATAGGTTTGATGGATTTTTCACTGTGATGCAGGTATGACAACAGTCACTGACTTGATTTCCTCATTCGCTGATGTCTCTCCCCTGTCTTCCACTTAACGATCCTTCCTTACCATGGTATGTCTAATTTAGATTGAAATTCCCCAGCGGCAGCAAGTGGCTGCTAGTTTTTGTTTCTGGGGAGGGGACGGAGAAAAGCTGCGTGGAGAGGTGAGTGGAGGGACCACAGCCTCTAACCTGCCTCTCCTGGTGCTTGGCTGGGCACTTACCATCTTCATTGAGAAGTGACATGCGCAGAATGTGTATTTAAAATTAGCAAGTAATAAATTTGGAAGAAGTGAGCAGATGAATACTGTGATGGATGATAGTGTGATGGCAGTATGAAACAGCTCATGAGCATTTGGATAAATGTCTTTTTTGTAACTTCTTTGGAGCATTAAACTCCAAAAGGTTCTTGATAAGCAGCAGATAGTGTGAGTTGGCCTCTGAAATAGTTCCTTTCCTCTTTACCCTTCCTTTGACAAGATGCTCTCTACCTTTCTTCCTTTATTATTGACACCAAGTGGTTATGATCAGTAGATTTCTTTTTTCCCTGGTAGAATTGATTTTTTTTTCCCCCCTATTCTATTTAAATACGTATTTCCTGGTTGATTCCCTAGAGCTTCTGAGCTTGTCCATTTTCCCTGGGTGCTTACATTGGTCCCAACGCATAAATGAAGGCTTGGAGGAGTTCTTTCTCTCTAAATGAGAGCAGCAGGGTCTTCTAGGTATTGTTAATGTTGGTTTAGGTGGGGGGACCTTTGGGAACCATGGCAGTGCTGCGAGCACGGTGGCAACAGCAAAAAATACCACTTGGCAACAGACAAGAGACACTTTGTTTTAATGCTTAGTTTCTTTTGAAGAAGTTGTTAGTTCTGGCTGAGATAAGTTTTAAATTTGCGTTATCATCTCCCTCTTTGTCATGTGTGACTGGATCAGAGACTCACGTGATCGTGTTGGTCAATTATTTGCAATTGTCTTTACGTCAGTTTTGCTTTGTAAGTCCATATGAAAAACGGCGAGACTGTTAATCCGCTTTATCTGTGATATTCCTGGTGAAATATATGTCTAATATTCTTTGTTTCTGCCAAATGAACATGGATGCTCTCTGGATGTTGTGTAGCCAAGCTGAGTCTTTGTATCAGCATTCACTCTGCGCAATCCTTCCTTAAAATCTTAGTGCATCTGGGGTCCTGCCTGTCATTTGATACGGGAGCACTTCTCTTCCTTCAGCTGCTGCCCTCCTTCGGCTTGGATGTTGGCCACAGAACTCGTATGAAGTCAAGCGATGAAAAAACACTCTCCCAGCAGCTTCATCTGGCTCGGCTGCTACTGAGCATTTGCCCGTGTCATGYGTGTTTTCCTCATAAGTTGCACTTGGCTTTGAAGCAGCTGCACGCGCTTACCTTGTCAGTCGGGAGGAGAGCGCAATTTTAAACATTGCGAACAAATCATCCATTCACGGTCCATGGCCAAGCGGCTGCTGGGATGCCTTTGGTAGGTCCAGCTACAGTGTTTGCCTTATTAGAAATAAGATCCTTAGGGCCGGACGTTATCCTTGGGTTTTGTGTATATGTCCTTTTGATACCAAGCCAGTTGCGTATTGGATCGAAGGCAGCCTGGACGTGCTAAGTTCAGTAACAGTCTGTTTAGCTTTTCATTTTAAAAGGCAGTTAGTTTGGGATATACTTTTTTCCTAGTTTCTGTCTCTGAATAGCTCAGCTTTTAAATTTCTCCTTATGAAGAAGACTTGTTACATGCTACCTTTATAATGACGCCCAAGCTTTCCCTCAGCCTTTCTTCAGAAGCCAGCTGCCTGAATTTCTGCAGGTAATGCAGCAGCGCTTTGTTAACTGAGATGCAGCTTTGCAGGAGGCACTTGTGCATTTAATAATCAGTTCAGCAAAAGACTTTGAGCCAGAGGACCTGTTTTATTCCCATAGCAAATGGTTCCTCTTTTCTTGGGCTTACCTGCAAATCGCCTTAACTAGACTGCATAGTACTACGGGCCATTGAAAAACAGTGGCATCTCTGTATATGAATGATTGTGACTCACTCCAACAAAGTTTTCAAAAACAGGAGTTGAAACTTCTTTTTTGCTTTTTCTTTCAAATTTCAAGGTCTGGGTTCATTGCTTATTTCTTTTCCGGTGTAAAGATTTTTTTAAAATCTTGTTGTTTACCTGCGTGGCACAATAAATATGCTCCGGTACCGTGGCTGCACCGTAAGCCCCGGGGTGTAGGTGCTGCAACAGGAATCTCAGTGTTACCGTTCCCTGCTCACTTGCTCCTMTGCATGGTCCCCTTGAACTCGGGGATTATTTGCCAATTGGCCCAACTGTTGATGGATGCTGGGGCTGAGTTCGCAGTGCGTATGTCAAAAAAACGCTTGTAGGCTTTAGGCAGGCTTATTTAAGTCAATGTGAATGTGCTACCCGTATTGCTAGCCACAGACCAGAGGAGAAGGGAATTTGTATGGATGTTACTGGACGAAATGCTGTACCTTCTCACACTCCAGTAAATAATTTCTTTGCTAGAGTACTGAAGTAGGTTGTATTGTAAACCAGCTAGCCTTGGAGGCTACATTATTAGAATGCGTGTACTTAAATACATATTTCTGAATAGAAAAAGGTAGAGGAAAACAAATTGGCAGTATTTTAATAAGTCAACAGATTGAGGCTAGAGAGTTATTATCAATCACTGAAAATAATTACCCCTATTATTTGTGTATATATATGTATGCATATAAGTATGTATTATTATGGAAACAGTGAGCTCTCCCATTCTTCTCGTTTCTTGTTATAAGAAGAAATACTTTGTTTAAATAGTTCCTTCCTGGTTTATTTGTTGTTTTTTCAGTCTGAGTTACTGAACCAAAGAGATATGCTTAAAGGTGCTCAAGTATGTGATACTGAAAGTTAGCTTCTCTTTCCTGCAGTCCTTTGTGCTACACTTTTCCACAGTCTTTTTGCCATTTTTTCAAACTTCTGAAGTGGAGGTCTTCTCCAGCGCATTTGTTTGCAGCACTCTGTAAGGCAGTTCAGTAATCACTGGGAGATTCGTTTACAAAAACGTTGAAACAAAATCTGCTTTCAAAAATGCACATACGGCCTTTGCGCAAGGGCGACGCTGGTGACATGCTTCCTTTTCTCATTGCTGCTTCCCTGGAGAATTTCCTGCTGGGCCGGCTTACGTGCAATAATTTATTATTGCTTCGTATTTTTAACCACCAGTTCTGTTTCTGCGGCGCAGAGATCTGTTCCAAACATGGAAATGAGAGAAGTGCCTAGGTACTAAAGAGCAAAGCCTGCCTGTTCCTCAGTTTTTGGCCTTTCCCTGCTTCCCTTTCAACTTCACTACTTATTCCCTCTTACTAAGTAACGATCCTTTTGTTCCTGTGCCACACAACAACATCTGGAAGCCAAAATATTTGACCTTTTGAATGTTTGTTGTCACCTTTTGATGTATCTGTCAGCACTGTGAACCTTTAAAGCCTGACCCAGAGCCTCCTGAGGTCAGCAGAAGAGTTCCCGTTGTCTCTGGCACATTTTGGATGGTGTCCTGAGAACAGTCAGTACCTCACCCTTTCTACTACCCTGTTTGTCGCAGCTTGCTGTGTGCTATGGACTGAATTCTAAGCTATATCATGCATTTTCTTCACCACCAATGCGTAATCTAATAATTTTGTTTTAAAGTGGTTTTCATGCAATTTTCTATTGAGTTGAATGTTGCCATGCATATTGAAGAACATCACAACTTGTAGCAGAAATGAACCTTTAATCACAAGTCTTTGATTTCTTTTGTATTAAAAGAGAATCTTGATATTTTAAAAGAAACTCTACATGACATGTTTTTACCCTACATTTATAGGATTAATATAAATCCTTGAAATTTTGGAACGGTGTTTTGACATGTATGTATCACCAAATACAGTGAGTGGGTTCTGTGGTGATGCTAAGTGCCAGTCTGGGTTTGGTGGCAATTAAAAACAAAAAAAAAAAAAAAGAAAAATATGCATAAAGCAACAATGGATAGAATATATGTGGTTTCCATGCATCATTAGAAGGTAGAGAGTGCAACCTTATGAGGTGATGTTGAAGCTGTGAGGGTCACAGTCATACGCTGTCAGCCACTGAGGCAGAGCTATACGAGAATGAAGAAGTATAACGTGGTACCATTTGAGGAACAGGTATGAATTTCTATGTGGTCTATTTAAGGTTTTTATTTTAAAAAATGGTACCTTCAAAATTGGATAGAATGTTTATAATTTCTTCCTTTGCTGCATAATGGAATTAAACACATAAAAGCACACACACAAAACCCCATTCTGTATGTACATATATTTCACATAATGTTGATACGAAATGGGTAATATTTCTTAGACTTGATGTAGTCAAGGCTCTCCCACCAGAGGTAGCAGCAGTGGCTCCATTGCCAGCTATTGGCCTCAGGAAAGGTTAGTGAGGTCTACTAAAGTGCTTAAAAACCCCTACCAAACAGCCAAGGTTCTTCTTTGTCTCTTTTTCAGACTCTTTCCTCTCCTGACCTTTAGTTAAAACTTTTCAAATAGATTTTCAGTCCTTTATCATCTTAAACCCCTTGTCCAAATGTTATCTGTGATGTGATATCAAAGCTCTAGGAGCTGTGCTATTCCTGACCACAGCGCTCTCCTAGTAACAGTACTGTTTTTATTGATACTTTTACTGGTAAGCCTTGATGCTTTTGTTCTGTGGTACTAATACCATTAGTGGTGCTATAAATGTAATGACAAAGCCAGTAAACCACAATTACATAGTCCTTTTTTCAGATGGTTTCCCAGAACTCACGTCAGTCCTGCTTGTTAGTGAAATGTTCAAATAGAAGGAAGATTAGTAGATTTGCTGCCAAAGTCAATTAAAATTTGCTGCTTCAGTGTAACTTAGCTATTGTACAGTCAGATGTCAAGAGCTGATGCCTTTAAGGACATGTTTATGGGAAATACTGCATTGTAAAAGATGCCCAAGCTGTAGGAGTAGGTCAGTCCATCTTCTTTCACCTTCCTCTCCCCTCTTCTACATAATCTGAGCCTGTCACCATTCATGCCATGCTGTGAGTGAGCAGAGAGGACCTCTTGCTGAATTCAATGAGCAGCTTCCATACTTTTGGAAGTAGTGACCATTAGCAGTCAGCCTCTGGGTGTGACGGAAGCAAGGTCAAAGGGGCTGGTGAGGAGCAGGTGTAGAAGTTGCCTGTATATTAATGATAGGAACCTCAGCAACAAGCAAAAGGAGTTGAAGATGTTTAGTCTTGATTTTACTCACTTCACTACTGGGTTAGATTTTATGACTAGAACATTAAAATCAACAGTTCCATCTTGAAAGATGGACTGGGAAAAACAGGGTGGTTCCCAGCTGTGGAATATCTAAAAAATGTAAAGGAAAAGTATGATCCTAAGCATGTAGGTTGTATGGGACCTCTGCAGATCATTTCATCCAGCCTCCTTTTAGAAGCAGGACTGTTTCCAGCACTATGTCACATCAGCCATGGCTTTGTCTATCCGAGTCTGGAAAACCTTCAAGGACAGGAGTTTGCACAGCCTCTCTAGGTGACCTCAGGGAGTGGTGGAGCTGCTAGCCTGCCTTCATTCACAGGCAAAATGGAGCATAGTTAATTCAAGTTCTATCTGCAGAGACATAGAGATTAAATGTGGAATTAATTTGCTTAGCAGGATTTCGTATAAGTAGGCCTCCTTTCTTTTCCTGACAGGGCTATAGTTTTGGTTGCTCCTCTGCTTTGCTTTAGTGTGCTTGACTTCTGGTAAGACGCTTGCCTCACAAGCACATGACGTTCTGATTAATTTTATTAAATACCAACCCCAACAGATCTTAAAAATAGCTGTAAAATGAGTTTAGAATTGATCAGAAGGACCAAAACTAGTAGCATTTTTAGGACTCTACTTCTAGTGAAGTTATGAAATATTTTTTTCAACAGTCTGTGTGATTTTGCAGGTTTGCCGGTGACAAATTGTTTGTAGCAAATGACTAATCTAGAGTACATAAAATCACCTACTGGAATGGCTGCAGTAAAAATGAAATGATTCAGTACAAATAGGAGCTGAGGAGAATATTCATACTTCTTACCTTGAGCTGTGCTCCCTAAATCATTGCTGGGCAGGTGAGGGTGCTTCCAGAGGGCCATTCAGTGTCGTGATGAGGTAGGAGTTAGACTCCTACCTATTGAGAGCCTGATGGTGTGCAGGTGAATACGCTCTACCTCTGTCTTTCTATGGGTACTACTCCTTTCATACTATTATGTTTCATCCTACTGCTTTTACTGTGGTCCTTTGTGTTGCCCAGTTGTTCCGGAATGATATTGTGAATCTCCTGTTCGCAATGTTTTCTGACTGGGCGGTGAGCCCTTACACCTCACTGGTTCAGCTGCCCAAGTCAGAATGGTGGTTGTGCTAGTCAATGGGGAGAGGTGAGATCCTCCAGACAGTGACTCAGAGTAGTGGGATGACTGGAGAAGCCTAAATTGGGCTGTTGTTCTGACTCATCCTCCAGAGGAGCCTCTTTCTCTCCATTTCAAACAGAAAGAGCCGTAGCAGGTGGAAGCTGGGTGATATATTCCCGTCAGTGTCTGTCAGCAACTTTCATTAATGCATAAAACACCCCTGTGCTACAAGACCAGTCACAAAAAGAAGACCAAACCAACACGTAGGGGGTCAAAAAATGTGGAGCAGACAGGCAGATTGGGAGATTATCCTGAAAAATCCTGAAATACCCTTGGTGGTTCATTGTCAATAGCCAGCTCGCAGTGCACCATCCTGGCAGAGTCGTGGCTAGCAGATCCCAGGATGAACGGAAAGGGAACCATCAGGTAAAAGTCAGCAAACTGTTTTTGCCTTGGTAAACTGAACTTTTAAAAGTTCATTAGAGGTCATGTTTAATTCTGGAATCCACATTTCTTAGTGAAAATGCAGAGTACGTACAGCCTGAACATTGGCCAAGGGATGTTAAGAGAAGATGAAAGTGGGACAGTAGACAAGGGATCAGGTAGGGGATGGACAGTTCAGACTCATAAAAGTGCATAACTAGATCTGGCAGTTAGGAGTGAGGGTAAAAAGAAGTCAGTGGTTCCTCAGCGAGAGCATCATTAATTATTTGGACGCATTATATAAGGAGGTTGTAAATTCAGTATTTCTTGAAGTCTTCAGGAAAAGGCAGTATTTTTCTACAGAAGGCTCTAAAGCATATTCCAGTGAAATTTCTAAAGCCTCTGTGCCCAGAAAATCAGAGGAAATCATCACGTCACAACGTATGGCCTTAAAATCTACGAGAACAATATTTTTGTCAGTTGTTAGAGTATTATTATCTTTAACACTGTTGTTTATACTTTGACTTTACTATTTGAAAGCTAGTCAGTGCATGCAAATGTCAGAGTGCTCTGAGCAACTTCCCTGATTGTTTGTTTGAGGAGACACTATCCCGTGCTTGGCTTTGAAACTTGGCAAGCGTGTCTGATCTGGGAGAGGGGTTGGACGTACAGTTTCAGTGATGAAATCCAGCTGATGTTCAAAGGGAAAGTCTACTCCCAGAACGCTCTTAGGAGGCCACTGTGAAAAAAGACACCATGAATATTGCTAAGAAAGCAATGAAAGTAGTGTGTTATAAATTTATGTGTTTTTCTCTCTTGTGCAAGTAAATAATACAGGAAAGATCAGAAGTATGGACTTTCACAGCAGTATTTGCCAGCTTTCTCTCTTCTATCTTCCTGATGCTCACGTGCCTGAGAAGGTAAATCAGGTCTATCTGTGTTCCTGAGAAGTCTGGACCTGAAATCCTTACTGGGGCAAAAATCTTGCCGAGTTACAGGACTGAATCCTTAACTGACCTTGCTGAAAAATACATTCACATCATGTCTTCAGCAGAAAGTGAATCCCATCGTGGGCTCGTCTGCTCCTGTTACCCCCTTGCCAACTTTGGAGATGATAGATAGATTCCTTATCCTGGCCCATTTCTGGGCAGGTGGAGGTCTTCACCTCCTTCTGCCAGAGTTGTCGGGGGTTTTGGAGGAGCCTCCAGGTCTGCAGGAAATACTGAACCCACACTGCCGGGGTTGCATCCTTCCTCCTGCAGACGAGGAGCAGAGGTGTTCGCTGCGGCAGTGAGCAGGGCGGGCGGTCATGCTCTCTGTGGGACGGAGGGGGCATCCGCTTGACGTGCGGTCAGGGTCCGTGGGGAAGTCTGCCGCTCTTCCATGGGGAGTTCACCTACAATAGTAAATACAATTAAATAGCCTGTTAAGGCTTCGGTAGCAGGGAAGAACCAAGATAAGTACAGGCCATTTGGCTTGCACCGAGCAGTTGGATAGCACCTCAGTGTTCACCAGGACTTTTCCTTGTGCCAGATGGGTGAGTTGCAGGTCGGGCGGGAGGTGGGTCCCCCCAGTGTGCAGCAGAGCTTTGCTTGCCTTTGGTGGTGAGCACTGGCGTTTTGTATGCAGCTGTTCCTTTCTGTGGTAGTAAACACTTTGATTATTCAAAAGGCACCACAAAAAGCTGACACAGAAAAATGTTTCTCTGCAGCTTGCCCTAGATTTGGAAACTTTACAATTTTGTTCATATTTCTGGCTAATACTAAGTAGAAGGAGTAGAAGTTATTCATTATATAAAAAATAACAAACGATCAGAGGAGAGGGAGTACAATAAAATCATTCATTCACTTCAGGTGGAGTGGGAATGCTCACCTGGTTATTGATGTGTCCAAAGGTCACAAGGGGTATGAGTAGAGAAGAGCTATTGTTCTTTGTGCCAGGCTCATTTGTTCCTTTAATAAATGCCCCAGTGCAATGAAAGCTGAAGTCCTTAAGGGTAAAACAAAGATATGTAGATATGACATAATCTGATCATACAGTGTCACCAGTGTGATATCAGAGGCAATGATGGGGGGACTGGTAGTTAAAATATYTATTTTCATACGCTATTTTTATGTGCGTTCTTTAGCTACTCTATTTCCTTATTGCAGTTAGTTTTACATGCTTGTTTTTTTAATGCCCTAATTCTTAACACTGTAGTTTAGTTCTTTCATTGTTTAAAGGTTTTAACAGCTTCTGAGGTTCTTGCAGGTAGCATCCCTATAGATTTCTTCACTGAGAGGGTGGTGGGCCACTGGAACAGGCTCCCCAGGGAAGTGTTCATGGCACCACGCCTGTCAGAGTTCAAGGARCATCTGGACGATGCTCTTAGTCATATGGTTTAGTTTTAGGTAGTCCTGCGAGGAGCAGGGAGTTGGACTCGATGATCCTTATGGGTGCCTTCCAACTTGAGATATTCTATGATTCTATGATAGCTTTGGGAGTTACCCGTACATAAAGTCTCCCATACAAAACACATCTGTGAGGTCTGCAGAACTTGTCCAGCTATTGCAGTGATTTTATTGTGGAAAGATGAAGGAAATAGTTTCTTGTCTTTTTTTTTTTTTAAACACAAAGTTTTGAAAATAATGGCACATGGAGAAACATCTAAGTGGAAAGGTCGTAAGAAAAAATAAACTGCATGCACCTGCACTTTTTTCTGAATATATTTGATTATAAATGTTTGTGTGCTTCTAAAGAGAAGATGCTTTGGACATAGCTAAAGGAGCTGCTTAAATGCAATTCAGAAGCTCACTCAGCTGTGCTGATCCACTGCCCTGTAGGTAGCATTCATTCAGCCTGCAGAAGGGACTCTGAACCCTTAGGAGAAGGAAATTGGCGCGGATCTGGGAGGAAATTGCYGCCTTCTCTCTTCTCTGTGTTGAGTTATATTGTGATGTTGATGGGAATGGAAAGGATAAAAAGTAAACTAAAATCATGTGGGCAACAATCCTGCTTTAGTCAGGGTGAATGTGGGGATGGGCTGAAAACCTTATTAGTGGTCTTCTCCTTCCTGGTATTTTTCTAGGAACTAATTCTGAGTTGCAGAAGGCAGCAGCAAGGTGGCAAAAGGAGATGCTTGTAGGCTTAATTGAGCTGATTTGAAGGAATGAAATATGATTAAGCTGGATTAGGTGCTTTGCACCGTTGCTGCCCTTTGTGCCTTGGGAGGTAATCCTGGCAGGAGGCTGGGCTGCCCCCGTGGCTTGGCATCATGTCTGGCAGTTTGCAAAGGCCTGAGCAGCAACACCTCAGGCTGCTGGCTGCTGTTACGTGCTAATGCAGATAGCATGCTTTGGATGGTCAGCACCTATAGGTACCTTGCTCAGCACKGGAGGCAGGACACAGAGCAATGAGAAGCAGAACACTGGAACAAATAGGTGAGGGTAGGGTAGCTGGCCAGACACAAAGGAAAACTAGTTCACATGAAAGGATGAGGTTGTTTTACTGTACTGAGGGAGCAATAGTTAACAATAGCAAAAGCTGCTCTTTCCTGCTGAGGGGAGGTGGGCAGGGAGGGTGTTAGATAGTTATAGGGTGCCCCTTTTGCCTCATAAATGCACAGTCGTATACTGACTTTTTAAACAATCTGCCCATGCAAAGCTCATTGCAAGATCAGGCTTGACCTGAATTACGAACAGGGTGGAAGTGGTAAGTGCAATATAGTCATGCAAATTATTTGGCTCACTTGCAGGTACTTCTTTGACTTTCATGTTAGGTAAAGATAATGCACCGGGAGCAGAGTGCAATTGCATAATTAAGATGGCAGCTTTCATTTTGTCCTGGGAAAGAACAAACAATTACATTTCTCCAGGAGAGTAAATATTCAAGGCTTCCCAGTGTCAGAGTAGCCTGTTTGTTTTTGTCGGGTATCTCTAAAGCCACCGTGACTTTTAGGGGAGCTGTGATTACTCAAGATTACAGGAGATGTGAGTAGATGAAGGGAGTGTTTGATACGTGGATTTCACCTGGACTCAGACGTCTTATTTTGCATTTAATTGTTAAGAGCTGCAGTGTTTGTATTCCTGGAGGTCAGGAACGCGGGTCTATTCCCRCGGTGGCTGCTGATGCCATGAAGCGCTGGTGTGCCCTCAGAGGAATTGGGCTTTAAACAAAAGCAGTCTGTGTGTAACGCACCCTCTTCAGAACCAGGTACCTCACAGCCACTTGTCAAGAATGGAAGAGCTCTGTGATCATGGTTGCTTTAAAAGGAAAAACAATTTTAAGAAACCTTTATTAATTCCAGTTAAATGAAAACCCTGACTTCATGCATACGGGCTGTAGGTCGTTCTCTTGTTGTTCAGATAGGAACATGTCTTGAAGGAGAGCATGTGGCCCATGCTTGCTTTTCATCCGGTGTGCACTACACAAGCCATTCTTGTGTCTTATGTGCATTTCTTCATGCCGTAATATTCCCTAACTTAGCTAAGTCAAAAGAATTTATCTTAGATCTGAGTTTTCATTATGTAGCCCCTGATTTTGTATTTTGTCAGACTTAGTGAAACAAGCATTTGCCATTTTAGTCTGCCATAAGGTATTCAAGACTTCTTCACAAAATGGGAGAAACTAATAGCTTCTCACCAGGTTTCAGAGCCAAGGTTGTGCATATCAGGTAACTGACTGTAAACAGTTGCAGTCCAAACACTTTTTTTTTTTTTTTTTTAAATTCTGCTAACGTTCATGTACTTACTAGTTAGAAATTTTGCTGTTTTCCCTTTTCTCTTCAGATGACACTGGCTGTCCTAGTAGCCAGTCAGTATCTCCAGTTAAGACTCCTTCTGATGCTGGAAACAGTCCAATCAGTTTTTGCACTGGTAGCGATGGAGACTTCTCCAGGAAGAAATTCATCCCAGGAACAATGAACGAAGGGAACCCGCAGCTGGCTCGATACAAGAAGGAGACAAAGGCAAGCCTTGTAAAGCCCGGTGAGTATAGTACACTTCCTTTCATTTCTTTAATTATGCTCTCTAATTGACTAATACGTCTACAGGTGTCTAGATACATTGTGTTGTGCTGCCTGTGATGCAACTAATGCTGACAGTAAATAAAAAAAAGTTGGGTTCTTTCTATGGAGCCACCTGCAAGATTTGAAAACACTATCAGTATTATCTTTTTCATGGAAATATAATTAATTGACATCTTTACTTTCTTTTATGATGTTGGATGGTGATGTCAAATAACAACTGAAATGGATTTTATCCTATTTCATGGTAATTGCACACGTATTTCACTGGCCAAAGATAAATGACTCTTACTATTGAAGCAAAGAATTATAGCCTTCTGATGTTGTTAGGTTTATTGTTGGATCCTGCCTAAACTTTGTGCTGCGAGGCTGTGATAACTCTGGGGATACAACATGTCAAACCAAGCAAGATAATGGGCAGCCTACGTGTGGGAGTTAGGCAGATGTAGATCCATACTGCATTGGCTGAATCAAGAGCATGTCTCCCATCACCTCAGGCTAATGGGCCTCCTCAGACCATCAACTGAATCAGCACCTGATTGTCACACATCCAAGACTGAATATCCTGGTGTGTCCTTGGCTGCTGTAATTTTAATGAGTAGATATAACATATTTTTGTGATTCATGTACTTGATTACAAATGGCCACGATATTTGTGCTGTTATTTAATTAATCGTGGAGACAGAGAGGGTGTTTTGACCCTGTGCAGAGCAACTGCAGAACTGACATGGTTTATGAGCTCAGGTACCTCCTGGCTATACTGTTTCCAGAGTCGTTTTACCTCTGGAAGCAATTTAGATACTTTCACAAGGAGCCAGCTCAGATTTACCAGYACCATGTTTAATCTAGAAACAGTAGAGAATTTGTTGCAAAAACTCTCCACTGGCTTGGTCATTGGAAGGGCTGATTAAATCTGACTTACCACTATCCCCGCAAAGTTCTTCAACTCATTTCATAGCATCTGTTTTACTTGAGGGTTCCCAGTCTCCCATTGCTCTGCATAATGGGAGATACAGTATTTTTTCAAGGTATGTTTTCTGCTCCATTAAAATCAAGGAATCTAACACAGGTAGAAGGCAGTGAATACGGTATATGACAGTCAAATCTGCAGCCATGGCTATCACAACCATTTTGTATGTGAATATGGATGTAGCTTAGCAAAATGTGGATAAAGAATTTTGAAAGTTTTTTTTTTTTTTTCTGCTGAAGAGTCCTATACACATGGGAAAAGAGTTATGCACTTTTTTCAATAAATTACTTCATGGTTTTTGATTATTACACTTAAATTGACCTATAATATCAAGTTATTAGCCTTTTGCAGTAATACTCAGAAGTAATCTTCATTTTGGTTGATGGATTTGATTATTTCAAATCTTTGAACAGACTTAGTTTAGGTATTTAAAACCTATAATTTTTAAACTATGTTTCTTTCAAATATTAGGCTTAAGTAATTGTTTGACCTATGTTTGCCTGTGTTTCCTTTCTTATCTCCATCACTGCTAAATTCTTTTGAATTTCCTGAGCAATGTCAGCAAGATTTGAAAAAAAGTACAAGAATCAGTAAGGTTGCAGGAATGTAAGTTGAAACGCTGAGAGGGGGAAACAAAGGCAATCTGAGTAGAATTTAAATATGCTTCAGGAGGAAAAAAAGTCGACACAGAGGAGTTAAAAGCAGCCTGCTTTATTAGTTCACTGCTTGCGGAGCTGCCTTTAATGCTATTCTTTGGGCAGACAGATGTATTGACATCCTCGTCCATTCATTTGAAGCTCTCATTTGTCATCTTTGCAGCTTCCTCTTAACGTGGCTTTATCCTTGGGCCATTTTCTGTAGCTGTCAGTACTTCTGCATTGATTGATCTCTAAGTTTGGAAAATTTGTCTCTAGAGTTCAAGCGTATTGCTCCTGGGATCCATCAAAACTCTCAGAGCAGCCATTGGGTCTGATTTACAGAGTACTTCTAAGATCCTCCTGCCAAACATCTCACACCTTTTTAGTGGAAAGTTGTCAAAAACCACATCGTAGTCAGTGTGAGAGCTGACACAGGTGAGGAACATTCCTGAAATGGAGAGCATGCCAGGGGACAGCTGGGGTTCATTTTCCTCGCTGTTGGCCACAGGGGTTAATGTAATTCTCTCCCGTTGCTATCTCTTGGCTTCAGGTGGATCCAGTCCCTTCCCCATGACCTACTTGTGCATGAATTTCTGGTGGCTCAGTCGGGAAGATGTAGCCCTTGGGCAAAGAGGAGGCATCGTCTTGTAGCAAAACACGCAGGGAATAACAGGGGAGCAGTAGAAGGGAAGTGGGACCTGGGAGGAGAACAGCAGCAATGTGTCCTTGTCACACGTAACCTAGTTCTGCATACAGCTGTATACCTCAAACTACAGCACAAAAAGAGTTGTGCATAATATCTTTCTCTCTACCAAAAGCCCTTACTGACTTATGGAGATAATCTCTACTTTTTATTTATCTGAAACGTCTTGTGATAATGACTACATAGCAGGAGCCAGACATGAGAGACAAAAATCCAGCCTACCGCTATCTTTTACAGACTCTGTCCTGCGCTGCATTTTTGTAGGCGAGTACATCAATCAGTGTGCACCTTCAAAATGCCTGTCATTTTGCTGAAAATTTATCTGTTTCCAGGATTGTTTTCTTGGAACATGCTGAATCTCAGAAGTAACACTCACACAAATATTTAGATAATTCAGGAAATGTCAGAGTGGGATTGCACTGAGAATGAACCCTGGGACTTTTTTTTAGGCTGTTCCCAAGCTCCAATGCTTTTCTCCTACTCTAGCAACATCACTTCATCTTTCTTTTCTGTACTTCAAAATATGAAATACGACGTAGCTTTTTTCTCCAACAGCCTAAGGCATTGTTATGTGGACCTAAGTCATCTTCAGCTCTTGAAGTATTAACAAACTAGATTCAGATATCATTCATAATTTATGTTGTTTGCATAGTGAGCCATACTTAATCCTGGAATGCATTATCACTGCATCTTGCTAAACCTCTGAAAGATTTATAATCGTGAAGATGTTACTCATTTGGGATAGTTGGTAATGGATTTTATTGTGCATTAAATCCAAATCACAGCAGTGTTATAGGTGAATTTGGCTTAAAATCAGTGACTGTGTTCCCAGGAAAGGATGGAGAGGACAGGTACATTAAGGAAGATATAAAACATCCACTCCAGGAGGAAGTTACGAGCCTTTTAATTTCAGGACTTTAGAAGTTGTTCCCTCTTTTGGATGTGATTCATTTATGCAATATTAAAAGAATAGAAAATATGTTGCAGAAAATGGCCTCGCAAAAAGGCACAAAAAGCTTAATTAAGACTAGTCCTAGTTTTGTATCAAGTTGCTGTGCTGAAGCCTACAGTTTCAGTAATTGAATAAACAGGAGCATAGACACTTCTACATATTCACATTCTTGGTGTACTCCTCCTGCAAAGAACCATCCTGAATTCCTGCAGCTCATGTCCACATCTTGTTAAGAATAGTGGGAACTGTCTTGCTTTCTTTGACAGTCTTTCTCATCTTGTTTTTTGACTTCCATACAAATGCTTAGTGCAAGGATTCAAAATCTGGATCTGCAAGCTGCAAAGTACTGGTAAACTTAAAGATGTGGATAAAGAAAGGAATCTTGGGCAAGAGTTGTGTCAATAATTTTTAAAAGGCTTGCATGTTTAAAATAACAAAAAGCTGTACTTCATTTAAATGACTGTGTGCATCATCATTTGAGAAGGGTGCCTGATCAGCTGACTGTGTTCAGCGTTTCTGGCAAAAGTTCTGGTCTTTACTTTCTTGCTTTAGGTGTCACGGGCAGGCTTGGGGCAGTTTACTGAATGAGCTGAGGTTACTGTTGGAGCTGACTCTTAGGGCCCATGGATTTGCTGAAGTTTCACATGAAATTATTAAGACTTAAAATAAAACATTGAGGCATTAAGCACCACTGTAATAAAGGAGACCTAGGTGAGCCGCAGTTAGGGTTAGCTCCCGCAACTTGTAAAGACTGGCTGTCTGTCATTCAGAGCTTGGTTCAGTATTAATCATTCCTGGTAGCAGCAGACTATACAAAAAAGTTATTCTTTTTCACTGCTGATAAAACACTTGGCCATCTATTACTGCATCTGGGTAAAATAGTAACATTTTGGATGATACGGCAGTTGAACTGCAGTGGGTTATATTTCAAGAAGAGCGGTCTTTGAGAACTCAGGCATTAAAACTTCAGTCTGTTCAAATTAATGGGCAAATCTCAGAGGCTTTCACCATGTAGAGCACCTACGTTTGTTGAACAATAGGCAATGAGCAGAAATTAAGGAATGCGCAATTCCATATGACCACAAGGAAACACATTTTTTACTGTGACAGTGGTCGGACACTGGCACAGGTTGCCTAGAGAAGTTGTGGGTGGAGCCTCCATCCATGGAGGTATGCAGAACTCAGCTAGACAYGGTCCTGGTCAGCCTGCTTCAGCTAGACTTGCTTGAGCAGGGAGTTGGACTAGGTGGTCTCAGGAGGTCCCTTCCACCCCCAGCGATTCTGTGATTCTGTGTTGTCCGAACTTTTTTTCCTTTAAATAGTGCATCACTCAGATCTGTAGTTAAGTAGTTGCAAGGCACAATTTGTGCTTTTTCTGCCCTATTTTTCATGTCTGTGTACTGCCATTTCACTTACAATGAGTTCATAGAAATGAAAGAATAAAAAAAGTAACTTTTAACAATCACTATTCAATTAAAAATGTCGTTTAACTTTGAGCCATAGTAAGTAATGTTGTACCTAGCGTGTGTTGCCAGTATGATCTTCTCTACTTCTTGATGGTGAATTTGTCAAGTCACAAGTGAATGAGCCTTGGGGTAGGAGGTCGCAGTCTGAACACATTAATCTTTGAAGGCTTTAGGACTATTAGGAGTTTTAGGAGAGACAGGTGGAGCAGACTGTATTGGACTTAAATTGGTTGTGAGTACAGTGTAGGTGCAGGTGCTTTTTTAATCAGCATTGGAGCTGATGATAGTTAACAAAAAGGAGGCAAGGGAAATGACCCTGGGCATTTAGGAATATTACAGTTAGAGCTAAATAAGCCAAACAGATTAGCTAGAAAATGCAGGTGTTAGCCGCAAATTATGTCTAGCTGTTAAAAATGTCTAGCTGTTAAAACGTAATGTTCTTCCTGCTGATTTTTTTGTATTCTCCGGTGTGTGAGGATTAGCTTGCCAGGATACTAAATGTCCAGGAACTTATTCTTGGGGGCACCCTGTGAAAGYGAAGAGTAGTGGCTAGTTAATCCATTAGTGTAAAATTAGCAGATAAGTTTATCTACTTACTACTTATCTATCTATCTACTACTTATCTACTCTTCTACTTCCATATGCGTCTGTATTCTAAAGGCAGTCACTTTGGTTATTTTAAAAACAAAACATAAAAACTCTGATCTAGGTTATATTACTGACATCTGGCTGTGTGATTTTACAGATCATTTGTCAGCTCACTCCCTCTCTTCAGTATGACAGTGTGCGAATAATAGTGTCTGAGTCTGATATATATGTATGTATGTGCTTCACTTGAAAAACAGATGAGTTGGCGTGTAAGTTCTGCRAGAGGATTGTCTTAGAGGTAATTCTGGAAATATACTTCACTTTCAAGAACTTCGCCTTTCTGATTGCAGAAGGATGCAATGATAGGACTTCGTTTTATCTTGGGAAGGCTGATAAAATATTAGAATACTGGTGCATTTATACTGGAACATTGTATCTTGTATTTGCATGGCTTTTGTTCTTTCTCTGTACCAAATTTCAGCAAGCAGTGGGAAAAATAATAGAACTCTTGTCCCCATTGTTCAGGAACAACGGTACAGAATACAAAAACCAAGTTACAGAATGTGCTAACTTGAATAGGTCCTATGGCATGCAAAGAAATTCATTGTTCTTTATAACTACTAGTTGGTACTTCTACCTCTTCTGTTGAAATACTTTTTAAAATGCTGCTGGTGTACTATCTATTCTAAGGCAAAGTCACGCTGTTTGATTGTTTTAAAAAAACAGACAACAGAAAACCTGTATTTGGAGATAGCAATCTGCCTTGACTGATCCCTAAAATAAATTGGTGTGCTTCATTTTAAAAGCAAAATCACTCAAAGGTGAGAGCGATGAGAAGAACTGGTGACCTCAGTGTAATGTGTCTCTCTTTCTGCTGTGACTTATTTAGCAGTACTTTATAACCCACATTCCAAGCCTGCGCCTTTTCTGAGGGAGGGATAATTAAGAGCAAGGGTATGTCAAAGAACATTTAACTGGGTTACAAATGCAGGATTTAATCAGAGTGCACCATGCTCCCATCCTGCAATCAGTCATAACCTTACTTTGCAGTGCAGATGGGAAGATTCGTGCTTCCATTCCTGGGAATATTCATACACTTAAATACGTGGTTGGTGTCAAGTGCATAAGAATGCTGAAATTGGGAAATGAGCCACACCTGATTCAGCGTAGTTTAAATAATCGGTCGTAGAATAAAAAAATGTTCTGAAGATGGATCGAGTGAAATAAGTTGATAACAAATGATAGAGCATCTTGCCTGTGACCATAAGATATCCATATATTTGTTTCTTTTGTACCTCCTTAAGCTATTGGAATTAATAATAAGCAATCTCTTGATGTGGCCGTGTTTATTGATAAGTGTAAAGCATAAATTTTGTGAGAGGTGCAGAGAAGCTTGCAAGTGAAAAGCCCAGGTTCCCTGAGTAACTTAAACCAGATGAGGAGGCTTTAACTTGAGCATTAGGTTTTTAAGCAGCTCGATATTTGGCAAAGAGCAGATACACAGTGGTCAATTACATGTGCTTCTGGAAGGCTTTCCATCTGCTTTTTAAAACATCACCGTGGCAATAAAAAGGCAGGAAGCACTTGAGCATGTGTCATCTTTCTCAGATGTAAACACATGGTTCGAATGCTTCACTTCTGTCCCACACCTGATAGCAGCCAATGTAACCATCCTGACATTCAAATCCAACAGTACGCAACATTTATTTCCTGTACAGTTTTAATCTCAATCTTCTCCCTCTTTTATATGTGCACTTTATAATTTTATTTGGGACAATAAAGTTTCTGAGATCTTTTCTAACACAGAGTCCAACAAATACAGTTGTGGCAGTTTTTGAACCTATTCCTTTTTCTCATTTACTTTTGCTCTTCTTCCTTCTCTTTGCCTTTCATTTTGGGCGCATACAAAATAGCTGCTGATGATTTTTTTTAAATAAAAGTGTTTCCAGATAATAATTCTGTATGCTCTGAGCCCTCCTGCATATTTTACTGATGGGATCCGCTTTAATTTCACGTCTGTTGCTATGGAGCTGTGTAGATTTGCTTACTTGACCTGCCAGCACAGGGAGTTATTAAAGACCCGGTCGCCATGGGTACCGGAGGACGGGGTATGCTTGGCAGGGAGATGAACAGGCACATCCCACCCGCCGGGAGTGAGGATGCCATGTCCGGGTTCAAGCCTGTGCTATCCTCAAAGCTCGCGCCCTAGAGTTGAGCACGGAGGGGCGTCAGCCTGCGAAGGTTTGGTGTGTTGTAGCAGTGGGTGCTGTGAGGTCTGGAGGGCGACCGGCGCTGTGAGATCTGGTGGAGGGCGGTGGGGTGGACGTGGCTGTTGGGGGGGTCTGTCATTTGCATAGCCCAGCCCCCCCCGCATGCATCAGAATGTCTGGGTCCCTGTGGCAGTTTTGGAATCGTCCCTCCCAGTTGGGTCAGCGGACCCAGCGCAGCCAGTAGATCCGTTGGAGCTCCTCTGTCTGGCATAAATCCCTTGGTATTTGTGATCCAGGAGAGGTGAAATTTGAACTTACAGGTCTCCTTAGACGACCTTCAGGAGCTGTGGGCTGCGGATGGGGACTGACTCCCTCTCTCTGGTCCAGTGACTGGTCCCATTGCTCACAGGAGGTGGAACAGCTTTAACAGGTGAATCTGCCATTTCCCTTCTTCTGGGGGTTACGGGAGCTGTTTCAGAGGTGTGGGAGATGTGAATTCACGGTCTTGAGCCAAACTGGATAGAGCAGAGATGGCCTGTAATTTATCTGACCTCAATTCCGTATCTGTAATGTAGTTGTAATCGTCTCCACCTGCACAAGTGCACTAAGGTCCTATTTTGTTTTAAAGGAGATATAACAAATAAAATCAGTGAATCTAGTGTCTAGTGAATCTAGTCATTCTGTCCAAATATCTAAGCATTTACTTCAGGATAAGATAAATGGACTCACTGGTTGTACTGACTAACTCTCCGTTGACTGAAAACGGGACCAAGGTTGGCTCAGACATGGGTGTCTACATTCGAGACATCCACATTTAGTCAGATGAATCCCACCCCCGTCTCCTGTGTTCCTCATCAGGTCTCTGACAACTCTGCTGTTAGCCCTTATTGAAGCCAAGTACAGTCTCTGTCTCTCTTATTTCTCTTTTTTTTTTTTTTTTTTTTTTTAACAGAAAGGAAAGTCAGTCTTAGACATTCAGTTGCGGAAGAAAGTTTGTGTTTGAAGATCACGCGTGGATCTTCAAGTAGGTCTAATTAGATGCCTTCTCCTCTCATGTTCATCCCTGATAAGCTTAGGCACTCTCTGTTTGTCCTGTTTCTAAGGTCCGCTGCCCAAGGTGCCTAGCATTGCATAGGGAGATTCTGTATCTCATTTCACACCGTAAATTTGCAGAAATGAAGTATTTTTAGGACATAAACTAACTAAATAACACTGAAGTGAAAAAAGTGCTCTGTAACTTCCGAGAGATAATACTGGAATATAATCAGGATATAAATATTTTGAGCAAAAGATGCTTAGAAAGTTAGGTAAAAATTATTAGCATAGTGCTATTCTTTTAGTTTGGATTTATATATATTTTAGATTTAAACTTTGAATTTAAACAAATTTGCTTGAATCGATGTTGAAAACATGTTCAAATAGCCAAGTATTTCTTTCAAATGAGAATAAGCRAAGTAACAGCTACAAAGAGTGTTTTGGCTTTAAAGTGTTTCAGATTTTTGAACCCAAATCTACAAGTTCCTGTTAAATTAAAGTGGCCTAGAAAAACAATCTTTTAATTCTGTGTCACAAATTTTATGATCCATTCCCTTCTAAAAAATTATTTTAGATCTTGCTTGGTAGAGACATAGGCAATTAGTGGTTGGGCTGTTGCCTTTCAAGACATATATCTCTTTTTGTTCAGAAGACTCTCAGGCTGCAGCAAGCGCCCAGATGTCACAGCGAAAACGGAGGATCCAAAAAAGAAGCCAACGAGTTGCAAAGGAGGAATTGGCAAGTAAAAGGTGAAAGCCTGAGTCCCACCTGTCCTAGCTAATGATCTGCCCAGCTGTGGGCTGGTGGCACAGGCCACCTGCAATTCAGGGTCTTGGGCACAAATCTTCTGCAGTTAGGTACTTACCTCCTTCCTCACAAAGAAAAAAAAAAAAAAAAAGGAGATCTCTCATAGTTCAGTAAGGGAAGAGAAACTTACGTTTAGATCCGTTTGCGCCTCTTTTGGAGGATGGACTTGAGCACAAAGGAGAAGAGTGCCCTAATACAGGGCTGCTGGGCAGGCTGAGGGGATGCAGGGAGTCTGCTCCCAGGGAAGCTGTTCTGCTTCATATACTTTAGTAACTGTTTTATTGGGGGTTTGAAGCCAGGTTCCCAGCAGGCACACCATAACTCCTTTCTCTCTCTCTCTCTGGCCCATTAATTGTCCCGATACCGCTCCAGATGTACAGAAAGTGGGACACCCACCGTTAAAGGGAGATTCTCGCCTGAGGATGCCTGCAACCTCGAGCTTAGCCTTGCGCTTGGTCCGTGAGAGAGCCACGGCTCCCACTGCAAATCGGAGTGAGTAGGGGATGCGGATATGGGACTTCTGCAGGGAGTGCCTGGGCTGCTGGACAGGGTGAGACCTGTGCCAGCCAATTCATCTTTTAGCTCCAAATGCCTTTTGATAGAGATGGAGGTCTCCTGGGGACCGTGGGGACGTGTTCCTGCATCTGGAAAAGGTGGCTGAGTTCCTGGTGTAAGGAGGGCACTGGGGTTTAGAGGTCAGAGTTGAGGCAGGTATGGAAGATGGCAATAGCTGTGATCTTTAGTCAAAAAAATTTCTTTTTGTATATTCAAGCAGGTTTTTTTTTCTCTCCTCTGCTAATCCAGAGTGGAATATGAGCCAAAAGAGAGAAACCGATGCTATACACACTGCACACTCTTAAGTATTTGTTTTAAAAATGTGTGTGAGGTCAAGCTAGAACATGCTTTGCCATTTGTGTATTTACTGCAGCGAATTTTCTGCTCCTTCTAGCTGTTTTCTGTGGTTTTCAGCCCGCTTCACCTCCACAGAAAGAAATACTGTGCATACAAAAGAGGCCATTATGAATCTTCCCTTAGGAGATTTTTTTTTTGTGCTCTGCTTTTAAATTACAATCTGTATTATTTATGCCAATGTTTAAAATAGCTTTCTGATTCCCCGGTTAAAGTATTCTGAACCTACTCCAGCTACATTTTACTACGCACAACTCCCACCAACCATGAGTTTTTCTTTCAAGTCATTTTTCATGAAATAACATGCATCACAGCCAGAATCCTGTGTTGCTGTTACATCGTTTTCTTTACAGTTTGCCAGCTGTATTCCTTCTCCCCGTGATAAACAGTGTTGCCAGTATTTCTTTTTATCTTAGAATACACAAATTGCATTCTCCTAATCTCCCTTCATAAACAGTGCCCTGTAATCCTGTTATCATTATTGTTGACCTTTTTTGGAATTCCTCCAGGTTATTAATGCCTTTTTAATGAGAATCCTGGGATTTAAACTGTTTTCTGAGCAATGTTTACTCAAGAATTGATAGATTATTTCCTTTTCTATTTTCCTTTACATCCCCTATTTCTTTTTTTGTCTGACATCTTATGTTCAATGTGGAGCTATGCAAATAACTGATTTGGGGGTTTGCTGCCAAATCAAAACATTAAAGAAAACCTTTGTTTCAGACTGAACAAAGACGATATTCAATCTAAAATATTTAGAATGTTTGGGGAGATTTTTTTTATGTTTTTACCCCCTTTTAAAAAGAAAAAAGAAATTTGACAGCTTTCAAAATTAAAGCATCATTTCAAACAGAAAGTAGAAAATTCTGTCTTTCCATTTTCTGGCCGTGTTTGACTTCAAATCGTAAATAGTTTCAGTGTTCTCTGGACTTTGTTTTTTGGTGACCAAATTACTACCTCAAAGTTTTTGTTTCCCTTAGAGTGATTACTTTAAATACTTTTTGAGCAGTATTGAGTGGATATGTCTATACATTCCTTGTGTTTATATATCTGTATTTATATGTAGGCATGGAAAGCTAAGGGAATGTCTTTATTTTAGTCATGCAAATCTCTTACTTGATTTCACTGTGGTATAAAGACATCGGGTAAGTTGGTGGTTACTGCATAAACAACTAAGCAAGTCTTTGCAAATAGTGGTGGCATTTTGAACATGTGGCCTGTTTAAGCAGTGGTATTTTACTTGCTTTTATGTACTGAGATATCTAAATCCTGGTGAAGCTGTGTTTTAGATGCCTTCCCTCTGCTTTGGTTCTCACTTGAAGTTACGATTCTGAGCTCAGGAAGAGCCTAGGAGAAGGGAGAAATGCACATCCAGTCCCTGTTCCAATAAATAAACCAAAATTAAAAAATATAAAATAAAACCCAGCAGTCGGAAGAGCAACCAGCTAGAGGTTGCCCAACTTTGCCCAAACCTTTAGATTGTAGAGTTTAGTTTTCTCAGGTGTGTTGGGTGCGGGGGTTGGGTAGGGTCTCCTGATGGAGGTGGGAGCTGTGGGAAATTCAGGCCTGTTTGGATTCCCCCATGTAGCAGGGGGTAATGAAGACAGGCATCCTAAATGGGGTGGATTTATGGAGGAGCTGGAGAGGGGCAGGAGAAGCTGTGAGGACGTGAACCCCGTCTCCTCATCCCCTTCTTACTGCTGGATGCTGTGCGTGTCCCAGGTGGTGCGATGGGGAGATGTTGTGCAGCCTCCTCCCAGTTCAAAGCTAAATCTGGCCCTGYGAATCCCAGATGGATCATTGCCCCAGTGAAGCAAACAGCAGGCGAGAGCTTTCCTTGGGCCACTTTTGTGTGGAGCCTGATGTATTTGGCGTAGTGTGAAACACCTATCCTGGTCTTTAGGCAGGAGTCAGGCACCCAGCTGTTCGGCGCTTTTGACGCTGACCCGCTTCTAGCCTGCCCAGAAACAAGAGTTTCACACAGCTGAGAAGCTTTGCTGATTGAGACCGGGATTTCCCGAGTGAGGTGGCAGATGGGGAGAGCACCACTTCCAACGTTCCCCCCGCGAGCTGGGGACCTGGCATCCTTTCATAAATCCAGCCTCCAGCCAGGTGGACATGGCTTCCCCAAGGAGCTTGAAATCTATTGCCTTTAATGCGACATAACAAAATAGTAAACCTGCTTTATAATAGCGTATCTTAGATATACCGTTACATAAAATGCATTTAAAGGACATGAACATTCTGCAGGGTTTGTTTCATATTTTATTAGTATTGTAAGCCTTGTCTTGCTTCAATGCTGAGGCACTTCATTATAGGTCTCTATTCCTCCCTTCTGAAATTCTSTAAGTAATAGGAAGCTGTTGGCTTTCGAAATCCGGGCAGGCTGTGACTGTTTGCTAGAGTTGGCAGAATACAGTGTGACCACAAACCCGCAAGGATTAATAAGCTGAAAAAGCACAGGCTTCACGTCTGTCACTAGTGTTTCTTAATGATAAGAGTGCTACTGGGGAAAAAAAGCAGCAGATGACAGCGGTCGTAACTTGAAATGCATTGCCCTCAGACCTACCTTGGCTGTATTACTGTAAAAAATATAGTTTAGGCAACCAACCAATATACTGGGTAGGGTTTTACTGTTCTTTTCAATAGATGACTCTTGAACTCTATTAGGTTTTTGTAATCATTTCAACGTGTGTGTTACAGTAAATATTTGATTAGCTTATGACAAATTTTGCTTTTCATCCTGGGACTGCAGGGTTGTTTAGTTAGTTATCTCCCAGATATGTTTCTCATTCCAGTGTTTTTCTCTTCCCTGTTGAAAACATGTCAAACTGATTTAAATGTTTTATGCCCATTATAATGAAAACCATAGGTCTTACATTAAGGGTGACTCTGCAAAAGCTTTCAGCTGAATCAGGTTTAGCATGTGATTTCATGCATTTGCATATAWGCTGTGAACACGTGCCTGCACAGTTCATTGCTGTGCAGCAGCCAGCCTCTCTCCTCCTTGCGCATTGGAACCAGATTTAGGAGATGTGTTGAAGGGGCCTCTGAAAGCCCTTTGTTAAACTCCTGCCACCAATGTGATGGGAGGGCTGGGATCTTTTCCTAGTCTGTGATGGAGTTCGCTCCCTTTCTGTGTACTGCTAAGTCATCCCTGCCAAAGATGACATTTTCCAGCTCCTAAAAATGCTTCTGACCAGCCTATCCATTTCCCTTCAAGCAGACCAAATAGTACTGCCAGGTATATGAAAAATCTCCTGAGGTGACACTACATGCTTGCTTATAAAAGATACTTGTCTGTAGGTGGATTTACACATACATTTTATAAAACTGTCATATGCAAGTTGAATATCATGTTCTACAACTATCAGTGTATTTTTTGAACATCCGGTCTCAATGTTTCTGTTTGGTTGGTGTAGCAAAGTAGCATCCTTCCGTCTCTGATCGAAAGAGCCTTTTTGTTTGAACAGGAAGATAAGTTGCCCAGACTGTTCCCTTCTGCTGCGTGAACATACGTTTCCCCTGACAAAGGTCATTTCAGGCTGAGAAGAGAAAATTTATGGGAGCCATTTTTAGGTGGTGTTTGAACAGCTCAAACTGCACATAGCAGCACAAAAAATAATTAGGTCAGGCTGATTTCTGTATGAAGAATCTCCTTAAGATCGAAAAAGCAGGAAAAAAGAATACTTGCAATGCTCTTTGTCTGTTCCAACATCCGCTTGTGGCTGCTCTACAAATCCATGAATTAAAAATGATTAAGAAAAACACAAGCCCAGATCATAGTGAGATGCAGAATATACATGATGGCTCTCAGCCAATATCAGTAATTAGTTTGCAGTGACTGTGTTTTTAGAGAAGAGCTTGATTGATTGTGGTTTCACAGCATACACAAGTCACATTCTGTATTCATTTTGAGATCTGCAGTGCTTATCATTTGCATTAATGTAGTTCAGATTACTACAAAACTATAGTATTTAGATGAGATCAGAAAACTGCTTAATGAGATAAATTTTGATTATTTGATAACAAACCTTCTTCCAAAGTAAGAAGAGTAAGCAAGCAAAATGAGCGGAAATCAAGATAAATAGTTTAGATCACACAACCAGCAGTCTGAATTGAGGAGATCATTTGTAAAATCGAGTTTAGATCCAAACATGGGGAAGCAGGATCTGCATTGCAGTTCTTCCCCAAAGTCTTCTGTCTGGTTTTGAGCTGGAAGTCTCCTCACCCAGCAGGTTTGAACAATTTACGGAGAGTCACACTGAAAGTTTTGCTCCACATCCCCTCTGACTGTATCTTTGCCAGCTGCCCAAGTTACCAGCTGTTTCTGCAGTGTGCAGTCAGCTGAAACATGATTAACAGATCTGTCTGATGAGGGAGCAGTGGCAAGCAGTCGGGTGGATGTCCGCCAAAGAGTGGGGAGTGATGGCTTCATTGGCCAGCRCAGTGGGATAGGGGAGGGATGCCTGTTGGTACCCTTAGGATTGAACCATGCCAGGCATTGCTGTGCCCAGCTTCTCACCATCATTCTGGGAGCGCAACTCACAAATCTGAGCTCGATGACTAAACTGCATGTAAAATCAGAGGGGATGGTTAGGTACTACAATCCAAGATTCACAGCAGAGAGCATGCCAGGCAGGAAAACACCTCCACCAGTCCACAGGAGATGCCAGAGAGGAGTGCCCATCTCCCAGACTTAGCCACCTACTTGTAGTCCCGAGTGTGCCCATGTGCGTGCCTCAGATTCGCTCTGAACCTCCATACTGGAGCTAGACCATCTCTGTGAGTGCAGGCAACCAGCACGTTTCATGCCTTTGAAATGTGGCCAGCGCTAGTGCTACCACCCTGTTTTGTGTTGCAGCTGGGCAGTTAGAGCTTGGGGAAAAGATCTGAGTTCAGTGCCCTCCTTAGACTAAAGGAGTTCAAATCCACACCTCTCGTAAGAGTTCCTGAGCCACTGCGACCTACATCCTCAGCTTTCTCCACTGACTCTAGACTTCATGGTGGTGGAGAGTATGAGACATAGGCAGAGGTAGAGCGTGTGGGAGCAGCTTGTGTCGCCCAAAGATGAGAGCAGTCCACATGGAGGAGAGTTCTGTGTCCTGTTCCTTGTTCCCAGGATTATAGCTGCTTTTACCCAGTTACTGTTTGGTGTGAAATATAATAGTAAGTCCAAGATAAGAGTCTCACGTATAGTAATAGTAAGTCAAATAAGTAATAAGTCAAAGGCCAGTGTCTGGAACCAAAACCCACTGTCAGCTATGGGCTTGACACTGTGAATCGAGTACATTTCCCACTAGGAGACTTTGCCCTCGAAATGGGTCGTTTTTAAGGGAGTTATCTGAAGAAAAGCCTGAAATGCTAAAGCAAGACTTCATCACTTCTTTGCAGCTTCTTTGTCTTACGTTTGTCAGTGCATGTGAGCAGTGTGGTTTTCTTTCCTAGATTGCTTGTGGTGTACAAAAACAATCTTGCAGGAACAACCCCATATTAAATAGAAAAGAAGCAGCATTAGTGTTTCCTGGAAATATACTGCTTATGCTGTTAAAGATTGGAACTAGAGATGTAGCTGTGAGTTAAAGGTTTCAAGATGAAACCAAATCTCTTTAAAATACAGGTCCTTTCAACAGTGGGCATTACAACTGAATTCTCTCTGCTTTTCCAGCTGCTTCTAATGGCTTTGCTGGAATTTTTTACGCAGTCAGGCCCTATCTCTTCCCCTGGGGTCTCTAAATAAAGTGATCTACAGAGACAGCGTGCCACTTCTTCCTCTAGTTGCTGCACTGGAGTGATGAACATACATGCATATTTTGGTCTCTTTGCCGTATAACAGGATGCTTTTGAAGGCAAGGAAGCTCACCAAATTTAAGTGCTTTACATTTTGAGGACCAGCTGTCTCTGTCAGCACTATTTTATTTACAGCTCTGTTTCACTGGGTGACTATATGCAAAACCTAGCATCAAGAGTGATACATATATAAAGAGGTCATGTTTATGGAGTCAGAAGATAGGTAAGCACTGTGGTTTATATACTTTGGCAGCAGTGGTGAAGTTGCAAATAGGAAAGACTTACACAAAAAGACTAGATTTTAATAAGCTCATATGCATCCTGAGTTTTGGGARTCCAGTTCTGCTGCTCAGCTGTCAGTGTTCCTGTCACAGATATTACTTGGACTTTTTCCTTTTTTCCATATTTTAATCTTACTATTTAGATAGCAAATGGACAATAAAATGCACACAAGAAAGTTTGAGCTTTATTCTTGTAGAAGGAAAAAGATTAAATGCTAAAGTGCAAGCAAAATTTTAATATCGAGGCCAGAAGACCATACAACAAGGTATCCAACCATCTGTAATGGCTAGAAATAGCAGACTGGGATGCCATACTCCAGGCGTGCATGTGGGGTTATTGTGTGACTCTGTGTAAGAAATGTATATACTGTCTCTATATACATACATGCATACATGACGTGGTATTTCTGTGCTTGCATACTGTCCCRGTAGGCCCAATATACCTAATCTGTTCTACCTGTAAAAGATGTGAATGCAGTGTGTGATATGGTCACTGTACTGTGTCATTATCCTTGTACTATGGCTGAGGCAGTGCAGAGAGCAGAGTTAAAGGTGGGGCTTTTCTACACCCAAAATGGAGGCGCGATGGCTGCACTGCACGAGTGGGATAAACAAGCAGCAGTGCCAGCTGGAGGCGGACTGGCCCTTGCACAGGCAGCTTTTTCTCCCGCTCCTCAATCCCGCCCCGAAAGTTGTAATTGCATCACATGCAGGATGGGAAATTTGCCCTTGAGTAATTAGTAGGAGGTTTCCCAGTCGATTGCAGTGCTGCAGCAGGACGGCGTTAGCTCCCTGAGCTGTGGTCCCCGACCCACGGCGCAGAAGAGCACACGCATCTGCTGGACCATCGCCGCCCTCTCTGCCGCTGCTGGGTTGTGCCTGCCCGCGCTGCCTGTGCTCGTCATCGCAGGCGGCACAGCAYGCAGCCGCGGGGCTGCAGGCTCCCTTCTCCTCCCCTCTGTGTCAGCTGGGGCTAGGTGACTGTCGCAGGGCTGTCAGGGCAGCAAGGAGGCTAAAAGGCAGCACAAAGCACGATGCTGTCTGCAGCGTGCTCTTAGCTCGGTGCCATTGCCTGTCAAGTAGTAAAGTGCAGGGACGGCACTAGATGCTGCACGATTTCACTCCTGCTTCTCAGATACCCGTTCCAGGCAAGGAGCAGTCCTGGAAAATGTTACAATACTTTGTTGGCCATCCTTGTGTTGTTCTTCTCATTGCACAGAGCAGTGCACAGCTCCACTCCCGTGGCGTGGGCRTGCTGCTGCTCGTGGCCCGCTGCGAGGCGGGGGGAGGCCGGAGCGACGGGCCTCCCAGCATCGGATGCYGTACGTGCGGCACGAGCGTGTCCGTCGGAGCATGTTCCTGAGTCGGCTTGCCGCCTAGGCAAGGAAGTCTCAGATCAGGACAAAACAAGTGTTGTGGCCAGTTAGGACAAAATAATATGTTTTTGAGAAATGTCAACCTCTGTCATGGTTAACTCTGAATTGGCAGGCTGTTCTGGGGCTTACATGTGTGAGCTTTTGCAATCACATTGTCACAGCGACAAAAATAGTCAACAGACATCCTTAGGGAGCTGTCAGCCTGGAGAATGGTGTTAGGAGAGATGAGAGGCCGTGTTCGGCTCCTGCCCGTATTGCTGCTGGGCAAGGAGTTTCACCTCTTTGTTAAGGCATTTGTAAGACAGAAGTCACATTTACCCAGGAGAATATGTTGCAATTGATATTATATGGATAGATGCCATGTTATTTTGCTTAGAGATGTCTACCAAATGGGAGAAAATATTTTTTAAAGTCTCCTAGTAACATCGCTGTCGAGCTCTGCTACACGCAGAGCTGGCTTGAGCGTAACTAACACACTTGGAACAGATACTAGCAGTGACCCCTTTAATTTATAAAATGTTCTCAAAGATCCTATAAATAGCCACATGCCTAATTTTAAGCATAAGTAGTCTCCTGTGCTCAGTGTTAAGTTTGCATGTAGCTGTTACCAGAATTGGGGTCAGAAAGGTTAATTTGTGCTTTGCAGACACAGTTCCTGGTCTCAGATGCAGTTCAGTCTTTCAGAAAGCTCAGCCTTCGAGGTGGTTGCGTCTTCAGGCTCTGCTGGCTCTTATGGGCAGTGCCTAGCTCGGCAGCCCTTCCCAGCGCTGGGCTCCAAGCCAGGCAGGTCAGGGAGAGGCTATTATTAAGCCTTGCTTCCTCAAAATGCTTTCGATAGCGAGATCTGATTATGATGTGGTCTACTTAACCAGAGATGAGCCTCGGCTGGGGCTCCTGCTCTCTGYGCTGCAGCCAGGACTTGGCTTTGGAAAGCTGTTGGCGTTTTGCAAGAGCAGGAATGTTTTGGGGGCCCGAACACCAGAGGTATGAAATCTGTGCGACGTGTTTACCTGTTCGGGTCTTGCTTGCAAAAGTAGATTTGGGAGTAGCGTGATACCGAGACAGTATTTGGTATCTTAGTCTCATAGATGGGAGTGTTTTGTTTATCAGGAAAACCCTGTTGCAGCTTCGGACACCATGTCCCACGGTCATTTTGCTTCCCCAAGGAGAGGGTCACTGACATCTGCATCTGTAGACATGATATAAACACTCTGTGAAACAAAGTGGCTTTGCTGCTCTCCCTCCCTCCCCTTGCAAACTTACATGCGGTTCTGATCTGGTTACAGCTGATTACCAGGGTCTGATTACCAGGGGTGTTGTACTGGGTATGGAGTTGGTTAGAGGTGATAAAGCTGGGTCCCTGCGATACCCTTTTGAAGAGCTAGGCTTTGCATTTGAGCACTTTGAAGTTGGGCTGAGGAATATTCTGGGCTGGGCTTGAACCAGAGGCACAGAGAAATGGGGGCTGGTCTCAGACCTGGTGAGGTTGGGAAAGTATTGGATTAGATCTGAACACGTCTGATCCTAAGACCGGTTGCTAAGAGTTGCCGGATGATAAGGATGGTTGCTGTATGTCTGATCCTCTTTAAGGCCGTGAAGACAGGCTCTGACAAGGCCTTTTCCCAGTCCCAGGTATTCAGGGGTGCAAGATGTGCCCATCACCATCAGCTCTGTGAAGGATTTAAGAGAGATTGTGCACTTGAAGGTTTATCTGCCGCATCGGGGATGATGGTAGCTGCAGCTGCATCTCCCCCTCGTGGAAAAGATAGCAAAAATGGGATTTGTGGTAGGTCTGCAGCCACTGGCTGGGGGTGTCTGTGCGTGGGACAGCGCCCAGAAATTCTCAGGTGAGCGATGCTCCCCCGACTGGCTGCTTAAAGGATGTTGGAAAGTTATTTCCATCCCCTCAGACAAAGTCACCATGAGTGATTCTGTGACTATTGTGGCTCTGCAGCATGAGACCTGGATATGGCCTGGGACGTTTGCCATTTGAGTGACACACTGAAAAAAATCCTAACTTTAGGGTGGGTTTTTTTCTAGATGATAAGACTTTCTTAGTACATCTACCTACTACTGACCTTAGCAAA
Organism: Phoebastria nigripes; assembly: GCA_035582835.1. Taxonomy (NCBI): domain Eukaryota; kingdom Metazoa; phylum Chordata; class Aves; order Procellariiformes; family Diomedeidae; genus Phoebastria; species Phoebastria nigripes. The sequence goes on from JAYKAV010003134.1 coordinate 468,612, forward strand.
ATGAGAGCAGTTTTCCTTGTATGTGCCAGAGCTTGGGAAATAAAAGCTGTGATCCATAGAAAGTCAGTAATCAGATAGATGGCTTAGCACCTGAGAAGCACTTGAGAGCCACACGTGATTATTGGATTATTTTAAAGCTATTAGAACTGCCTTACTATGCTTCTGTGCCACATGAAAACCTGCGTACGTGTCTGCATCTATATATGCATATACCCTGTTAGCCTATACACATTTATACATATATACATGTATGTGTACATCATCTCAGAAACCAAAACAGAAGCAGCTTTCCTCCCAGCAAGTAGTATTTTCGTATGGTTTAAAGAGAAATCTCCAGTTACAATTGTGTGCTCCTAACCACTGTGCTCCTGAAGGAGCCACGTGAGCAGCCTCATTCATCTATTGATGGCTGTGAGAAAGCAAATAGGTTGTCACAACAAATGTTGCTAGCCGAGTCCTAAAATGGCTTCTGTAGCGTGAGGGGTTTGTGTCCAAATGTTTTTTGCTGCTGTTGTTGAAGTGCCAGTTCTGAAGAAATGTTGCAAATCTGGAACAAATCCAGCACTTGTCCTCAGGGATGTTTGAATATTCGTGCAACTTCTAAAATTCACACAGGACGGACAAAGGAAGGATGCTTGTGATTCATTGTTATTTTGAAAACAGTCTTTGAGTTATAATTTCCATCATGTTTTCACTCTTCCCTTTTCCTTTCCAGGGAGTGAAGCCGATTTTAGCTCTTCAAGCAGCACGGGCAGTATTTCAGCGCCTGAAGTCCATATGTCTGCTGCTGGAAGCAAAAGATCTTCTTTTGCTCGCAAGTAAGCCAAGCAATTTTTCCTGAATATTGCAAGTGTTGCTCGTGCAAAGATAGACTACTGTGTAAGGTCTTGCAGCTAATACATACAATACCAGTATTGTGAGTTTTAAAACATTTTGGGTAACACTTTGCTCTCGGGCAGCACTTACACTGATGAGAACTGAGATATTAGAAAGAAAAAAAGTTGCTGTATTTGGAGCACAAAAATTGTCAATATGCCAGATCAGCCGACTGGTATTTTCTTGTTGTTTATTCATAACAAGTATGGGAGATTGTCGTGGTTTAACCCCAGCCGGCAACTGAGCCCCACACAGCCGCTTGCTCACTCCCCCCATAGTGGGATGGGGGAGAGAATCGGAAGGGTAAAAGTSAGAAAACTCGTGGSTTGAGATAAAGACAGTTTAATAGGTAAAGCAAAAGCCACGCACGCAAGGAAAGCAAAACAAGGAATTCATTCACTMCTTCCCATCGGCAGGCAGGTGTTCAGCCATCTCCAGGAAAGCAGGGCTCCATCACGCCTAACGGTTACTTGGGAAGGCAAATGCCATCACTCCGAACGTCCCCCCCTTCCTCCTTCTTCCCCCAGCTTTATATGCTGAGCATGACGTCATATGGTATRGGATATCCCTTTGGTCAGTTGGGGTCAGCTGTCCCAGCCGTGTCCCCTCCCAAATTCTWGTGCACCCCCAGCCTCCTCGCTGGTGGGGTGGGGTGAGAAGCAGAAAAGGCCTTGACTCTGTGTAAGCACTGCTCAGCAATAACGAAAACATCCCTGTGTTATCAACACTGTTTTCAGCACAAACCCAAAACATAGCCCCATACTAGCTACTGTGAAGAAACTTAACTCTATCCCAGCCAAAACCAGCACAGGCAAGGCAGAAAAGGCATCAGCTGGAGTGGAGGAGGAAACAACTGGGTGTATGTTAGTTAAAAGCAGTACTTCTAACCAGTTAACCTTAACCTTTTGGTCTTATCACTGTTTTCTCTTTGTAATAACTGTCAGCTCGGCAGGTACCTTTCCAGATCATGACCTTATTTTTTGTAGGAAGAAGTAGACAATATTGCCTTTGACACTTTTTTCTTAAACACCTTTGCCCAACCTTTATATAACTAAAAATATATGCAAATTAAAAAAAAATTATCATAGTCATCTATCTAAATGAACCTTTCATGAAAGATTTCTGTAAGTTTTCTCCCTGTCATGTGTGAAGTGCAAATCCAGACAGCTTGCGAATACGGGGGCATTTGGATGGAGCAGCGCACGTTGTGCTCTGCCCACGCAATCCCTGCTGGTTCCATTTTTTGGAGTAGGAGGAAAGAGTTCAAATTGACAGGACTGGTTTCCTGCCCTTTGTGGAAGAGCTGGCAGGCAGGCTGGGACCGGCAGCGGGATAGCCGTATGCTTAAGTCACACAGACGTCTCCAAGGTCGCAGTGTGCCCCAGTGTACAGAAATGGGCAGAATGATGCTTAATGAGCAGTTTCCTGTCTGTGTCCTGAGACTGTTAGAAAGAAAAAGAAACATTACTTAAGCGCTCTCTGGATTAAATCTAACAGGTAAAGGTACTGGCTGGGGCAAAAAACAATACTAAGTGCAATAGGAAGCCCTAAAATCACCTTACTTTCAGTAAGATTAGGTATCATTTCATATATTATTGTGTATTTAAATATAACTTTAAATTAGAGCATACTGACCTAGTGAATTGGACAGAAGTCCTCTATAATAGTGCTCCTTCAAATGCATTGCTGTGTTATGCACAGTCTGTGCAAGTTCTGCCTCACACAAGAGTTGCTGCTGCACTGTACAAAGTGGAACGAGATGTCTCCTTTGCAGTATGTTCTTTTTTAACTGTTTGACTGAACTCACTATGAAACATTTCAATGTTGTCACAAACCACAGTCCTGCACTTCATTGTAAAATAATTATAAAATCACCCAAACCGCAGCAGTGTGATGAAGGTTTGCAGCAGCCACTCAACCATCTGTTCCTTATAAACTGTTCCATTTTGAGAGAAGGGAGGAAACCAAGTCAGACAATTTTAAGAAGAGATTTTGCTTCATAATTCTGTGGTATTTAAAGTTTTATGTTCAAGCCTTCTCTCTTGCTGGCTGGATTTGCCTTTTTCCATATTTTTTGAAACCTGGCCTTTCATTACAGTTTAGAAGAACAACTTCCATGGGAGGATGAAGGTAGCAGCGTAGTAGTGCTGGAAGGCAAACCAMGTGAGCAAGCGAGGAATGCACCTCGAAAAGCTGACCTCAGAGCTCCCCAGCCCTATGGCAGCTGCCGGGCAGTGCAGATACCAATTCCTTTCAAGCACACACAGTTGACAGATTATTTAATAAAGAGTGGGAAGAGAAAGGTAGATATGTATGAGGGAAACTGGAAGGAAGAAAGAAAGGGCCGTGCTTTCCTTTGTCTGTTTTAATACCATTTCAGCCTGCTCGCAGTGGGGTTCGAACTGTATCTAAGCAAATGAATAGCTGACAATGACAGCTGAAGCACCAGTATGCCAAAGACAGAAAAGAACAGTGGCTCAAACAAAATCTGTTTTCACTGCACGCTGTGATCCCTCAAGCTGCTTGCTGGGGAGCATGAAAGCGGTCTTAAAGCAAAGCTCCAGGGCTGGGCATCTCTCCGCAGGCCTGGCTGGGGAAAGCCAAAATGTGGTTCTTTTGGCACTAGTCCAGGCTGCAGTGCTTTCATTACTTAATGGAGTCAGAGGTTCAGGGAACATGGATGATCTGATGGAGTCACTGGGAACTGTGCTATCCACAGAGAAATGTGAAAATGGCCAAGGCTTCCCTAGGTCGCGTAATTCAGACTGAGGGCCCCACAGTCAATGAAAGAATGTGCAGTGGCTGATGACTTCAGGACTTTCTTTCTTCCCAGCTACTCAGTTATCTATCTGGTTTAGTGTTTAGACAACTTTGTGTGTAAAATAAGACACATGATGGGTTGCATGACGAGGATAATCCAATATGCTTTAACCATTTTGGTTCCCCTCCAGCCGTGGCCCTTATGGTCGGAATAATGGATTATCCTGCAAGTCCGGAGCCAGCCCACCTGCTTCCCGTGAGAAGGACCCTTTTTCAACACTGTGCAAAAACCAGCTGAGTCCTGCTAACATCCATCAGAGTTACAGGGCTTCTTCAGCCAGCAGCAGCAACTCAGGCTCATACAAAGGAAGCGACAGCAGCCCAGTGATGAGGCAAGTCTTTATTTCAGCATCCCGGTGTCCAGCACACTGACTTACCTTCTCTGCACTGTAACGTGGGATCAGCTGTCTGAGTTGTCAACCAGGTGTTGTGGTTTAACCCGGCAGGCAGTCAAACACCACACAGCCGCTCGCTCAC
>JAYKAV010003135.1:1382-120350 GCA_035582835.1 Phoebastria nigripes
ASRAYCACCGAGATTAATGAAGAATGAACTTTGATGAAACCAAACAAAATGCAGCGGTGATGGAATGAGAACTGGCTTCAGCATGCAACAATCCAACAGCACATACCATCTCTCCTGCCCTGAAAGACTGTTATGATGGATGGAGCCCAAAGTCATGGACTAAATGAACTCAATGGACATTTTAGAGGGATGGCCCATAGACTAAGGGAATGATATCTCTGTGTGTGTATATCTATCTCAAAATATAAGAGACGTGGTGGTGATTAATTAGACTGTATTGGAAAACATGAAATCTAGGCATGAGGTAGATGGTATAGAATAAGGGGTGGATACTGTCCTGGTTTTGGCTGGGATAGAGTTAATTTTCTTCCTAGTGCTGTGGTTTGGATTTAGTAGGAAAAGAATGTTGATAAGACACTGATGTTTTTAGTTGTTGCTAAGTAGTCTGCTAGTCAAGGACTTTTTAGCTTCCCATGCTCTGCCAGGTGCACAAGAAGCTGGGAGGGAGCATAGCMGGGACAGCTAGCCCAACTGGCCAATGGGGTATTCCATACCATGTGACRTCATGCTCAATATATAAAGAGGAGGCGTGGTCCAGGAAGTAGCGATCGCTGCTTGGGTATCGCTCGGCGGGTGGTGAGCAATTGCATTGTACATCACTCATTCTGTATATTCTATCATTATTATTATTATTATCATTATTTCCCCTTCCTTTTCTGTTTTATTAAACTGTCTTTATCTCAATCCACAAATTTTACTTTTTTTTTCGATTCTCTCCCCCATCCCACTGAGGGGAGGGGGGAGTGAGCGAGCGGCTGTGTGGTGTTTGACTGCCTGCCGGGTTAAACCACAACAGGAGGTACAGGTATAAATAGCGTAGCACAGAAGCTGGCCATTTCCCCGTCTTTGTCATTTCTTCCGATTGCCAGGGAGGTGTTTCCCAGTTGCTCACTGTACTGTGGGTGATTCATGGTCCAGCATCTCTCATCATCATTAGACTCAAAAATTAATATTCATCAAAATGATATGTAGAACTACTCAGATAATCCATGGCACAAGCCCCTTGGCATGCATAAAGGCTCCCTTGTGCTTCAGAAGAATTAGCAGCCCTTAGGCTTCAATATATAATCCAAAGTGGTTTCATTCAGACTTCTATTTTGACAGTTATTCAGAAAGCCAATGTTTGATAATTCATAGCTGTCCAGGAAAACATTGGCCTCCTGAAAGACCAAAAAAGTGGAAATTTGAAAGAAAACACTTATTTGTTGAAGCCAAAGGGCTATTATCTTCTAAAATACAAAGAAATCTTTACACACTAAGGGAATTATGCTTGAGGATTTACCTTCACACATTTACATTTAAAAGGATCTTTCATTTTGTTTTTCTTTTTTACTTCTAAAAACGCTGAGATGTTTACTGCTCTTTGTTCATAATGGTTAAAAGAAAATTAAAGGTTATTCTGAGAAACCTCAGAATTTCTGTGCCTCTTGCTTCATAAATCAGTCTTTTTACTGGCAAACACATTTTCAGGCTTATTTATAAAGCATCAGTGACATTCAGTGTTCAGTTAAAGTACTGTAAGTTAATCACTTTTACATGTTGTATGCAGTTCTTCACCTTTATAGCTTGCTTGTTTGGGGCTTTTTGCTTTTTTTTAAACTGGTGATGTAAGGTTTCAGAATCTTGTTTTACTAGCTGACCACATATATATAGTGCTTCTAATTGGAATTTTCTGTTTGTTTCCTTCTAGGCTGTTGATATTCTTTTGCAGCATGGAGCTTATGTGAATGTTCAGGATGCAGTTTTTTTCACCCCATTGCATATTGCTGCATATTATGGCCATGAACAGGTAACTAAATGGGGGAATTTCAGAAAGCTGAGAAGTGGAACACTGAGGCAACTGTAGGTTTAGTGTTAGATATTTTTGCTTTACATTCCAGAGGGTCTTACCATGAAAAGGCCTCACATACTGAAGTTACACTTCTAAGTCAATCATTAGTTGCTCTGAGAGTATCAACAGGAAATTTCTACACTTTAATCCTCTGTGCTAGACCCGAGCAAAAATTGATATCTTCCCCTCTAGACCTCTTGAAACAAATGATTGCCTAGCTAGCTTTGATGATAACCTATAAACAGACTTGGACCCAGAGGCATATTTCATTTGATGCTTATTCATCCCACATTTCAGAGAGTGCATGAGGAATGTAAGTATACTATCTTAAGCCTCTCCAAGGAAGGCAACATCACTTCCCAGTAATAATTAAATGGCAATTCTATTGGTTTTCCTTGGAATTCACAAACTAAATTGTGGCCACTTTTAAGTTAACAGAAAAAATGATCATTTAGAGAGCAGGATTTTCCATGAGGTACTGTGCACGTGACAAGTCCAACTGTGCTTGCTTCATTCACACAGATCACAGACTTATTGAAACAAAATCTGAGGTTCTGACCAAAGCTGGCATTGAACCTCCCAATTCTCTTTCTTTTACTAAAGTATAATTGACATATGGTTAATCTAACAGTCCAGTCATCTGCCCCGAAGAGCCCTTTTATGTGAAATGTAATAATGGGTCTATTTTGGCTTATGCAAGTCATTCCCTATACCTTTCTTCGGCTAAAAGCATGTATTCTGGGATATTTTCAAGTTTCAAAGGATGACCTCTAGGTAGAGTGCATTTTTCATTTCAGTGACGTGTTACTTCGAGTGCATTGAGGAATTGTTGTAGGAAAAGCTCTTTTCTTTCAAAAGAACAGAGTCCGGGTGCAGAGATGATTGAAAATGCTCTACTTCTGTGGCTGAGTGACAGCAAGGGTGTGAACCATGGATGTGTTCCTGAGATCCTTCTTTTCATATATATGCGCCTCATCTTCCAGTAACATTAAGAAACTCCTTGCATGTTGGGCTGAGATCAGTTTGCTTATTTGCCACAAGCCACTTCTGAACAAATAGTCACAGTCTTGTGAAATTATGCTAAAAGCTCATACGGTGCTCTTGTGATAAGAGACCCTGATCAGAAAGGAAGCTAAGGCTCTGACATTTGTGGACTTTGAGGGCATTTGTGTTATTATGCTGACTGGTCAGTTAAATAAATACATGTGTCTTGTGTCTAGCCCTTTACCATACATAACATTTTAGAGAATGAATGAGCACTTGCTTTTGAGAATTTTAGTATTTTTATAGATGTTTAACTTAAAAACGAGTTTTCTATTGAATCTCCTCTCCATGTTTAAACTTTAGAGAGACATCCACTTATAGTGTTACCCAATGCGATATTCTACCTGATTTTGTCAAAAGATTTATTTTCATGTGATATTTTAATTAGCCTTGATGAAATATTTAGGTAACCCACCTCTTACTAAAGTTCGGAGCTGATGTGAATGCAAGTGGTGAAGTTGGAGACAGGCCTCTCCATTTGGCTTCTGCAAAAGGCTTTCTCAATATTACAAAGCTCTTGATGGAAGAGGGAAGCAAAGCTGATGGTAAGAAAAGATATTTTAAAAAACCAACTTTAACATTGTATTTTATAGTCAGAGTCAGGCCTTTAATCTTGAATTTAGCTTCCTAACACGTGGGCTGTGTGTGTTTGTGTATCATTTTTGGGCAACTGAAACAAAAAAACAGCAGTTGGAGAGTTTTCTTCACTTCTTAGGTATGCTTGGTTTGTCATCTCACATGCGTTCTGTTTCCGTTAAAAAGTTAGAGGTGACAAACAGCAGCAGAAAACAAAATTAAGATTAATATACACAGGTAGCTTACTATTGAGACACCCATCCAATCAGAGAACACGCGGCCGTGTGGTATGTATCTCCAATCAAAATGACTTCAATGCAAAGCGAACTCCTAGTGAATGAGATACACATGAAGGATTTTAAGCCCAAATTGTACAGCAAGTAATTTAAAATAATTCAGATGAGAAATTGCAAATGGTTCACAAACAATTCCACAGAAAATTGAGTCTTTTTAGCACATGCTGTATTATGCTACACAAGCTTCATATGCTTCATTGTGGGACATTTTCTGTAAGAGAAAGTGTGTGTGTGAGAGATGTAATGGGTTGGACAGATACAAAAGTCTATTAGCATGCTTTTGGTATTCTGTGAAAGTTAGGAATCCGTGCATTCTTTTTACAGGTGATCTCACGCTGATGCAGTAAGACTATAACATTACAGTTCAGTGCTGTATATTTTGCATGTGCCTCAATTTAAAATATTTTCCATTGTAATTAATATTAGCATGCAACTAGAAGTACTGCTGAATTCTTATGCTTGCTCTTTTGTTCCCTCTCCTTATGCTGTTTCAGCAATGTAGAAGGCACAAAACATACCACACTCCAGCCTTACTTTTCCATCGCTGTGACACTTGTATCGTAGGCATGTGCATACACACTTGTGGCCACATCCTACAAAGTCTTATAAGTGTTAAAACTTAGAGGTCAAATTTTATGCATATTATGAGTATTAATGCAGAGGTTCTTACCTACTAAACAACATTAAAAATATTTGGAAATTAATTTCTTATCCTCAGAACCAGAGAAAGAAAAGTTTTTTGAAAAGAAACAGTACATTACTTGCAAACGTACTGCTTTTTAATACATCTTTGGACTACATCAGTACTCCTGTTAACTTATATCCACAATATACAAGATAAAATCTTGGTCCCCTTGAAGTCTATGGCAAAACTTCCATTAATTTCAATGGGATTAGGATTTTGCCTAGGGATATCACAATTTGATCTTGGAAAAGCAGAAGTGGAAAAACAAGAAACAAACAAACAAACAAAAAAACATTTGCTGCAAGAATCCTGCATGTTATAGAAAAAACAAGACATTATCAAAATCCTTCAGTTGCTGCTTCTCAATCTAGCATCCTATTTGATGTCTGGTTCCAGTCTATGCACACATCTATTCATGAATTAAAAACAATAGAGCATAACAGGGGAAGGTTAAAAAGGGATGCTGTATAGCCACATTTGAAAAGCATGTTAAATTGCCAGGCGCGGTTCTTTCCTAATCTCACCTGGTCCAATACCCCACTGACACCTCTTAGTTGACTTCAGGAGGGGACAGTCGAGTGGTCATTTTGCACAAGTTCTGTGTTCTCAAGCCTACAATCTTCGGTGCTGACTCTGGAAAGCACTGTCATTCCTTAACAATTGTTAAAGCGGCGACAAGAGCCCACGAGGCTTCGTCCTTGCTCAGAATGCCCAGTAGCACCAAAAGCAGCAGCRTTTACGTACCCCTGTTCCTACTCTGCTAGTGGCACAAAGACTGTCTTTCTCCCCAGTTTCCCCTTCTTTGCTAGATTTTAAAGTATAAATTTACCATATTCTCTGTGAGTCTTGCCTACAGTACACACATCTTACTCGTGCAGTAAAAAAAGTGTAGAGGGAAACAGCATGACTCAGATTTGTAAGTACTTTTTTCAATAGTGAGCTCTTGATGTTTCAGTCTCGATGTGTGTGCACTGAACTGATGTAATCATAATAAAGAGGGGGAAAAAAAGAGATGTTCACTCACCATAACAAGGCAGTGGGAGGTTCAGTACCAGTTAGATAGTTTATTCCAAAAGGAAAAGAATCTGGGACACCGTTTCAGATTCTTTTCTTTAAAATCTTCAGCATTGGAAAAAGAAAAAGGAGACTGGAAGCGGGAAGTCTTTTACTCACAAAGTAGCACACTTTGAAACTTGGTATAAATATAGCAGCAGAGGAACAACTCTTAAATGCCTAGGAATAAAAGTAATTGGTGAAATAACCTGAAGAAATTTTGGCAGTATTCTGTACAGACCAGTAATTGGTGTCATAAACTTGAACTATTTCTTTTAACATAACCTGACTCACTCATTGATCAGCTCTGGGGCCATGGCAACTAAAGAAAAAGTGACCACTGAATCAGACTGAAAAGGTCAGAATAGGGCTGAAATATAGCAACATTTGCAGTCTAACAAGAGCCAAAGTCCTTCTTCAACCCCACCACAATATGTAAGAAAAACATGTAAAAGAAATGTACTACCCATGTATATATATCATCACAAATGTTCATATTTTACATATGTATGTATATAAAACCAATATGTTACAAGTACAGTTGGTTCTCCAGATACTAATCTCATAATCTGTTTTAACATAAACACTGTGGGGAAAGACTAAGTAATTTTGTGCATTTTCAGAAATCTGTGTATTTTCAGAAATCACATAAGGTCTTTCAACCACATTTCTTGAGGTATTGATCAGATTCCTTTAAGCTCCAAATTCATTTTCAGATCATTAATATATCTCAAAGACCAGCATGCCATTACAAGCTGCTATCACTTAAAGTGCCTTAACAATCTTGAGATTTTTTCAAACTAATTTAGTATGGAATTTCTCATTTCTGTTTTTATTTTTAACAACTTCTATTTCCTTCTTTCTTTTTTCACACCTTCCAAACTCCTAGAGATTTTTTGCATTACTGAGTCAATATGATTTCTACCAACTTGCATTATTGTCCTGGTTTCGGCTGGGATAGAGTTAATTTTCTTCCTAGTGCTGTGGTTTGGATTTAGTAGGAAAAGAATGTTGATAACACACTGATGTTTTAGTTGTTGCTAAGTAGTCTGCTAGTCAAGGACTTTTCAGCTTCCCATGCTCTGCCAGGTGCACAAGAAGCTGGGAGGGAGCATAGCMRGGACAGCTRRCCCAACTGGCCAACRGGGTRTTCCATACCATGTGACGTCATGCTCAATATATAAATAGGAGGCGTGGTCCAGGAAGTAGCDATYGCTGCTTGGGTATCGCTCRGCGGGTGGTGAGCAATTGCATTGTGCATCACTCATTTTGTATATTCTATCATTATCATCATCATCATCATCATCATCATCATCATCATTATTATTATTATTATTATTATTATTATTATTATTATTTACCCTTCCTTTTCTGTTTTATTAAACTGTCTTTATCTCAATCCACTAATTTTACTTTTTTTTTCTGATTCTCTCCCCCATCCCACTGAGGGGAGGGGGGAGTGAGTGAGCAGCTGTGTGGTGTTTGACTGCCTGCCGGGTTAAACCACAACAGTTATTTATTCTGTCAGGAAATTAAGTTTTATATTTTAGAACATCCAAATGGTAGAATGTAGCAATAATTGGGGTACAAAGTATCACTTCATAATGTTTGATTCATTCTTGTAATCTGGTAGATTTTTTCTAGGGTAATTGTAATAAGCAAAATGAAGGGAAGGGGGTTTTTGTAAAGTAAAGTAGAAAAGGAAGTTCATTACAATGAGAAACCATCAGTAGTCCTAAACAGCCATTCTCTTTCCTCATTTCATCGGACCGAACTTCTGTCTCCTTCTTGCTTTTCTTGTAGCTTCACTATACTCACGTCCATACCCCACTTTTCTCTATATAGTTCCTAAGAATGAGTATTCAGCAACACATGCTAGATCCAGGTGACTCGCTGGTTTTAGCAGTGGGCTGGGTATGGTCTTGACCTTGAGACGTCTCTTGTCGAGCTGCTGAGCCCTTTCGGTAATCAGAAGGGTACATGTTTGGGTCTCAGGAGGGCTGACTTCTGAACCAAAGTCCAAGTCATCTAATTATTTGTTGTTTCTCAGTCTCATCTGCCACTTACATGAAGGAAGATAAGCTTGATTATTGAAAATAAAGAGCTGTGGTTTTCACTTGTTGTGTTATCAGCTGGCCACACTTCTGCTGGTGTCCCAACACTCCAACAGAAAAAGGAATGGGCGAATGAAGGGTGGGTTTTTTTAAAAAATTAATGGTAATTTAGAATTTCTTTGCAATCAGGGAAGGCCTGGAAATAATTGCTTCTCCAATCCTTGAATGTAGAAGTAGGACTTCTAATGTAGATGTTTGCATGACTTCAAAAACTGTTCCTTTCAAAATGAAAGAAAAAATCATATTTTAAAAACTGTTTTATAGCCTGATGGGGTAGCTAAACAGAATATCTACAAGCTTAGAGAACTAGTTGCTGGCCAGGGAACAAACATTTCCTTTGCTTCACATACACTAAATGCTATTTTTTATTATTCTTCAAACTGGTGGTCCTGGAGATTTCTTTCAGAGACCATGTGATATAAAATATATTCTTTGTCTTTATAACTTCTATGGTCTTTTAATAAAACTTGTCTGCTTTCAGGACTACTGCCTAGAGTTGCAGCTCCTCTTTTTTCAAGTATCTTTAAAAATCACTGTCACCTCTGCCAAATACAATCAATTTTAAATTTAAAACCAGAGTTTGATATTAAAAATCCAGGCACGTTCAGTCATGCTTCTCTGAATATTAAACAGATATCGCTCCCTGGGACTTGGGAAATTTCCCTTATTTTTTTAAAACAGACTTGCACTGTCTTTTTCTCATCCTTTTACTTACTGAAATGGTTTCACCTGTTATTTTCTACCTACGTAATGTCTCAGTCCTAAGAATAATTTCTACAGTACTCTATTTTGTTCCAGACAAGAACTTAGCATTTGCCCATTTTTACTCTTTACTTGTAAGGCAACCTGAATTTTTAGTCTCTGGCTGCCATGGCAGTTGTACTATCTATCCTCGATTTAATATAAAAATACTTTAAAATCACAATTTGAAGAACTCTTCTGTACTCTTCTTTAGTAATTCCTGAATCAATATGATGTACTTTTTTGCCATAACTCTCTTCTAAAGTGTTTTTGACTGATTTTGTTTTGTTTTGACTCTGAAATTCTCCTTTTTAAGACAATATTCCAGTTTACCTGTCATGTTTCATTTAGAAATCAAAAAGCTATCAATTAAAACAAAAAACATCATGCCATGTTGTAGTTATGTATCCTTCCAGAGGCAAAGGAAATGGCTTGCAAGTATTTGACATCATTTCCAACTGCATAAACAAAGGAGAAGATATATGTTTCCTTCCTTGCTCCATCTTACACCTTGTTGTGTTGTAGAAGCTCATGGCCCTGAGACCCCTGATGTCCTTCAGGCCATTCAGTGGGTACATATTCTGAAATGCTGACATTTATTATTATAAAACTTTGACATTTATTCCCCTCTTATTTATTGCACTTCAGAATGAATCTGTGTCTGGTACCACATCATAATAAAAAATAAAGGCTAACATGTCACATGAATCTATGAAGTGAAGAATTATTTTAGAATAGAGAAATAAAACAGTTTACTTTTCTTTACTCCTTTTAACATAAGACTGCTAGGAAGGTTAGTGGGGGCAGTTAATGAAATTTGTGGGCCACAAGCTTAATATAATTTACAGGAATTCCTTTTTTTTCTTTTTTTTGGCCTGAAACATAATTCATCTTTGGAACTATCTGTCACTAGACATTAGTGAAGTTATAAATTCAGCTCATTTTAAAGGACTGTACATTTCTGTGAGCATTCAGCATTACTTCAGAAAGGTTTTAAAACAGGGATTTATTTTAATTTTCATTGTTCCTTACACTCACAGAAAATCAAAAGAAGACGGAACCTCAGAAGCTGTGTGGTTTACCCTTTGTTCCAAGGAGGCTCAGCTATAGGAAAGAATTGTTCCTGAGAGGTGTTTGTCAAAGTTGTGCTTAAAAGCCTGCGTAGTACAAGTTTGGACACCTCTAATGGACAGGTTATTCCTTAGTAGTCTATTAATTTCTTGTAAACTGTCTCAAAGATCTGGTGCTAGACTGAATTGAGACCTAAATGTTGTACAAAGTAGGCTGGATTTGTCAATTCTATCAGTTATGGTATCAACCAGTTATGGTTGTTCCATCTTTAAACATAGAAAGAAATACACTAAGAATCACAGAGATACATGCTCTCTTTTAAAACTGAATAAAGATCTTTTTTGGATAATGAAAACAGTATTTGTATGTCTCTGCACCAACGGAGAACTCTGCCTAGAGCCTTGTCCAATCTCTTCCTTGCTTCCTACTAGGTAGATAAAGAAAGAGACCTATAAGGTATACCCATACCCATTTCAGGCATGCTTAAGAAGGTTCCCAGGTGCTGGAATGCAACTGCCTATCCTGTAAACAGAGAGAAGGCTCCCTGGCGTGGCTGTGGTCCAGGATAACTGGCAGTCTCAAACAATTCCCRCCTGTGGGTCAAGGATCTTCCAAGGGCGGCTCCCCAGTTGACAGGTTGCATGCAACTGCCCTTAAAACAGACTGGTACTATTGGTAGACACCAGCAGTTCTGTGATCTTGGCCTCAAGGCCAGGAATGTTCCCAGTCATATTTATGTTATTAGTACACATGCGGCCATAGCCTCACACTGTTCACTTTATCATAACTATTCTCAAGAATTGATGGGTTTATGTTGTTCTCTTACAGAATCATTTTTAAATAGAAGTTAAAGATAAAAAGTGTATAGTATTAGTGTTTGCTATACTAAAACAGTAGTCAGAATTAGATGGTTTCAGAAATGTGAATCTGCTTCTGCGTGCTAACTGAAACAACATTTTGTTCTAACAGATCACTTACTGATAGCTTTCCAAGTGCTTTGCTGAACTGGGACCCCAATCTTCAAGAAAGAATCTTGGTCTTACTGAAAGACAATTGAATCAATGAACTTTCTAAAATTCCCTCATTGCTTGCTAATATTGTCTATCCTRCAACCACCCTACTATTTCACCCAAAATGTCTGAGAATATGAGCTAGCCAGGAGTTTAAGAAATCACATCAAATTCAAATCCTTCTTGCATATATGCTTATTTGAGAGGTATTTAGAATTAATTAGTTTCAGTTTTCTTTTGCTTTTAATCTTATACTGTTGTGTGTTGATTAAAACAACTGGTTTTGCAGGTAGAAGGATACGAGAATTGGTCTTCAGAAATTTAGAAAAAAATACTTTTATTGGATATATTTTTATAAGTTGTGTGCAACATACACAATGCTTGGTTTTGTGACGTAAAGCACCAGAAGGGCAAATCTCTTAAGCAGAACAAGACCTTTGTATCACACATTGTTTGTTTCCCATGTGAAATTATATTGAACCAACAGAGATAAATACCATTCCCACCCAACRATAATATACTATGTCTCCAATTTTGCCCATTCTTTTATATAGTTTCATGTTCTGTCAAAGAATACTCTTAAATATGTGAAGCACATACATAATCATCCTTGCAGGTGAAGAGAGACATTGAGCAAAATGAAAACATTGGTAATCCAGATGTTTGAATCAATTCTCCTCTTCCTTTATTGCCTTTTATGTATTTATATTTTAATAGTGACTATGAAAAATATATCCTTATTGTGTCTCTCTTATTTTTTTTAAATTTCTTTTTTGTCACTATATAACTATACCAAGAATCCTTGATCCTGCTACTCAAGGAAACTAACATAAACCTTAAAACCAACTGGACTTTCCTTTCCTAAGAGCAACAATGAAGTATGTTTCTTCCTAGTATTTGTGATTAATAACTATTCTTCCATGCATTTGGAATTCATTCATGGAAAGCTACATCAAAACATTCAATACATCTGCTACTGGAAGAAAGCAATTATACCCTAAGTCCAAAAAATCATCTTGATGGGGTACTAYGGATGACACTGAGTAACGTAGTTTTGATATATGAAAGCTCACAGAAATTTCAATTTTAAGGAAATAGGACCATAAATATTTTAGCAGGAGGTTTCATAATGTATATGCACAACATGTAAAGCATACTAAATATCCAAAACAAGCTATGTTAATTATAAAATACTTTCTTTGGTCTCTTTCTGGGTCAAACGGCAGTGAATGCTCAGGACAATGAAGATCACGTTCCTCTGCATTTCTGCTGTCGATTTGGACACCACGAAATTGTAAAGTTCTTACTCCAGAGCAGCTTCGAAGTTCAACCCCATGTGGTGAATATCTATGGAGACACACCTTTACATCTGTGAGTCACGTGGAGAAGCTCTGGTTTACATGGTTTGGGCCTAATTAGAAAGCTGGTGTTGTTAACAACTCTTTACTGACTTCATCTTCAGTGCGTGTTACAATGGAAAGTTTGAAGTTGTCAAGGAAATAATTCAGCTCTCAGGAACAGAAAGTCTCACTAAAGAAAATATATTCAGTGAAACGGCTTTCCACAGGTGAGATGTTTAAAACACCATTGTCAATAGAATTGCACTTACACATGCACGCAGTACAACACCCGAAATAACAAATGTCTCGCCAACAGCCAGATGAGGAGCAAAGCAAGCAGTGAGCTCGACATGGATGTKGAGTTTGTTTCTTGAGATACAGGAGAGGACATGAAGTAAGAGGTAGAACCAGACAGTGAATGGGGAGAGAGAGAGCAAGCAAGAGAGAGAAAGATAGGAAAGGCATCAACTTCTGTATGAATTACGGTTTTTCTTTCTGTCCAGTTTGGAAGCTGAGTTTAGAGCCTCTTCTGCCTAGAAACCTGCTGGAGTCTAGATATTCGAAATTAGAAATGAGGTGGCAGAACAAAGTTTGGTCATGATGCTGTAAGTTTGTAAAGTGTTATCTAAGCAGCACTTTGCAAAACAGACTGTATTCATTTTGCATAGCTGTGCAAAATTAATTTATGCAAGAATAATTAGAATGTTTCTGAAATGACAGAAATTAACATGCTTTGGTGGATTAACCATGCATTTGCACATTTCTAAAGATCTTTTATTCTATTACTACGTTTTTATCTCTSTGTAATTCTTTTTAAATTTTTGGCTACCCAAAGTATTTGTCCTTTTATGGACTATAGCATTCACTTTTCCCTTTATTTTTGCAGTGCTTGCACCTATGGAAAGAACATAGAACTTGTAAAATTTCTTCTTGACCAGAATGTTGTAAGCATCAATCACCAGGGAAGAGATGGACATACAGGTAACATGATCATCCTTCTTGTGTATGAGTGCATATACCAGCACCAAAAACTTTGGAAGCCATATAGACAATCAGGATTTCCAGGGTAATTCCCATGATAATTCGATGATCAGCATCCAATTACCTTTCAGACAGATCTCAACTTTTTTGAAATATGTTTGCAGGCAGGCATAGAAGTGATAAGAGTTCAGTGAGGATGTGTCAGGCTCGTTAGCTTGTATATGAGTAACAAAACCTGATGTAAACTCGTTCTCCCATAGTTAGGCTTCTAAGCAGTTTTAAGAATCAGGCCCAGTATTATTCTGCTAGGGTCTGGGCATATAGGATACAGTGTCTGAAGGGCTGCACACCTCCATGTCACTACTACAGGCAACGAAAAAAAAGAGCCTTCTTTGTTTCTAGTTGCTTTTCCTCATGTACAAAGTTGTTAAATGTGATTTGTGGGTGGTAGAGTAAATGCTGACCTGTTGTGTAGCGGGCAATAGATTGGTTCTCACAGTGTTAATATTTTATTTTCACCTCTTGCCTCAGGTATTTTTTTGATAATATATTCCTTTATTGAGGAAATCAATTTGTGCTTTATAGTTGTTGCTGCAAGTCCTATCACGATGTTCTGACAGTTGTGTTTACCATGCTTCTCTGATGTTCTAGGATTACACTGTGCTTGCTACCATGGTCATATTCGACTTGTACAGTTTTTACTGGATAATGGAGCTGATATGAATCTGGTAGCTTGTGATCCCAGCAGGTCCAGTGGAGAAAAGGATGAGCAGACCTGTTTGATGTGGGCTTACGAGAAAGGTATTTCAGTTTTCTAGTTTCTGCTACAAAATCCATAAGAACAGTACAGGAAGGAGAGAACAGTACAAAATAACCCCTCAGTCCCCGTAGACTAAGAGCTCTCACCATCTGCTTTCCAGTTCCTGGCACGAAGGGTTACAAAAAACAGCCCTTTTCTTTATCTTCTCAGATACTCTGTTAAACATCAGTTTAATTCAACACAAACTCGAGGACGGGAGTATTTATGTGCTGCTAAAATAGAAAACATACAGCCTGTTCAGAAAAGGCTATTTCTCCCTCTGGTATGTGCCTGAGGAGTTTTAATTTTATTACTGAAGGAGGCATTACAAGGAGCGATGAATCAGAGTCAGTAATCTTAAATTCTTGCAAATATGGATCAAAGCAAGGCATTTTCCATGGTTCCTGTTATACCATCCTATACGTACAGCAATGCGTCAGTTTTCTGTCCTGATTTTGACTCCATGCAAACAAAAAGCTTTATTTCTTCCTGAAAATATTTTTGGTGTTCACATCCATTTATGGATTTCATCGGTGTTTGAGAGCCATGTATTTATGTGGGATACCCTTCAGTTTATTCTTCCTGGCGTTGCCGTTCCACCCCTATGGACTGTGGTAGGCTATTTAAGCAGTCTCTTCATTGCTTTGGTAAAGAAGCGACCGTCTTCTTTGGGTTAACATTTATGTTAATCTAGGTGATAACGTTTAGTTCAAGCATCCTCTAAGTTTGGATGTCCAGAAAGCTGTCCTTGATTTAAATTCTTATGTTTTAGAGAATTGTTCCATTATGCTGACACTCTTCGGTGTGAGCTCTTGCCCCTGGCAGTTTAGTGAGTCAGCAGGACTCTTTTCAGTAGAAAGTAGCTTCTGATAACAGGGTGAGAGTCAGCAGAAAAGCCTCTGCCTCATCCGATTCCTCTAGCACCCTTAAGGGTTGGAGTTGTAAGTTTTTTGCAGGACCCTAGAAGATCTAGCAAACAACCTTTCCGTAACTTGTCGGCTTACTGGTCTTTCCCTGCCTTATTATAAGCCAAAAAGTTTGTACTCATTGGGGTATTAGTGAAAAATATCCTTAAAGAAATGCCGACAAACTTTGCAACTGAAGAAGCAGGAAATGATAGCTAGCATTTGGTACATTATCCAAGCATCATGACCTCAGTACTAATGCGTATCTTTTCCTCCTCTTCTTGCCTGCTCTCATCTTTGTAAGCAGCAAACAGGAACATTTCCTATCGGCCCGGGTGTACGAATACGCAGTGCTGAGCCCAGCCATTTACAGTGAGCACAAAGCAAGAACTCAAAAAAGCTCCTCTTTCCCATATGTTTTCTAGGGGATGGGGGAAAATATAAGTTAAGGTTGGAGGATTCTGGGACATTCCCTCCTCCTCCAAAAGCATTGCAGTACCATTTATTATGAGAATGACTGTAATATAGTAAAACTACGGATTTCAAAGGCCTTTCAAAAACCTGATATTGGCAAAATATTCTGTATGAAATTGCTTATTTTTGACAAGTTTAGAAAAGAATTTTGAATGTTGCCAAGCAGAACTTTGTGCATCAAACGTGTGAGAGAGTGAGCATGCTGTGCATACACCGTGCTCTTCTGCTTCCTTGCAAAGGAGAATGATGAGTATAGCAACTGTCGACAGTAATATAGTGTAAAAATTTTGTCCAGTTTAGAACACCAGAACTGAAATATTTTCAGGCACTGGTTGTCCTTGTAAGGCCTATTGAAGACTATGGTCAGCTTCCATTTTAGGATTTCTGTAGCAGGGTTTTTTCTATTGCCATATATCGCATCTTAGGATTAGGTGGGCTCATGAAAATAACGTGCTTGGTTTTATTGGCAGGTATTTCCCTATATTTCTGTAGTTWAGAATCATAGTATGTCTCAGATTAGAGCCACTGTATCTTTGTTTATATGTTTTATAGGCACATTGTACATTTTTTTAAAAATTCCCTGATTTTGTATAAATCAATTTAAAAAAATTTTTATTTTGTGTTTAGCTGCAAATCCTTATATTTCCTCTTTCTTTCTTAGGTCATGATGCCATTGTGACCCTTCTGAAGCATTATAAGAGACCTCAGGATGAATCACCTTGTAATGAATACTCACAACCTGGAGGAGGTATGGTCTGAGAAATCACTTTATTCTCTAACTGAAGGGTCTGATCCAAAGACCGCTGAAGTCTCTGGGAATGTTCCACGGATGTCAGGGAGCTTTGGATCAATTCTGTCTGGCACAAAGAAAATTAGTGTCATGAGAATCCCCATTTTCCAGGTACCCTCTATTTATGTCAAAATGCTTCCTTTATCTTAAAATAGAGTTGTCACTTTGTATTACTCACTAGAAAGAAAAGCTAAAAGCTGTGAGATGAAGATCAGTCCCTAGTAATCATTACTCATACCTTTTTGCATCCTTAATACCTTGTTTAGCCATTCGCTGTGTGTTGTTTATCTCTGATGTTTCTTTGATTACTGACATTCAGTATATTTCTATACTCAGTCCCCTTCATATTTTTTAACATCGTTGGATATCTAATTCCCCCATGGGAAAAATTAATTACCCTTTTTGCTACAAAAATACTCATTTATATTGGCAACTAAATGACAAGTGGCAAGAAGAACGTTAGCGCAGCAGTTGATAAACAGAACATTTTGCAGTGTGTTGAGGACGCTGTCTACAGAGAGGGTGAATATGTTGTACGCGGCGGCTTGTCCAGGTCACTGACTCCTCCTGCGTGGAAACAGGAGGAACCCTACAGCCAGCAGCAGGATCGATCTGCTTCCTATGTTTCCAGCTCTGCAGGGTAGTTTGACCTGTTCCAGGTTGAGGTTTAGTATATCTCAAGCGTATGTAAATCTTCAGGGGACTAAGTTCATGCATGTATTGGAAATTTATTTTGGCAAGTGATTAACACACCCAGACAGATTTTTTAATGCTGATTGTTAAAAGAACTCAGCTCCCACTTAAGCAGAAAAACAAGAGATGAAATTTTTGGTACATGGATAAAGCTGAGGTCTTTTGGAAAATCTAGTCAGTGAACTAAGCAGTGCAATAGGCTTGCAGCCCAGTTGTCAGAATTTGTGAATCTGACCTGAGTTCCTTTACAGAATCTAGCTGATATAAAAGGCTACATTGGCCACCTTTAACACCAGTGAAAGTCAGTATCATTCTACAGCGTTCAGTGAAGCTATATGCAAATTACTTTCAAGAACGCAGCAATATAACGTCACAATCATATGTTTTTGTGTGCTTATGTGTATTTTCACCCCTTTATTTTTCATTCTTTAAGCAATCACTGCCTCATTAATTTATCAGTACAGATGCTTGTACTGTCTTTGGATTCCATAAAATTCATTCTGTTCTTTTATTTCAGATGGTTCCTATGTGTCAGTTCCATCCCCTCTAGGAAAGATTAAAAGCATGACTAAAGGTATTCTCAATGGCAAGGGAAAACTTGAACTTTTATGGTCTTTTTACCCAAGCTGTTAGCCTAAACATACTACGCAAGACTCATTATTCCTGGGATTTTCATTGTTCAGAAATCTAATTATGTGCATAAGCGGCAGCTATATTTCCCTAGGATAATTTTAGGAAACAATATACTCAGCTTTGTTGCTCAGCATTATGATAATTCCTGTATTTATCTTATTTTCATTTACTTTAAAAAATATATTTATTTTTATTTCTTTGGAGAAAAGGATGTGATTGTGAATTAGTACTAATGAAATACACACATATCTATGAACGCAAACAAGTATCGTATTGAATTCCACTGTAAAATGCCTGGATTATCTTCACAAGAAAAATTCTGTCCAAAAATAATTTGTGTTAATCTGAAACAGATACAGATAAAACATTCAGATGAATATTTGTACTTTAAAATATTTCACTTTTCGTGGTGCTTTCAATTTTCCATTTCAAATATTCACTCTGGATATAATCAAATCCTTACATCCTTTACAAAGCAGAATTGAAACGTTCCATTTAGAAATATTCTGATAAACTTTATAGTAATAAACTAAAAAGGTCAACAAGGTAGAGAAGTTTGCTAACTAAATTAAGTTGCAAAATTTAGATTCCACATGTCACTAAAGAGTCAGTCAAATCTGGAATAACATCCTCTGCGTCAGTRATGAGCACTAGCTATACAGAAAAAAAGGAACTAATTCTCTGTATAAAGAATTTTACGCATCCATGACATGACACAGGCAGAATATGGTTATGGAACACTGTTCATCACTGATAAGATTTGAAAGCCAAGAAAGCCCAGGGCAACTGTAGCATTGCAAGTATTTGTCTGTTATTGGGGTTTACTGTGGTTACTGAAAGAAAAGGGAATAGGATTACCAGTCAACCAATTTACAGGAGGAAAATCAGCTTTTACTGTGCGACGGTTTTGTGACGTTAAATGCTTATGTTCTGTCCTTCCCCAYGACCCCACATTTTACAAATAGGATAAGTGTTTTCTTTTGCAGAAAAGGCAGATGTTCTCCTCCTCCGTGCTGGTTTGCCATCACATTTCCATCTTCAGCTCTCTGAAATAGAGTTCCATGAGATTATCGGCTCAGGTACCAGAAATAAAAGTGCATCTGTTTTAAATGTCTGATGTTCATAATAAATATCTTTGTGCTTATTTATTTTAAACCATTTTAGGGTCTTTTGGAAAAGTATATAAGGGACGATGCAGAAATAAAATTGTCGCAATCAAACGGTAATTTTATCAGACTTTTCCATCTTGTTTGGTTAATGACCTAGTTTGAAGTATTAAAAAAAAAACATATTTTATTATATTTTTGCCTTACTGTTTTCTCTCGTGTAAATTCTAAGCTATCGAGCCAATACCTACTGCTCCAAATCTGATGTGGACATGTTCTGCCGTGAAGTTTCCATTCTCTGCCGACTGAATCATCCATGTGTCATCCAGTTTGTGGGAGCTTGCTTAGATGACCCAAGCCAGTTTGCTATAGTCACTCAGTATATTTCTGGAGGATCGCTCTTCTCCCTGCTTCATGAACAGAAGAGGTATTCTGCTCGTTCTCTGCTTGGGCTTGTGGTACAGAATTCGGAAGACTAGTAAACCTATACTGATGTAAATGTTATTCATTTCAGTATAAAACAATAGAGAAAGGAACACACTAGAAAATTCAGATTATTGGGTGTACAAGGGAAATTAATAAGTAATCACAAAATTGTTATTTAGTCATTATTTTACATTATATACATTTACATTACATAGATTATATAACATTATTTTGTATTTAAAACAATTTTAAAGGTTCCATGATTTACAGATAAAAATAATTTACAGAAAATTCTTGTCTGTTTATTAACTTCGAGTAATTTTTTTTTTCAAAATGTAGAACTCTTGATCTGCAGTCTAAATTAATCATTGCTGTAGATGTTGCCAAAGGCATGGAGTACCTCCACAATCTTACACAACCAATCATACATCGTGATTTGAACAGGTAAGTTTTCTTCTTTATCCTAAAAATTCAGGGAATGTGAAGCCTCAAAGCAACAGCGATGGTCTGCAGTCTCATCTGTATTTGCAGACCCTTGTAACTATGTGGGATCTCATTAACAGTGAYGGAGCTTGGAGGAAGGTCTGCTTGCATCTGTTGGACTGGGGAATTGGGGCACGATGCTTTCACATTCACCGGAGGCTTTAATACATTTTAGTTGAATGACTTGACAGACGGTAGTCAACTTCATGCTTATAATAATTTCACTAATTTCATCTTATCTGAAATTTACCTGATATTTATACCCTATTTGCATACATCAGTCCTGTGGGATAGCCTTTTTACAATTTATGCAATGTAGTATATTTACCCAGTATAGTTTTTTTAATCCAAAACATTAATTAATTCATTTCACCTACTTTTGCCCCTCTAAGAATTAAGTGCCTAATTTAAACTAGTCACTAGTCCCCCTAAGGTTGATGCAGAAATGCGAAAAGACTTCCAGAGGGCAATCCCCCCCGTTTGTTTTAGGTGCCTGTCTTGAAAAGGGAGGAACCTTGGATGAGCCTGTGCTTGTTACGGGGAGGGGAGCAGCTGCCTAGCTTAGACTAAGTGCCCGATGCTGACACTCGTAGAGGTATGGTAGGTAAGTCCCAGCCCAGGCGTCAGCTGACAGTGCCACCAGCAAAGGAGWAGGAGGGAGTCTGCATGAGTCGGTCATCCAGATTTCCTTCTGGAAATGAAACTGGATTGAAAAAACTCAGAGTTTTTATACAAACCGCTTTGAGTCACATTTGCTGAACTGTAATTGTCATTAAAGGATGCAACTGCTAAAAAACAGTATTTTCTCGCATCTGGCCCACCAATGTTCAGTCTTTGTTAGAAGCAGGAAACATCTTCTCTACTGAGCGGAATTTTTTTGTGTCATGTCTACATCAGAAATCACTCAGACTAGCCGTTCTGCACGAACTTCTGCTTTGGGAGGGGACTAACCAAAAYTACCTGTAGGTGTATTTAACAAAGAGCAACCAGGCGAAGAAAGTTAGTGCTGAACAGCTGTTGCACTTTTTAGCTGCAGTAGTTTGCTTGGAAACAGCTCCTTCATTTGTACGAGCACTGAGACAAGAAAGCTGCTACAGAAAGAATTCTTAAAAAGTAGGATGAAGTGAGTTACGAAATGGGTTTTCTTCAGTGTCAGACATACACCTCTTCATTTTCCACTAGCTTAACTATTTGTTTTTAAAAAAATTACAGAAATGTTCATTTTGTTTATATCTCAAGTGACCAGGCCTATAGAGTTGTGGTGATATAATAAATAACATTTTCCTGCATCTTGCTGTAAGTTTTCATTTCCTAGCGACACTGATAGCTGCAGTGAAAGATCCCTTGTGAAAGGCACTCATTCTTTTGGAAAAAGGAGCCGGGTTTTTCCCTTTGCTAGGCGAAGAAGTAAACTGATTGTGAGACTATGCCCAGTTCAGGTTTCTGGTATGAAATTCTGAAAAAATATGAGGCAGCAGCAATTTTCTGGACGTTGTTGTTGGCATCTCCAGGAGAACAGCATGGCTTGCACATGTGAAAAGTTCTGTTTTCTTGTTCCAAGTGTACCTACGCTGACAGCTCTACAAAGGACACCTGTGAAGGGAGGGACTTCAAATGTAGTATTTGTCCTTCATAAACAGGAGGTTTGTTGGGATTTGAAGCATAACACGACACAGTGTGTGTATACATAAGACCAGTCATAGGGATGCAAGCTGAAGCCCACCAAACTCAGTGTCCTGTCTCTGGCAGTGGCCCATAGTGACAAATTTGAGAGCCAGGCATGTATATAATGGTAACGCCTTGAATTCTCTCTCAGTGCCCAAGAACTTTGGGTTCAAAAGGGTACTTTCAAAAATGAGTACCTGCTCTTGAAGTCATTTTTTAAATGAAAGAATAACTCTATTTGTGGTTACGAAAGAAAAAATATCCTTGCAGACTGAAAAAGAAAATCAGATCACTCATGCAAAAGAAACTGCACATTTCTTTATTTTAGTCTGAAAAACGCAGTCATTCCATATATATTCCTTATATATATTCCATATTCCATACCAACCATATCACTTCAAGGCAGTCTTCTGGGATTTATGTGCCCTAAGTTAGCAATATTGGCACAAATTCTGCTTTATACTCTGACTGCAAATTTTAGCACRCTTTGCTTTATTCATCTACTCCAATGTATGAGTGCATCCATCTGCTCGTATTAAAACTGCTATAAGCACATAAAAATGGCTGCTGTTAACCACTGCCAATAACATACACAATTACTTTATTTAAATGTGCTGATATGGTGTTTCTGTATGGATATGATAAATGTATGATGTTTAGAAGAATATTGCTGACATGATATATTCATCCATGTATATTGACTGTATAGAGGGTTAATCTAAGTATATTAATATAAGCCATATTCTGCAATTTTACTGTAGCAGAGCTACATAAAATTTGTCGGTCAAAGAGTATTTAAATGCACTTTGGATTGACTAAATACTTTCAAAAACCATGTCACTTATCAAAATTCTTTTAGCCTAAGAAAGCCTGAACCCACACTTCAGAGGCCTTTGAAATGCTTCATTTTGACATTTTAAATTATTTTTTCTATTCTTCCTAGTTTTTTAATTTTTTAATTCTAATTCAAATTCCAAGTTTTTAAAATATAATTCTGCTTATCAAATAAATCTCAAAAAATAAAAATGAAAAATTGAATGTTTCATCTTCATATGAACAAGTAAAATTTTGTTGACAAGAGTTTTTATTCAGTAACGTTAAGCTCCTAAAATGTTCTGAGCCAATGCAAAATGAAACAGTCCGTTAAAATCACATATTCAAACAGTTCCATTAATTAGCAGGAGACATTAGGGCAGTCAAACTCCTAAGCGCAATTCAAATTCTCTTCTAATACATTTTGAACTAATTACAATTCATTATCAAGTGATTTGACTGCACAGCTGTGCAGTAACCAGTTCTGAGCGATTCGGGAGGCATTCAGGGTTCAGGGAAACCTTTGAAGGGAAAGCACAAACTGTGTATTCTTGACTAGGTTTGTGAGCGGTGCCCGCCTGCAGCACAAGCTGTCAGTGCCGCGCCGATCCCGTGGGAATCCTCCTCCGGAGCAGCGTTAGGGCTCTCTGCAGCGCGATCGGGCCGGCAGAGAGGTCTCGGCTCTCACCTTCGCCCACGGAGCCGCGGTGGGCAGCAAGTGCTCCCCGAAAAGCCCCGTGCTCTCCACTCTGCGGCACCTCCCCTGCCCTGGCAGCCGCGGCCGCAGGGAACGCGGGGGTCGGCGGGGCGGGGGTCCCCCCTGCAGCCATCGGCTGCTCCTGGCCAGCGCTGCTTCGCTGCCGCAGATGTTGCACCTCTTGGTCCCCTTACAGCTTCGAGTGCTCCCCACGACTGGCAGCGAGATGTCCGGTCTCTCATTTCCTGGTGTGTTGCTGGTGCCTTGTACTGTTGTTTTCTAGTCTTTAGGGGTATTCCTGAATTAAGTCAGCTTTTGACAACGTCAGCTAAGGCTTCTTCAGTTTCTGTCTCCCAGTCTCGCTCTTTTTCCTCAATGCAGAGTATGCTCGGTCCTGACGTCTTGTCATTATGAAGACTCCCTAATTTTTTAATAACTGAAATGATGAAATGCTGAATGCTTAATTCATTGGTTTCTGTCCTTGTTGATTGGATTTCCCACACTTTCTTCTACTGTCCTGGAAGGATGGATACAAATGCTTGTTTAATCTGTTTCAGGTTTTTTCATTTTCCATTTGAGAATTCTCAGTTTATTTTCGGCTTAGCACTGTGCTTTCAAATAACACCTTGTCACTTTCTTTCATGACTTCTTTTCCTTTTCTTTGTTTGTTTTGTCTTTTTTACTTTAAATGTTTTCCCATAATCTGTTTCTTGCTTTGTTTGGCCCATTTGTTGCCGATAAAAGCATCTCTGATTGGATCACTTTAAGAGCTAAAACCTAGTGCAGGTCAGTGCACTCATTCAGCTTCGTTGGTGATACCTGAGTGGAAGCACTGAGTCCTTGGTATATGCAGAGAAAATCCGTTCTTGCTTTTCTAGCTATGAAAATAGTCTCAGGGCATGCATATTTCAGTGAAGGGTCATGAGATACCTAACTGTATTGGATTGTGAGATTTTAGATGAAAACGCCTCCTTTTGCTAAAGACAAAACATGATTCTTAGTTCTGCTAGCCCTTTAATGCAAAAGGCACATCATTCGAACTGGGGGTGGTTGGGCTTTCCTCCCACGCAGCATAGCTGTGCACCGCTTTGAACAAACAGCTTTCTGCCTTTGACTGTCATCTCTTCTGCTTTTACAAGGCATCCCTTATAAGTCCTGAGTATTGAGATGGACATTCAGTTCTTCAGTTTTGGCCCAAGTCAGGATTGCTAACAGTTTCTAAATAGATACCTTTACTCTTTTGGCAAATGGATCTTAGCCCATCTTGTACGACATGGTCTGGATTAAGAGCAAAGAGAAACTGCTGATACTACAAACTTTCAGTACATTAAATTGTGAGGAAAAGCTTGGCACTGGGCAGCGCTTTTCTACATTAACCTTTCTTTCTCAAAAAAAAAAAAAAAAAAAAATAGCTGTTGATAACAGCGACATGCCTCCATCAGTCCTAGAGCCTTTTGGAAATGTTACAGAAAAGTCTGTTTAAGCCAGACCTTACTAGTGAGTGTCCAGTTTTCAAAGTATAAGGTGGATTCACTATGATTTGCTCTGCAGAAAGCAACCTGGATCTCGACCTACAAAAAGACAGGCTGGAAGAATGTCTTCTTGCTACCTCCTATTTTTTTTTCCCTGATTGTACTTGCCTCGTTTCTCCATTGCATACCATCCATGTCCACCACCTGTCCTCCTCCTTACAGTCAAGGTTCCCCTCTCCTCACCCCACTGGCTCTGACTTCAAACATCCTCCACTTTCTCACTGAGTCTCCTTCATATACCTGCATCCCTTCACAGGTTCCTTTCGGGCCACCAAACTGTGGAGCTCAGAGGAAGATGCTTTCTTTTGAAGCTGTAGTTCTTGCCTCGGTCGTGATGCAAGCCAAGAGCCCCGTGTCTGAATGCTGCAGTCTGTGTAACTGTTTTAGGACAGCAAAGATCCAGACCTTATGGTTCAGCATTATGCCTTGTCACTACTGGCTGTTAGAAAAATACTTCTGCACTGAAGGATTTCAAATAATGTTTTCCACAAAAGAAAACCCAGAACAGTATCTCACTAGAGAGCCAAAAAGCATACCATTGCCTCACAGAACTTTTACCAGATGATATTTGTGAGGGTCAAAAGATAATTTGCTATAAGGACATTGGTGCTGTTGATGTGTGGTGCTGAGAGTAGCTTAACTTCTGAAACTTTTTAGTGTGAGAGCAGAAGTCGCGTTTTCAGCGTGAGTCCCAGTCAGCCCATAGGCACAATTACTAGATGAAAATCTTTACGACAACTGAAGAGAAAGACCAAGAGTGAAATTCTGACCCTCTTGTGTTAAGTTCTGCCAGTGGCTTCACAGGAGCCTTAAATTTTTTACCTTAAATTTTCACATAGCTTGTAACCCTCTTTGTGAGTTCTGAAATCTAATGCAATGCACATAATGCATTAAATAAATCTGCAATATGGCTTGACAGAACAGAGAAGAAAATTAATCTTTCATGTCCCTACCCTGGAAAAGGGGTTATCCTTCCATTTTGAGAATAATTGGGAGTTTTATTTTGCTTTCCAGTTCTGAAAAAAGAAGTTCTGACAGCTATCAGCAACGGTGACATGTATCAGCTTATTACTACTTAAACCATGGTGAGGGATTGTAGCCACAATGATTATAGCACTTTAATAAAAAAGAGACCATTTTAGTATCAATTTAATTTAAGCCATAACAGCTGAACATGGTTGGACCAAGCCTTTGAGTGACTAACCTTCATTTGATGGCTCTAACTATCTGTGAAAGTTTCTGGGAGCTGGCTTAGTGAGAAAGATGAAAGAAAGGATGGAAGCCTGGTGGTAATGGGGATGGTGTCTGCAACTCCTCTTTGTTATAAAATCCCTTATGAAATCTTAAAATAGCCGTTGCCTTTCATTAAACCCACAGTGTGTTAAAGGTAGAAGGATCTTTTCATGGCCCTGTTCTCTGGGAAAGGGGCACGCACTGAATGTGCTTTGCCCATCTCTTGCCCTGAGAGGGAGAAGCCCTTGCATCTGGCAGGCCCGCAGAACTACTTGCTTTTGTAAAAGCCAGGATGATTACACACTTCTGATTCTTTTCTCGTTTTTTTCCTTCCATGGTTTCATGAAGAGAATGATGCTTAGTCTCACCATTTCAAACTGTGTGTGGCCTTAACAGAAGACAATTAATCTCTGATTCTGCTGAACTCATTATTAACCTTCTGTCAGCTCAGATCAGACCAGATTTATCTTGCTGTATTTCTCAAAACAGAGGCTTAAGAGTTCCTTTCTCATCTGTGGTTTTCAAATTTCCAAGTGCCATTGAGGCAATAATAGCGTTTTTGAGATGTACCTTCCAAGCCCTGGGTTATATTTTTTACTTCAGAAAAGAAAAATGAGTAACTGTAGTGTTCACTGGTGGTACCAGACTGACAAAACTCTTCCAGAGACTACCTCCTGCTTTCAGATATGTCCATACACTCAGCACCAAGATGGGCATTTCGGCATTGTTTTGTCAGAAAGACTTATGCACRTCATGCATAGAAAGGGTCTGTTCATTGATTTCTCAGCTTCTCCACAAAAACTGTCAACCCAGGTCTTGACTATGTGTATCGTCAAGTTGGGTTTATTCAAGGTCTATACAATCCTTGAGTAGATTGAAGTTGAAGCTAGGGCTCAATACATTTTATTCACATTGAGAAATGGTGATAATTTTTGTCCCTACTGAGAGAGGTCAAATTTGAACCAAGACCACAGAAGAGTCTGTAGTTTTGTATGATTCGTGTGCCTACATTCAACCCAGGGTACAGCCTTCAAGAGTCTCTCTAGTTTAGCCTTGCATTTGATTAATATTTTCATTTGACATCTGGTGGGGATCTCAAAACAATTCCACATGTCATACTCAAATCGCTTAAATATTTTGATGGAAAGTATACATGGGAGCTAAAATCAGATTAAATATAAACCAAAAGAGTCATGGCCACTTTGTATGAACCCACTACACTTTTATGATTAAATTTATCATCCCAAGGTTTGGGTTTAGGTGAAGCTAGAAATCTTGAAGACGTTGATTTGTGGGAGTCCTGGTTGGGAGAGCTTAAGTTTCTTCTGCCCTAACAACTGTTATCTGGTGAAATTTGTGGTCCTCACTTGACTGTTCTTGCTCATATCTACAGCTCTAATATGGGCAAGTTATGCTTTTTTGTTTAGACCACCAATATTGCTTTCATTTTCCCTTCATCGTGTAAGCCATTGCCAACTTTTTCATTTCTTTTTTTCATGTACTCTTCACTCTCCTGAATTTACTTGGATCAGTCAACATTTTGATAAATATCATGTAAGCATTGTTGTGTCCACATTCATCAGCTTTTATGTTGTAATTTGCTCAGCCCTTGAAGAGCCATGTGCCATGAAGGCATAGCGACTGGTGTATGAAAACCTTGATCTTCAGAGCTACTGGAAACTTTTGAGCTAGCTAAAGCATTTTGTGAAACTTTTGCCACATTCCCAGTTTGTTTGAAAATCTGTGTTTGTGATGCTAGTTTCTAAAAGCCCTGCTCTTTATTTGTTGCATGCAACTGGTGTTTTTCTGCTTCCTCTTGTGTGTTCTTTGCTGAAAATTAAATCAATTGCAATAACTTCCTTGAATCAGTAGATCAATTTTCAATAGATTCTATAGACAATTTTCCTGCTAAATGACATTTTGCAATAGGCAAAAGATATTTTGCCTGCATAGTCATGATCTATACTCTTGTACTGCATCTTGGTTATAGTACATGTCTTTCTCTAGCAAACATTTAAATAGCAAGTATTTTGTCTTTGTCCCTAAGCTTGATTCTATCCAACTTTTATAGAGCTGTAAAAGATTGTAAATGTGGCAATAGCTCACTTTTCCCGTTATTTTTATAGGTTTCCTCTCTCACCAAGTTTCTGTACCAGGTACAGAACCTCCTCTTTTCTCTAGCAAGTGCGACAGTAATTGAACAGTGTCTTGCTGTTTCAGCTAGATATCCAGCTAGACCTAGCTAAGCGTGGAAGTGGGGAGATGTTATTGCAGCTCTTTTCAGCTTTTCTGGTTGCCAGCATCTATGGCAGATGTCTTGTCCCTGCAGCAATATGTATTTGCATTCTGTGATAGTATCACAGTGGTTTGAAAAACAAATGAATTAGTGTGTAAAAACTCAGGATTTTATTCTTCTCCTAGAAAAAGTGATACTCACCACACTTCAGCCTATTTCTAAGCTGCCTGGAAAAGTACAGCTGATTCCTAAGTTGTGGATCTGTTAGGATAAAAGACTAGGGCAGTCGCACTGTGCGGGATACAAGGGACCGCATCCCTGTGCGGAGCTGGTCCTGCTCAGGGCAGCCTGTGTGCAAAAACGTGCTCGCAGCAGCGGCTCTGTTGCGTGGCGCTCGCTCTCCTAACCCCCCACATTTAAAGATATTTTAACTCCTCTTAGGCGCGTAGATCCTCCCCTGCTGGTTAGAGTGCCACAGATGATACCTTCTAAATAATCCTAATTTGCACTGCATCGCTACCTCAGTGTTACTGACTTCACAAAATCTTGCCATACTTGAGCTGATCTTTCCAAATTGGGGTAAATGTAATGTTTTGTTTAGAACACACACATTGAGTTCCTTTTTCACTTGGCTGCCGGCTGTGCTTCATCTTGATCAAACATAGAAACAAAGAAAAACAATCAAAGCTTCAGTTTTGTTAATTCCTGGTATCTGTTCTTCACAAGTTTGCCTTCCATTTTCCATTTTATGTACTTACTACAAAGTCTCTCCCAGGAAACTGAGATCCATAAAGCTTTTTCAAAGTTTGAAAGAAAACTTACATCTCCAGACACCCTTCTAGCATAATAATGTATTTTGATCCATTGTTACTGTTCTGTCACAATAAATGGATTTTATCGAGCCCTTTTAGAGACCCCAGAAATAAATGTTAGCTCTCCTGTACATCCTGAACTATAACCACGCTCCCTCTTCACTGAGCATATGTTTACTTCTTTTCGTGGTGACTGGCAGGGTACTGCCTGCCTCTGCCTTTGTAATGGTTGTTTTAAAATCACAAATTCAGAAGGGCACACGTCCCACCAAAACCARTGTGCTTCAGCCTCCGACGTCTGAGGAGATGGGTTCTCAGACTGTCTTCAGGTCGTTCGTAAGACCTGCCTTCGTCCCTTCCACCCTGCCAGTCCTGGGGAACCCTCCAGCCAAGCAGCCCGATCGGGCCACGCCAGCGTCTTCTCCCCAGTGCGTCAGACAGCCCTGCGTCTCCCGGCCCGACGAAGGGAGTGTTGGGGGTGCCGGGTTTCGGGGCAGGGGAGGGCACGGCTGAGGAAAGCATCCCTTGTACATACCTTTGACTTCAGGTCCCTGCTCAGTGGCACTGGTTTGGCAGCACCAGGCTTCTCCTGCTCTCTGCTGTTCCCGGTGCCACCGGTTTTCCCCAGGAGAGGGAGAGAGGCTGCTGCCTTGTGTCGCACCGAGATTTGAGAGAGTGCCCCAGCTTCAGGACAGGGTGAATGGGAGTCCCGGCTGGCACATCCCTCATGTTAGGAGGTTTTCTTCGCAGCAATTCCTCTTAAAACAAAAACAAACATGCAAAAGACCAACCATGAAGCACCTGCGTCTTCATGTCAGCCACAGGCTCCTCTTCCTTTTGCTGTGTCTCCCTGCATGAAAAGGGGTATGTAACCAGCCATGAAAACGCTGCCTTCCAGGGTTGGTCACAGCCACATGTCTACCTGGAATAAAAATTAGTGAAGCAGTCAGAAAAGTAGAAAGGGATAAAGAGGAGCACTCCCATTCCCTACAGCCACACGAAGGAGAAGCAGCCTCTGTGTTTCTGGCTGGCGTACGATCCCAGGATCAGACAGGGGAGCAGGCAGGAGGGAAAGGAAGAGAGGGAAGGTCAGGAGACAGTGTCCTGACCGGAGGAAAATGTGACCCTGTTGTGGATGGTAGGAAAGCGAAGAGCTGCTTTGGAAATGCGTCAGACATGCCTCCCCACAGGTGTAGACAGGCGTGACTTTCTGTCTCTGCGCTGAGGTTGCTGGAAATGAAGCATGCCCGTGGCACTGTGTCTGAGCCAAGCGGCTTGCTGACAGGGCAGAGCGTGCTGAACACAGCGTTCTACCGACACACGCACAGCCCCAGCCCGACTCCCAAAGGGAAAACAACATCTGTCTGCATCTGCCCGGAGAGGCGCTGCCCTGGAGCAGACTGACAGAGGCTCGCCAAGGGCTTCCCTCCATGGGCCCTCTTGGGCCACCCTGCCAGGGCGTCCCCAATTCAGTCACCTCCTCCGTCTCGAGTCCTGAATGCAGCCGAGAAATCATCACTCAGCTCAGGCCTTATCTCAGCATTTTGAGACATTACATTTATGTTTATGGTGCACCAATCTTCTGGTCTTTATATTTCTATAAGCAGAAGAGAGAGCAGGGAATCATAGCAAGGGTTTTAAGTCAGGATGTGTTGTGTTAAACTATTAAATCTGTATTTCTACACCTGAACAAGCACCACAGTCAGGAGAGGTGTTGAAAACCTCCGTTTGCAGGTTGCTCGGTGGGACTCCCGTACATGAGTCAAAGGACAGGTACTGGCTCATGATTCATTTAGTCTGCTTCTCTGCTACACACAGTCTGGTAGCACGTGATTCAGAAACACTGCTCAGGGTTTGGAAGGGCAGCACAGAAATGTCTTTTACTGTTTTGAAAGCCAGACTCTTTAATGTGAAGACTGCTCTGCTCACATGTATATGCTTTTGCAGAAAAAAGTCAATATTACAAGGAAAGTAATTTGGACACTGATGAAATCAATAAGTACTATGGCTCACATCAGAAGTTTGTATAGCCTAATATCCCCTGGAATCAATGCCCATTGCAGGATACAACCATTTATAATTTCGCACTGATGTTGCAATGATCCACTGCGAGGTTAAGAATAAAGGATCTCAGAAGCTGTAAATCAAAAGTGAATCAGAGCACCTTTTAGTCTAACTAGTAGCTATCCTTACTTGAAAACTATTACCCTTATTTTCTGCAATTTACTGACCTCAAACTATGGGTTCCCAAACCCTCATATCTTACAGTTCAGCCTCTTTTCTAAAAAAACTTCAATTGAGAGTGTCATGTTGAACAAGACATGAATCTGAAATAATTCTGAAGACTGGAAAACAAACTTAGATTCAAAATAGTCTGTTTCTACACAGCCAGGAATGAAAGCACATCATTTTTCTCCTATGGGGGGTATTTTTCAAACATCGTGCTTAGTCTCTTGTTCATCCCGCTCTGCAGATAATAAAACCAAAAAGAATCATTTTAGTCATAGCTCAGCTTTGGACTGTGAGACATTATGTGAGTCAACAAACCCAGTCCTCTACTGTTAGAACCAACCATTTCAGAGTCTGGTATGTATAATGTGGGCCATAACTTTGGTTGACTAGTGCATACATTTCAGCTGGAACACCACTATGTATTCAAGACTTTAAGGAACAGATAATCTATCAATCTTTTCATAGCTTACCTTCACCTTAAAAGTTGCAAGTGCCCTAGATCTACCAACATCTATCGACTGGCCTCTTCACCTTCTCTTGGATTATCATAGGACTTTTATTCTCTCCATGTAAAGTAGGTGCCTTCCAAAACCGCTGTGTTCTCTCTCTTCAGACAAGCTTTGCATTTTTTGTCCTAGTGACAACAGTGTAGGTGCTCACCTTAGTTTTTATCCACTGTAAACCCTAATTCCAATTTGAAGTCACATAGTGTTGTGAGTATGGCTTATGCTCCTAACTCCTTAGTGACCTCAATTCTGTTATATTAAGTAAATGTTACATGTTTGTGTTCAGCTTTCCAAATTATAAACAACTCTGTCAAACCTTGTGAACATGAGTCGCACCAGGAGTTTTCCCAGTGAAAGTCCTGTAGTTCGGGTGGATGGCAATGTGAAAATACTGCAATCCTAAGAATGCAACTGTCTGTCTTTATGGTGCATAAGAAAACTATGGTTATGGAATATCTCAAGCAGTAGTGCACAGACTGCACCAAGATTCTGTTACACTGAATGCATCCTCTCGGTTCTGAGAAAGACCTCTGAAATCACTGGCCTGGCATTTCCAGCCTGCAGAACCAAGATAGAGAAGCTGGTTCTTTGTCATTGGTTAGCTACCTTCTGCAAAAGTGCTCATATTTGCTACACTGGCATGAAAAGAAGAGTCTTTTTATAGCCAGTTCTGAGCATGAGGAGCTAAAATTCATTTGTATATGGGGAGGGGCCACTTCAGTTCTGATAACTATATGCTGTAAATGTGTCAGCAGTGTAGTAAAATGACACATCGTTTTGTATACTCAATATAGTGTGAAGAAGACAACGAGCAGGAAGTAAGTGCATTTGAAAGGCATTTATGGATCCACAGAAGCAAAAGCCATATGTGTATAAATATGCATATAGGTGTTTAGGTGTTTACTCAATGCTTGGGGAATTAATGAATTCCCTCAGCAAATCCCTATGTAGTTTGTTGCATAAAGAGCTGCTTGCATGCTGAGAGATTAAAGGGAGGCCACTGGAAAGCTATGGTTAATAAAATCATAGAATAGTTAAGTTGGGAGGGACCTCCAAGATCATCTAGTCCAAAATCTTCCCCAAAGTTGGACTGACTTCAAAATGAAATGCCTGTATGAAATCTAGCAATAGTATACAAAGCTGGCTTCAAACCTTATCTCTGGCAGAATATTTCATTTCATATGGCAAAACCTACCAGTAGATTAGACTGAGCCCCTTACAAAACACAGAAGAGAAGACATTTTGGACTAGATTCAATTTTGGTCATTTTGATTGACAGAGCTTCAATCCTTTGCTTCTCTATCCCTCCGTAAAGAAGTACCGCAGAAGAGGAAGGACTGCTGCCAACGGCTTTAATTTCAAGTTCCACAGTCCAGTCAAAAGCCATGAAATGGGGACTGGTATTAGGAGAAAGAAAGATTTTCGAGATTAAGGTTTTGAAGATTCACTAAGCCGTGTTTGCAGTGTCACAGTGCTCATAAAACCAGTAGTGTCTCCTAAGTGACCAGGGAACGTTTCTGTCTGAGAGATGTAACCAAGAATGTCAAAGAAACTGATTTGATTTAATGCTCACTGCCATTCACTGGGGACTAAAAGACTGTGAGAGGGGAAAAGGGATCTCTCCTTTTTTTCTGTCTGTCTTATTCCTTTTTTGGTCCATTAAGGACTGGGCACATAAAAAATAAAACAAGATTAAATAAAGGATGTATACCTGATAAAGCCTCTTACTCCCAAATGGTTTAGTTCCACAACATATTGACGAGCACAAGAAACATACAAAACTATCTTAATTTGTAGTGCTATGTAAGATAACAGAGTTGGCAAAAAGAAAGTATTATCTACTCCAACATTTCCCATGCTTTGTAACTGTTTGCTCTTTTTCTCTATACTTTTGGCAAAGTAAATATAATTTGAATTATCTATCCAGATTTAACATGTGCATTTAAGCTAACGCAAGTGTTGCCAAAGGGCGTAATTGATCCATATCACAGAGACCCACAATGAAAGAAAATTCCCAGATAATGTGACATGCTTACAAATGGTGCATTGCATCCCCCTCTAGTGACCAGTCTGCATACAAACCTTGGTAGGGCTGACTGGAAACTTTCCATCTGAAGTATTTTCTATCAGAGAAGTTATGTTTTTGTTTTGTTTTCAGTAAGGCATGAAGTTCATGGAAATTATCACTGGGAATTATCAAAATTTTCCTTTTCACATGCAGTTGATTGATAGTTGAAGAATGTAGGCTCCTAGGATTTATCGTAATTTATAACGTAGGCCAGCTTAGAGATAAATGCAGAATGGAACACTTCAGGCAGGTTATTTAGTTACTTACAGGGAAAAAAATGTCATTTTCTTTGCACAGCACATTATGAAATGTCTGCTTTCCATCTTAATTCAGGACAAAATCAAAAGTTGTAATCTTGAAAATTTCCGGAAATACCTGGGCTTATTTCCCAACCCGCTCTACTAAATGAGTTTATTTCCAACACCTTTGAGGCTTAATTTTTCTTGGGACATTAACCTAGTCTCTGTTTGTATGTTATCAATTTTCTGCAAATGCCTCCATCCCAGTGTCCTTTTGTCAATAATTCTGACACTTACGCATATGCATCTTACGGATAAATCTGAGTGGGTAGCAGAAAATCAGCAAGAAGTCCTTGAGCTTCTTGTCATTCTTGTACTGTTGTGCTCTTCTTAGGTAGTTGTGTTGAGATAACGGGGTTTCAGAAGATGATGCAAAACTTCTGGAATATTTATAAAATAGGTGTGAGTAGAAGATTGCCTGAAAGCCTGTGTATGTATTCTGCATGAGCTTTTTAGACCTTCCGACCACGGTCGATTAGAGGAATTTTGTTTTGTAGATCATTGTGGTGACGTCAGCTGCAGATTTATTATGAGTTTCAAATTTAATGCATGTGCTGGGCACATGCAAGCTAAAAGCCTTCCAGAAAGGGCTACATTTTAGTAGTGTGGGTTATGTCATAACCGTTTAGAAGACTATGCCAGTACAGTCAAACAGCCTTTTGGCTCCTTCAGCATCAGAGCAAAGTAACTGTCTCACCAATGAGGAGCACATCTTCTTTTTCCAAAACACATGATCTGGTTCAGCCACAATTCTTACACCGAAGCAAGAATTTAGAGGAGTCGAATGTCCTGTGTTATGTGGGCGTTCAGATCAGATCAATGCTATAGTCCCTAAAGGCCATTGCAAATTTGTTCCCTGTTGTCTGTTTCTGAAATCCTCATCCAGTCTTGTTTTAAATGTCGCATTGTAAATTGGCTTCTGTCATTTCTCTTGGTGAGTTCATTGTGGAGAAAAACCCTGACTCTGAGTAAATAATTAATATTAGTTAGTTGTATTTGATTCATTAAAATTATCAATAATTCTGTGGTTCTGAAGTTATATATTAAGATTGATTATGCCACCATCATGACCAACAGGTATATTTATGTATATCACAGGCAGGCCAGGACTAGAAATAAGAAGTGGTAGATGTTTTTTTTAACTTCTGTTCATGTGGCTGGCCTTTGGCAAATCACAGCTCAGCCCAGATTTATATTTGCTACTGAGCTACAAACTGCTGAAATAGGAATTCCAATGAGGTAACTGTTTCTTAACACTTCTACCACCGAAAGAAGCTACCTGAAGCTTCCAAATAAAGTTATGTGTTAGCTATTAAGTGCTACAACAAGCTGTTTTGCCAGAGATTTGGACTCTGGCAAACAAGCCCCTCCAGGCTCATTTGGGAAAGCAGTGAATGGGCTGCAATTTGCCCCTTAGATCTGGGCTCAAAAACAAGCAGAAACACTGCCAAGAATTACCCTGCCCTACTGCTGACCTTCAAAAGTCAAATTTCTCCCTAAGCTAATAGGCATGCGGCCAAAGCAAGATGTGGCTCTGCTCAAAGACACGATCCTCGCTTCCAGACCTCATTAGGGGTCAGGTTTCTCAACCTGGGCAAGACTGTAGAGGAGAGAGCGGGATGGGCGGTGGTGGGAACTGCATTGCTTGTTGAAGCGAAGAGTAGGCGGTGCAAAAATTATCAATGCAAATACTGCCTCAGCTAAAATGAAAACCAGAATTCCCACTTTGGCCAATCATGCTTGTGTATTTTAGTGTTCCTTTTCTTAATTTTTCAGGAAATTAATGCTTAGCAAATTGTGTTTCACTGGTGAGTGGCACGTAAAACTCTCTGGAATAATGGCACGGGATGCCCCTTCTGCAGTCTGCTCCACCCGTGAGCAGAGTTCGCTGCAGACCCAGCCAGACTCTCTTAGACTTG
Organism: Phoebastria nigripes; assembly: GCA_035582835.1. Classification (NCBI taxonomy): domain Eukaryota; kingdom Metazoa; phylum Chordata; class Aves; order Procellariiformes; family Diomedeidae; genus Phoebastria; species Phoebastria nigripes. The sequence continues at coordinate 36,506 of JAYKAV010003135.1, forward strand.
TTTGCTCAAACTAGAGCAACACATATTACTGCGCGTCAGGGGTGCCCAGTGTCCCTGGGATTTCTTGCTGTCTGCAGTTCAGTTAAAAAACATGAACATGAGCCTCACCCCGGCTGCAGCACACCTGAAATCCAGGGCGTTTTCCASGGTGCACAGGCAGTTCTAGCTGTAGCACCTGGAGTCGGGGTGAGCAGAGGCAGGGAACAGACACAGGTCAGCTCTGCAGCCCTTGCACGGTAACTCCAGCATTTCCCGGAAGCGTTGGGCTCCACAGCGTTCCTGTCTGCAAAATCCTGCTTGGTTAAACCACAGCTCCGGCCACAGTGCTGAGCAGCACGGGCTCCACTCTCCACAGGGCACCAGCCATCACCCCCAGTCCTTCCTTGCCACCATTCATAGTTGCAACCACCAGTCTCCAGGGATGCTAATTTCATCATATGGACCAGTTTGCCTAGGGAGCTCTGGAAGGAGATGCCACCAAGAGATTCCACTACCACAGTCAAAATGCACGGTAATTTCTGCAAGTGTCATTTTTAAGGATAAATGCAAAACGTGGTTCTTTTGATGTCCAATAATGAACAATACTTTATGCTTGCGATTATGCCCATCAAACAATGACAAGCAATATGCATTTCACGAACAATAAGGTGAAACAGTAAAAAATCACTAAGTGCTCCTGACTTATTAAGCAGATGGAAATCTGGCACTTTACCTAGGGCTCAGTTCAGGTCCAAAGTAACTTAGCACACCTCATCAGTTGTACTCTGCTAGCCCTCAAAGATGTTACAAAAAGGGACACTGTAGAACTGGAACACGAAGAGAGGGCGGGACTGGAATCTTACCTCTAGCGACTGACAAATCTCCATTAGTGCGAGCAGGGAGAAGCTTTCATCCTAGACGCTGAGATAAGCTACAGGACGAATGATGTGTCTTCTTTTCATAAACAAATGGAGATATTTTAAGAAATAAAGTACCTTTGTCTCATGAAAGTAACATTTGCGTTATTAAGTGTGGTTATTAAATTGAACAGGACTTAACATTGTGTCATCATTTTTTTTTTCCCCAGCTTAATGGATTTCTTATGGCTTCTAGTGATCCATTCTGTATGGACTCTTCAAATCTGTTCCTTCCCTTCTATACATCGGCATAAATTAGGAATTACCACTATGCATTTATACTTATGTAAGCCTTAAAAGAGAAAAGAATCAGTCCATGTAATTTTACTTAAAGGCCATCACTGTGTTTATATTCAAATACCATCTTTTTCACTTCGTCACTGGGATTCAGTGCACATATTAAATAAAGCTGTTATACTTGATCTATGACTAATTACAGAAATTGTTTTGCTCTAGTGTTGATTAGAAACTGACATTCTCATTTATGAAGCTATTGGGTTTGCCTTCTCAGAGTCAATGTGTACTTTATAACAATAAATATGAGGTGTAGCTAAAAGTGGTTTATCTATAGACGTTTATCTATGTAAGCAGGTGATTTGAACTCCTCAAGAGTTTAGCTATGAACCAAAAACTGTAAAATTTTCACCATCTTTAAGACACTATTAAACAATTAGCTATAATAATATTTTTTTCCCCCAGTCACAATATTCTCCTGTATGAGGATGGTCATGCGGTTGTTGCTGATTTTGGAGGTAAGGAGTTTTTATGAAACATTTATAAATTAACCTCAAATTCTCTAAAACTGAACATGTGCTGACTAAGAAAATGCTGAGGAGATTGCTCTTTCTTTTGTTACTATGAGAGGACACAAAAGGCTAATAGGGATGAGAATACCCCTATTTTTTGTCTCATCTAAGTTAGCAGGTGCTGTGGAGTACCCCACTGTTTATCTGAGAAGGAAGCCCAGACGATAGTGTAGGTTAGAGGAAGAAGTTGAGTGAAAATGCCTGTAATAGAAGATGTGCCCTCCTTTTTCATGGCAAGCGCTCAGGATCTGAGGATGGTGTTATTGCGCAAGTCTGCCTGTTGGCAGCCAAGCCCCATGGCAATAGGACTTTCTTTCATTTTAGTTAAAAGAGCAGAATGTAGCTCATTATTTCAGTTATGGACCTTAGTAACTTTGTGTTCAAAATTAGACTAGGCTATACTTTATGAATCTGTATTTCGTGCATTGTCTTGGTGTTTATCAGTCAAGCTCCACGGGAATGCATTCTTGTTGGTGCAAGGGAGGAGTTTAGGGAGCTGGGTTTGACCTAACTCCTCAGGAACAACTTGACTTAAGACATGGCCGTTGTCACTGTGCAGTATCACCACAGATGTGATCAGTAGAGATGCATGAACTCCAGCTTAACATAGGAGGAGGATGGTGGCAGCCTGACGGTATCTGTGAGGGACCCAGCGCTGACCCAGACCTGCTCTCATCCAGCCTGCTGAAGCAAGGAGATAGCACAAGGCTTGGACCACGTGGGAGAGGCAGCTGCTTGTCTGGGGCGTTGCTGACAATACTCTTATTCGTACAGATGCACGCTTAAGTGTATTTTTCTGATATGTCAAAGGCATCTAAGTCCTGCTTGGGGACTTATTTATGCATCACAAAATGTAGCATATACCACCTTCACTATATTCATGCAAGATCTTGTCATTTTTAGGTGGGCTGCTTTTCTGACATTAAGTAAGACTGACAGGCTTCTGTGGGATTGCATTTTAATGCAGGGCTCAGTGACTGTTTGTGGTAAATCTAGATACAGTTATGTTAACCAGTACAAATAACCATGAGGTCACAAATTCTGAGCTGGATCCTCAGCTGCTGCAAACTGCTATTAATGTCAATGGAGCTTTGTAGATTTATGCCAGTGCTGAATTTGGCATGCAGGTTTCAGAAGCCTCATTGTCTGTACACAATCATCGTTGAAAAACAGCTATCACAGTTCTCCTGGACGCTCAAAAACCCAGAGTTATTTTGAAAAAAAAAAAAAAACAACACCAAAAAACCACTTTTTACCAAGAGTTTGGTATAATAAGGTGGGTGTCTGTATTGGCTTGATAGTAATTTTTTTTTTTTTTTTTTGTTCTGTGTGTTTCAGAATCAAGATTTTTGCAATCCCTGGATGAAGACAATATGACAAAACAACCTGGGGTTTGTTTCTTGTTTTGTTCCACATAATTAGTATAAAACATACAGGCAAACTCAGTTTAGGAGAAAATTACATTAGAAATATTTTTGTTGGAAAAGATGAACAGGTATAGTATTTTATCTCTCTTAATATTTCTTTGTGGGTTTTTTTTTCCCCCTTTAAGCCTCTGTAATAGCAGAGATGAGTGAATATATAATATCTGCAACAGAAAATAATGCTTTATAAGGTTGTCTTTGGAGCTGTATTGACCCCAAAATCCTTAGTAAAGTGTCATTTTTTTAACCCACCCTTCCCCACTCACATACACATGTTGCTGTCAGGTGGTTCCTATTTCTAATAGGGAATTAGGTATTCGACACTGATTTTTTTTCAGAGTGCTTTTCTCCATTACAAGCCTATTGCTCACAGAGAGTCAGCTTTACAAGACAGTGGTGTTGTCTTCCTAAGTTTTAGTCCAGATGCATTCTGTGTGTCACTCCATGGTCGTGAAAGTTTGCATCATCATAATGACTAATTGTGGAATAGGGTGGGTGATGCTAAAACCAGGGTTTGGCAATCAACTTTTTAACAAATCGTAATAGACACTCACTGTGTGAGGAGTGAGTACTGCTGCTGCAGACCTGGGTCCTGCCGGGGTTTGATGAAGTCTCACTGAGAAGGGCTGTCTTGTAAAGAATGTAGACTAAGTTACTGAGGTGCGAGGAATCTGCAAAAACACCCTGAACTCATCACTCCAGTGAGAGGCTGGTAGCTTGTGAAGCAGCCTCAGAATTGGGCTTCTGCAGAACGCAGTGAGATCCCAAGGGAGAAGGCACCAACCCAATGCAGTTGTCGTCAGTTTTTCCATCTACCAGCTGGAGTAGTAGTTAATTGGTATTATATGGCATGCTCGGACTTTATGATGTGGTCTCCAGACTTTGAGGCTGGGTGCTCTGCTTTTATTCTTGTGCTACTCTCATGTTTAAAGCCTGATCAGTTTGGCTTTATGGGGTTGAGACCATACTAATGCTGTTACATATAATGTGCAATAATATGCTGCCTAGATTTTGCAAGCTAGGTGAAAATTTTTCCTGGTAAATTTACCAGTTATTTTATGGAGCAATGGAGGCAAGGAAATAAGAAAAGAAAGGAAAACAAACATACAAATACAGGAAAAGATGCGTGTATGAGGAAGTAAACACTGTTAATGTATTATTGATGTTTCCTGATGCGCAGAACCTACGCTGGATGGCCCCTGAGGTGTTCACCCAGTGTACAAGGTACACCATAAAAGCCGATGTTTTCAGCTATGCCTTGTGCCTCTGGGAGCTGTTAACAGGTGAAATTCCGTTTGCTCACCTGAAACCAGGTAAGACGCTCAATGAATTAACATTTAAATTTCTCAGAACTAGAGAAGTAGCTACACTGTATAATATTAACCAATGTGGGGGATCTTTTGTTGTGTTTACCTGGGTTTGGCGTACAAAGAGAACAGTTGCTGGGGGAAGAGATGTGCAAAGTTTGTCAGGTGGATTTCAAATAGATTTTCTGATGTTTGGAGAAAGCATGGCCTATGGCAGCATTTCGACCTTGAAAAAGGTGAATTTCTCTTAGTTCATACAAATGTTTATGCCCAAGCAGAATATAAATATTGGTAACAATGTAYAGTCCTTTGGTGTTCATACATCTATGTGTCTGTGTATACCTGTATGTCTTAATTCTGTTTCTTAGGTGCTTGTCAATATGCTATTCCCTTATTAGATCAATTGCTTTATAAATTACTCAAATACTAAATGAAATCTAATGTATTTTTCTCATTAGGGCATTGCTCTTATCTTTTCAAAGTGATTTTTGATACCCACAAAGTTTTACTTACTGATTCCTTCCTTGGTTTGTTTTTTTGTTTCTGTTGGGGGAATCATTAAAAAAAGATTCACTTTTCTGCTAGTTTGAGATTATACCTCCATTAAACTCCTTTGGATGCCTTTGTGACGTTCAGAAGGTCAGCCTCTCGCATGCAAAAGGCAGCTGTCATGACTATCATTGGCAATTAGTGTGCCAGCTTTGTACATGACCTTCTACACGGTATTAGCTAGTTTTCATATCTATTTCTAACTGCTGAAGTGATGCAGAAGCCAAACATCTGACTCAATTCCACTTCAGGTTCTACAAATAAAATACCTTTAGCTGTGAACCTGAGTTTCAGTTCTGAATCATTTTCATGTTTGTGTTCCTCTTCCACTGGTCCTTGCTTCATGGCCATTTAACTGAAGATCAAACCGTACATTCCTGGGTGCAGTTCTAGTACACCATCATCCATATTATCAAAGCCTTCTATAAGGTTACCATTTCTAACATTAATCTCAGCTAATTCTGAATTAACCATTTTACTCTGTTCAAATTATGGTCTAGCTAGGACTAGAAGACTCGAGAGGAGTTAAAGCTCACTGGGAGCATCATAAATGAAATAAAAGGCATGAAAAAAGGTATAGGAGTACTGTTTCTCTCCCCCTCCCCCCCCCTTTTTTTTTTTTAATGTATTACATCAACTGAATGATAAGGTCCCTTTATCCTGACTTCCATGGGCTTACTGGCTTTTTGTTTCTGCAGCTTTAAAGAGAAGCATTTTCTGTCCCTTCTTTCTTTGCTGAGACACTATGCCTAGGTCCTGCACTGTAGTGATGAGTCCTTCCTTATCTTCAGATCACCAACAGTTTGTCTGAATCCCATTATAAAACACATTTTCCAAAGACCATGTTGGTGCCCACAAACGTGGGGATGCAGTTTTCCGAAATGCTCAGGTTTGGTCCAGGTCTGTTCTCCTTAAAGTGAGCCCACCTAGCACCTAATTTTGGTCCTCTCAGTGGCCTAAGTGTAATTTTCCCCCTTCCATGGATAAGGAAACTGAGACTTTGTACAAGGTCACAAAGCAGGTGATTTTTCACAGATGCAACAGTCATGGTTTACAACTGGTTTCTAGTCTCTGTGGTACCTCAGACTGTTCTTGTGAAAGATATATTTACACACAAAAAAAGATATTGAATGTGCACATCTGATTTATAGATATATTCTGCAAAAAGCAGCTTTGAGGGTGTTCTATGTTTTATAGTCTATATAAAAGTCCCACATTTAAGATATATGTTCAGATAATGACTATTCGGTTAAATACAAATGCCATATTTTTCTCAAAGTATGTATTTCAAGGTGAAGGTTTGTCTTTATGAAAATTTTGTATGTTATCTGCAGAACACTAACTCTAATCATGCATCACTGACTTTTTTTCTGGTTTATAGTTATCTTTGTGCAGGCTTAGAGGTCAGGAAGCCATTCTGTTGAAGTTCATTGAAATAATTAGGTGTTGAAAAGAATATATGATTATAAAATTTGATTATAATGAAAACTAGACGTCACCCATTGAAATAAAAGTAGTCACCCCATTAAAAGCAATTACATGTTCTCTACTGAATCTAGTACAGTGTCCAATTATATAAGGGTATGCTCTATACTGAATAAGATATCCATTCATCAGATTTCTATTTGATGAATATGAATAAACATTTTTATAGGTATTGAATCAAAGTCACTACTTAATTTATCAAATAGAACATCTATGAAAACAGGTGCGTTCACCAGTTAAATCACTTCATCATTAAGTCAAACATAATGCTTGTTGAGGTCCACATCATGCAGTCCTACGGAACCAAAGCCTGCAGCATGTCTCCTGGTTAGTGAGGAAACCTACTGAATGTGCTCAACAATCACCTGTAAAACAGACAAGGTAAAAAAAAAAAAACATGAAGAATGATGGTTCTGAGAAGGAACTGGAGAATGCAAAACTTAGTATTTGTTAAATATAGAGATTACTTCTTTGCTGAGGTTTCTACAGTCTGAGAGTTTGCATATACTTCAAATACAGCAATTAGGCAACCAGTTGATAATTAATTGTGTCATTATCAGATCATTATATTATTAAGGCCCAGGCTACACTGCAAGTGCCATTCAGGTTTGTAGCCAGTTTAGGAAACAGTTGGGATTCACAAGCAGGCTGAGACTGTGAGCGTGGAGCACAAACATACGTGCGCCGAAGTGCACAGAAGGCACAAGAGCTGTATTTCACAAACACTGCATCACCTCAGCAGGATTGTGCTTATGTATGCAAACAGAGAGTGGTTTTGCAGATCAGTGCAGGTGGATGATGTGTTTGATCTTTGTCTTTGTCGCTGTTTTCCTTTGGGGATTGTGTGGCTGGGATGCAGGTTCTTCAGCAGATGCGCTGATGGGTCTGTTGCCCACTCGCTTGAGCTGTAGTTGAGATGACTGGGTCTGTCATTGAGTTAGAAACCCATGAATGGTTCCCAGGCCGATCCCATCCTGTTTTCCTGAGAAATGTGTCTCAGTTCTCTGTTCGTGCGTTATGTATATCTCATGTACGTTTGCACAAGGCATGACTGCAAAGGCATCCTTCTGTGCTCTAGGCACAGTCTGCACGTGGAAGTAGATGTTGGCAGTTACCTGCTGTACAATCTTCCATTTAAAAGACGTCTTGGAAGGCCCAGGGGCCAAGAGACCCTCTGATATCTGAAGATCCTCTTCCTTGGCTGTTTTCCACAGATGGCATTCAATTCACACCTGTAAAACTGTCAGCATGTAAGCTTTGGGCAGCGTTTTGTGGGGAAACACAGGGATATAGATGTCTGGAAATTAGAGGTGTGAAACTAGATTCAGAAACTGAACCATTGCATCCCACACAGCAAAAATAACGCAAAGATGACACTTGCACGAGGAAATGGCATGTTATGATTATAAACATACAGGTATCCAATATAGGAGATGTTGATTAACATTCTGCAGTTACTACAGTTGTTCCCCTGATCCATAAATAAGAATAAATTGAAATAACATTTTTGTAGGTAGGTTGTCATTGATTCCTCTCACGGCTTATAGTTCCTCTGACCCAGAAGAAAGGCAGGATCTGACCAACCAGTCAAACCAGAGAATACTCAGAGGTTCAAGGATATCACACAGTAGAGCTGGAAAGCATCACTAAGTTCAGAGTTTTGGTGACCACCCAAACTCTTTTTTGTTTTGCTCATTTTTGAGAAGAATGGATTCTTGTCATTTAATTCAGCCATTCTAAAGTACTTTTTAACAGATGTATTTTTTTAGCTGAAGAAAAAGCCTACTGACAGTGAAAGGAGAGCCCAAACAATAGTGACACAAACAAACTTTGTAAAGTATTATAGAAGAATACAGAGGCACACAGTGTGTTTCTCCCTTTCTTTTTCTAATCCTGACCCCRTTAAACTGATGGAATAAATCCTATTAACTTTGGTAAGATGAGATTTTGCCAATAGGTAATAGATCACTTATATTACCTTTGGCAGAAAAAAAAGGAGCATTTTTCATTGCTATCTTAATCTGATTTGCATTTGCCCTCTTTTCATAGTGTCTGCTAGGCAAAAGATGAATCCGGTAGTATCTGAGTCATGCCTTCAAAACCTTGTTAGAGTGGAATCAAAATTAGGCAAACTGTGTTTGCCCCTCCTGTCTACATATAGTTACAATATCATAGGATTTATCTGATATTAACATTCTGAAACATCATTATGCACACAGAAGCTGCAATGAGGACAGACAATGCCTGAAATAAATCTGCTCTTATGATGAATACTGTGATGAGAATGGGATACATTAAAAAAAATTAGACCATTCTTGTTACCATCTCGTGGTTGCAATCTTACAGTTGGCTGCATATCCCGTATACTCTGGTCACATCATTTTAAAGTGTCAGGCAAACAAAGGATTTTACTTAGCTTTTGCTATGAGTTCAAATACATTCGTTTTAACTTGAAAAAATTTTGCTCAAAAGGAATGAGAGGGATTAACCATGTATTTGGATTCACTAAACATGAAACCCAATTAGGAAAACATTTTGCAATTTTGTCTCAGTCAGTAGTGGCTTGCACTTATAAAAAGGCACTCACTAGATTTTTACTAAAGAAACACTTAGAATTAATTTTTGTCTTAGACTGTGACAGAACTAGGCATGGGTTATTTTAAGAGATCTGAATCTGTTACCAATTTATCTGCAACTGGAGTATATCTGTCACCCTGTCTTAATAATGAAGATAAATTTTTTAAAAAGTGAGTTGAAGGGTAACTCATTTTTTTCCCCCAAAGGCTTTTTTTTTTTTTTTTTAGGGTTTAAGCTGCATTAGGTTGTCTTCACCCATGCTCAGTCTTAACAGCAATGTGTTTCCATTCAGGGTTATGGACTGCCTTAGCTATCTTTACAAACACTATGGGTTGGAAAGCCTCTTTTAAGCTACGAGTCTTTAGCTCCAGGTTGGATGGTTCAGCCTTTCTGTACCTGCTGGGGTGTATTTCAGTAGTAAATAGGTTGTGTTTTCCTGGGAACTCGTGTGATTGCTGAGTGCTAACGGGTTTCTGTCGGGCTGTTCGCTTGCAGCGGCGGCGGCGGCGGACATGGCGTACCACCACATCCGCCCGCCCATCGGGTACTCCATCCCCAAGCCCATCTCCGCCCTGCTGATGAGGGGCTGGAACGCCTGTCCCGAGGTGAGTGCCCGCCTCGTGCAGCCGGAAAGGCAGCAGGAAAACGGGTGTTTCTGCTTTGGCCAACCATCTGTCTGACTTCACGTGGCTTCCCCTAAAGCCCCAGTTTCTGAGGCAAATGCCATTGCAGAAAGTCCCGAGGCAGATAAGGGTGTGTATCAAGAAATACAGAAGAGTTGGTGAATTGAGAAGGAAAGTAAATTAACATTTAGCCATTCAAYGAAACTTTAAGTAATTATGTAACTTTGATTATGACTTGAGTTACTATTGAGTGAGGAGAAAAATACTTGCTGCTCTCAGACTTTTGTAGGTATTTTCTTCGAATTCGTGATTTTTTCCATGTGAAAAATAAAATCCGTACCATCACAAAGCGGAGCCAAGTTACCCTGGAAGTGTATAAACTTCTGACTAATTTTATAGCATGTCCCAAGGCTATTCCCCAATACGCTAATAGCATACAAGCACAGGAGGTGTGCAGAAGACAGAATGACCTGAAGAGAGTGAGAAGTCCTCTCCCTGGCATTTCTGGCACATTGCTGCAGTCCCTGTTCTGGGAACAGCTGGGGATAGGACACACAGTCAGAAGTTACGAGAAATCCAGTTTCTGAGAGAAATAGGGATCAGTCTGGGGCCTCCTTCTTCCTCATGGCAGCAACTCTCAGTTCATAACACCAAAACTTCTCACTGTTTTGTAGTTTTTTCTTAAGCTGTTATAAGATAAGCTCTGCATACTGATCTTATGTATTTGCGTTCCATGAAAGAGCACTTATATATATTTACTTATCACTGTGTTTCTTGCTTTTAAAGCAATATATTTTTCTCCTCTCAAACGCAGAGTAGATAAGACCAGTGAGGACACATTGCCTGGTCCGAGAGACTAGTCCTCATAAGGTGATATTTTAGTGATAAATTTTCAGACCCACAGGTTTGGAAGTTAAGGAAATAAAGAGTTAAGAATATTTTGGATCTGCTCAGAACTCCTTCTGTGTTAAAATTTAGCTTCTGAGCAGCAGCAATAGCTAACTGTTCGGAGAGCGTGCAGTGACTGGTTATGGGATTGCCGCCCAGGGATCATGTTGAGCACGGACTATGCCTAACCTTTCCGAGCCTGAGCGCTCACGTGAGAGCTCAGCCTTAGGTGATTTCACTGCAGGCAGTGGTATGGCTGCAGGCAAAATTTTAAGCTATAGGATGAAAGAGAGTATGTTCAAGGATGGCTTTTGGCAGCTGTTCAGAAACGAGGGTCAGCACACAGGAGCAAGTGTTCCCGCACTTCAGCGGGAGAGGGAAATGTGGGTGACAAGTCTGAAGTGTTATATGGGATTTGAGGAGAGAAAACACTGCARCCACCTCAAGAAGCTAAAAGATGTGACAGTGACAGCTACGCACACTGCCTGGGGTGTCACATTCAAAACCAGCGCTGGATATTCACCAGTGGCTCAGATGGCCAATGCGCTGACCGGGCACCGAGCTCCAAGCAGGGAAACCACCTCTGCCAGGACTCCAGCCCTTTTTCTTCATCCTGCRGGGTCTTCCCATTTCCTGGAATTGCTCCTTTTGTGTGGGGCACAGAACATCCTCGAAACACCTCTGACTTGTGGTAAGCGTCCCATGAGGGATGCTTAAGGCGCTAGTTTTTACAGGAGCAGCTGTAAAAGAGAAACAGGAACATGATTTACAAGTTGTAGAAATATTCTGGCTCTTGATCTCTGTTTCCTATTGTAGATTTAATCCTAAAGAGATCATATTTATGATCTTTGGAGCTGGCAAACCATGTTTTCCACTTGTTCCAATGCAAAGAAAGTGGTTCTTTTGGATTATTGGGGGGGAAAGAATTTACTCACTGCTTTTTAATTTCTGAAATCCCAGGAAGATGTCTGTTCCTTTAATTAATATTGCTTTATTCAAGGAGTACTCATACTATGTTGACAGTTCTTTAAACATCCAGTGGCAAATATATTTTGGGTACTAAAACAGGAACAAATACAGTCAGCTGTAAATCTTTCCCAAAGGCCTGGGGACAGCTGTGCTTTGCAGAAGTCAGTCTGGTGCTCTCTGGTTCAGCGTCTGCTGGGACARATGAGGGGTCACTTACAGGACCCCTCTCCGGAGCAGGGCCGTTCCAGCTGTGGCCTGGAGAACAGGGGACATCAGCGCATGAGAATGTGGAGGGTCTCTTGGACAACCACGTGTCAAAGCATTGACAGCTCCAGAGGTTACACCTTGTGTTTCCCCCCAAAACCTACAATAGCTGTGATCGATAACGGTGTACCCTGCTCCCAGGATGAGACTTCAGGAATACATGGCAAGGCTCCGAGCAATCATAAGGGCAGTCCCGTGGAGAGGATACTGCAGCGTGGGAAGGTGAGAAGGGGTAGCGGTGACAAAGTTCACACACAAGCTTCTTTGCCAGACTCAGGTGGCGAAAATGCTGTTTGCCACAGTCCCTGAGGGAGCAGTGCAGGAGTTAATGCTGTTCCCCAGCGGCTCCCTCCCTTCATGCTGAGCTGCAATCTCTCCGTCAGTGCCCAGTTCTGTCAGCCTGTCCAGCTGCACCGCCCAGCTCGCTGCCATAATCTCCCTCTTGCCTGGATTGAACTGTAGGGACCCAGCCCTCCTCCAGCCTCCCGCTTCATCCAGGCACTCGATCATTTATCAGAAGCATCATGTAATTCTCCTGTGCATCTAACTATTAGATTTTTTTTTTTCTTGCTGCGCCATGACATGACATATTTGTTTGAAAAACTGAAAGCCATCTGTTCTATTATATTTCAAAATTACTACATCGCTTATCATTATCATTGCTGCTGGTTTGGGCTGCATTTTTCATTGCTTAGGGAAGTGAGAAAGCAACACCACTTAGAGCCAGGCAGGGTACAAGCATTTCACACGCACAGCTCGCCCAGAGTGGCTCATTCTCATCAGCTACATCACTGCTAATCCTAAAGTGGGCCTCTCCTATTCCAGCTGCCTAAACTCTTTATGGGTGTTCCTATTATTTCAATTTTCGCCCTATATGATACAGAATTTAATTTTCAGAGGCTTAAAATAGTAAACACAATGAATGTTTTTTCCCCAGCTGATGCCCTGGGAATTGTCATGTGAGACTCTGATTAATGCTGATAAAGACAAACCTCAGATATGTGTTACAATTAATAAACTCTTCTTTAGGATAGAAAGGAACTGTACTGTGAATTTCAAAAATGTGTGTTGCATCTGCTGTAATTACCATCTTTTGGAGCCCAGCAATGTCTGCAGGAGAGGAGCCTATTTAACAAGGAGTTATCGCAGTAAGGTTGTTGCTACAGCACCTTTCTCACATGCTGCAATTGTGACTGGTTTTTAATGACTGGAGAAGTCTGTCTGATTATCCCAATTAACTCAATAGCAACAGCATTGAAGAAAATAAAACACGCAAGTGTTCCCTTCTGAGATTATAAAATGGTGGTTAAAGAAAGATTGTGTTATGTTGGCTTTTGCAGTCTGTTGCTATTTCTGCACTAAAGGGAACATGAACTAACTAAAGCAAGATTGCAAAACACCATCATCCTCAAACTGGTATCCGTTAGGGCCACAGCAGGATTTAATGGTGCTTGAGACCATCCATGGTAGAGGGACAACAGCGACCCTCCCCTAACTTGTCTTTATATCTCTGCCCTTATATCGAGGGACAAATCTTCCAAAGTAGGGTTGATAACCAGCACTTTTCTGATGCTATGTCCCAGCTGCATCTCCTGACTGGATGGATTATACACAGATCTGTGTATTTGTACRTGAAAATGCAGATGCAGGTATTTGAGTGTGGGGGCACCTGTGCTGGCTCAGATGAGTCAGGGCTGTCTTACTGACAGTGTTACTGCTCTGGCATTTGTAGAGCATAAGAATGGTGGGTTTGTTCATGACTTCTGGGCTTTGACGGTGTTCCTTGGTGATGGAAAATAGAAAGCAGCCAGATGAATGTCATCTCTATGAAGCATTTCTCACACAGAGGACTATGGAATGGGTAGGTCCTTTATATGCTTCTGTGTGTCACCAGGCAAGGGACCCTGTGTGCTCTATAATGCCATCTTTGCATATGCCGCTGCAGCAATTGCACGGGTATTTTTGCACATGGCTCTAAACTGTCTGAAAAGTCAAGAAATATGCTCCAGAGACTGGAAATTCAGTTTGCTTAGAAAATGTTCCACAAAGTGGGTTAGCTGCTGTAGGAAACACATTGCAGCGGTAGGCTTTGGGTTTGGAAACGTTGGTTGGTTGGTTGGTTTTCTGGTGCTATTCTGGCATTCGAGGTCTTCATTGAACAACATGGAAGTTTCATTTCTGATGAATGGGAGCAGATTTTGGGACAGATGAGGGGTCACTTACAGGACCCCTCTCCGGAGCAGGGCCGTTCCAGCTGTGGCCTGGAGAACAGGGGACATCAGCRCATGAGAATGTGGAGGGTCTCTCAGACAACCACGTGTCAAAGCATTGACAGCTCCAGAGGTTACACCAACTCCTTGTGTTTCCCCCCAAAACCTACCAATAGCTGTGATTTTCTGGTGTTACAGGAGGCCTTGTTTCATATTACAGCTTCATATTACTGAACCACATRTTCTGACTTTCTACTGGAAACAGAGTCCTGGATTTGTGCCCTGGAGTCCCTTTTCTAGTTAGCCTAGCTGAGAAAGACGGGTTATCATGTGCCTAAACCTGTCCCTGTCCTGGATACTTGAGAGCTTTCTTACCTGGTGTAGTGAACTAACACACATGCTCAAGTGCTCTACCAAGACAGGGGAAGAGGGAGATTGGTGTGACTTTGGGCAACCGATTGACTGCAGTGAGCTTTGCCCCCTTACTGTATTCCTTACTGGTTATGTACATAATATATTGGTGTGAGAATTGCGGATAAAATGTATTTGCAGTGCAGAGTGTAGCAAGTTTATTTCATCGCTAGTTTATTTACAGTTATTAGTGTCTCCTGGATTCTTGAATATGCACTTTGCACTTTGTCTTTGCACTTTGTGAGCCAATGTTAGGGCGGGGGGGTGTGGTTTGGTTTGTTTTCCATGTAACTATATAGTAGCTGCTAATAATCATCAGCATGTAACTCACATTCTGTTTAAATTTATTAATAAGATGCCACATTAAATTGTTGTCTTAAGCAAGCACTATGTAATGGATATAGTCACTGTATCTTGTTAGCATTTCCACAGCTCATTTAGCCCCAATAAAAAGAAACCATCTTTTCAGAATCCTAATGCACTTTGTTACTCATCAGTATCACTCCAACATCACTTAATCTTGCTAATGTTTTAGAGCTGCATGATAGAATGATAAGGCAATTGATAACCCAATCAGCTGGTGTATGGCATGAACTTTGCACAAGATGTGGGCAAAAACTTATTAAAGTGAGCTTTATTAAAGCTGTTCTGCTACCATTCTCAGTAACAAAGGTTTTGAGTTACTTCTGAGGGCCTTGGAACAGTTTCAGGAGGGCCACTGGGCAGAGAAGAATAAAGCAGTGTTATCACCCTCTCGTCAGCATTTGCAAGGTTTGCTGTGCAGTCAACAGCCTATCCTAAAACTGTCGATACACATCTGCAGTACTGCTGTAAATGCACTGCAGAGATTAACAAGCAATTCGTTCAAAGCGTCTCACTTGGTTATCTAGTATGTATAATAATCCTTGACACAGTGATGGCTCCTGAGCATACCACTCAAGAGGAGGGACTGAATGCTATTAGTGAAACACCGTAACAAGCAGAATGAGCAAAATATCTGAAAGATAAAGAGCATCACCATATCGATATCCATTTTACAGCATCTCACTGTAGATGCATAAACAAAGACATTTACTTAAAAGAGAGGTTATTTGTTAGGGGAAAATGGTGAATTTTGGGGCTCAACAAGTGTTCACAGGTCAGAATTCTCCAAGAGGTTTGCTCAGTTTAAAAAAAAAGGGGGGCGGGGGGGGGCAGAAAATGGAGTATACATGTATTGATTTCGCTGGATGTCTATGAAATGCCTCCAAATTTGAAAATTTATCCTTTTATTTGTCTTTAATTTCAATCAAGGTTCATCCCAACTGAAGACTAGTTCCCATGTGTCATGTCACTATTACTATTTATCAGGTACTGGAACATCTGTTTTCCAGAAACTTTTGACAGTAGTTTTTTCCAAAGGCAAACTGATGACTAGAAAATTAGACAATGTCTCTTTAGCAGCATTTTTCATTAGCTATTTTAATTTGTAAGTTTTAATTGGAGTCTAAGTATGTGCCATAGTACCTGGGGCTTAGTTCCGTAAAGAAAATAAACGTTGTTTTAGTCTTATTAAGTACAACTCTAATGTTACAGTCAGTTCTTCCATGGTCTCCGACGGGCTAATCCGATGGGCTCCGRTCAAGTTCCGTTGAAGGTGATAGAGCTTATCACATGCAATAAATGCAGTATTTCTTGAACACTTTGTAGGCTAGAGCTCAGGGATACTCTAATGTGGTCATATACTGCATTATAAGAGAATCCTTTATAAAAGGAACCACTGAAATCACCTCACAATCAAGTTTCTGTCCAGTCATCGGATGGGATCTCCCTTCTTCCCACCAGCCTTCACCCAGCTAAAGAAGAGCCAACTCTGAGGACTCCTTGTCCCTCTGAAGGACTCCGTGTTCAGAGGGTAGTTTTTGCCACGGGAGTTTTTCCCAACACTTTCCTAGGCATAAGCTACATATGGCAGTGCTTACTGGAGCCTGGGATTCTTGTGGGAACAGCGTCTTTCCAAAGTGTTTCTTCAAGTGGAGTATCTCAGTGCGGTGGTTGGCATCGTGTGGCAGAACGATTGAAGTAGTCAGAAGAGCAGAAGGCTTTAAAGGCTGGCTGAGGAAGGAGGCAGCCAGGGGACTGTCAAATGTCGGTGGAGAAATCCCGTCCCTCTGCCACAGCTTGTCACCTCGTAGAAAGGCTGGTAGGAGAAGTCAGCAGAGATCGGCCGAGGTCTGCGCCCCGGCTCTCGGCAGAGCAGCCCATCACAGCTCCTCTTCCTCAGCCGGCACGCTGCAGCTGGCCTGCAGGCACAGGCGGGGGAGCGATCCTGCTGCCCCGGGGGGCTGGGGCCGGAGGCCGGAGAGGGGGGTGGGCTGCCTCTCTGCCTGGAGCCACTACCACCAGGAGCACGTCGCAGCCCGGACACTGCGGTGGACACCAATAAACACACTTATCTCCCTCCCTTTCCTGTGTAACTGCAGACAAGGACAAGTCTGTGGAACTTAACATGGACTGGTCATTTTCTTTCTTACCCTTTTGAGAAAGAAAAGCATTTAACACCCATTTTGTTACTATACTGTCTCACAAAGGGCTAAAACCTGAAGTCTTATTTGTGTGTATTATCCCTCTGCTATCGCTCATAGATGTGAGGGCTGCAGGACTTTGTCCTAAAGCTCTTAAATTATGCCTACCTCTTGCAGGAAATTTTGTTGAGGAAGATGTGGTGATGGGAATGAGGAGCTTGTTTAACTGTTACTTAATTAAGGTATTCCCAGTCCTCCTCTGTCAAACACCATTGTATGCAAGGCTTTAGGTAAGCCTGAACTTCCCTGGGAAGACTGTGCTGGAACAGGGCATTGATCAGCAATAACAAGAAGGAGGTACATTTGTCATTCCCCTCAGTTGCCTGGTCGTGTCCCTAGCATGGCCTCCACAAACTCTCGTGCCACATAAAGCACACAGAGATGGAGACGCGTGTCTGGGAATGGGTCTGGCAGGCGGTGGGGAGCAGCTGCAGAGGCGGTGCACGTGGAGTGATGGGGGAAGGAAGAGGGTGGCCATAAGTGYGGTATTGGTCGGGAGCTTGTCCGCTGCTCTTCACAGCTGCTGCTGTGTTCAAAGTCTTGTTTATGGGCAAAGAGGAGGCATACCTAATGTATAAGCAGAGCCAAGAATTTATTGTTAGTATTTTTGTAATCTTATGATCTAGTCATTATTAGCCCAAATCTAATTGTTACAGAAAAAGAGAAGAAGAAGAATGCAGTTAAAGCTGTTATACACGCACCTCTTAGTTTCGCAGCTTAGTACTGAACTTGCAGTTCCCATCAGATTCCCAAGCAGACTGAAAGCAATGCCGTGAAATCCAGAGAAAGGGAAACGGAGGGGAGCTGTGATTCATCACGTAGCTATGAGTCAGTTTAATCACAGAAGATATGCCCCCCTTCTATTTTTAACACAGCTCTGCTTTTTCTGTTGTGTTCACAGGGGAGACCAGAGTTTTCAGAAGTAGTTACAAAATTAGAAGAATGTCTGTGCAATATTGAGGTAAGGACCTTATTTCCACTGCGGAGTGTCTGTGCGTGTGCTGCGTGGTCGGGAGTACAAGTGGGGAGAGCAGCAGCAGCTGAGGAGAGTGGTGGCTTTGGAGCCTGCAAGCTGCTTGAGCTGCTTCCTCCTGTTGCTGGCCAACACACTGTATTTGTAAGGCACGCTGTCGATAGCGGTTTATACGGGTGCCAGGAGGAGGAGGCAGGGACCAGATATTGCTGTGAGTGGCAGGAGCGGCTCAGAGAGGTACACCGAAGAGCGAGCGTGACCAGCACTGTGGGGATGCACTTCACAGTAGTCCTGGGCAGAATTTTTTACTCCCATTCATCCCATTCAAGACTGCTTGGTTTAAAAAGAAGGAAAGACAAACTGGCCAAGACCCTTGGGAGAAAGGTAAAAAGAGAAAACRTAAGAAGGATAAAGGCAAAGGCAGCTCCTGCTTTGGACTATGGCTATGACACAGATGGATGTACCAGCCTTCAGCCTGGTGTAAGAGAAGTGGTCAAAAGAAAGTAAATGATTCAGGGCTGCAATTCCTGAAATTGTATTTTTCTCTGTGTGTTTGTGTGTGTGTATGCATGTAAGAGTTTAAGAAAAGAAAAAAAAAAAAAAACACAAAACCAAAAAAACTCCTTTTAAAATGGACCACTGCTCTTGAGCTTAAGGGTCAGAAAAGACACCCATAATCTATTACATTTCTTCATGCTCTGACTGCAGCTGGTTGCTCTATGCGTAGGTGGAAGCTTTTAAGTGTAGAAAAAAAAAAGTGAAGCACTATATCACAAGAAACTGTGTCATCTCATGGGAGACCTGACTTCTATGATACATAGGCAGCAGGGCATGCAGGAAGAAATCTGGGGCAAGAGCTTACATACAAAAAGAAAAAAAGAAAGCATTATTTAGCTGGGGAGTTAGACCTAAGCTCCACTGTGTCCAGGGCAAAGCCTTGTTTGAGAGGAGTTCCAAGGAACAAGATCTCTAGCAAGTTGAGTACTGCAGCCGATGAAGGACAAAGGAGGAGATTTTTCTCTCTCCACCTCCCTCTATTTCCTCTCTTTTTTCTTCTCCTCTCTCAGCGAATCATTTCTGCTCCTTTTAAGTATCTCTGAAACCAGGAGTAGCAGGGACCTTTTGTGCCAGCAAGTCTAGGTCCCTGCTGCTGCAGGTACCTGTGTTGTGCGGTTGGTCCATATGTATAAACACATGTATTGATGTGCTAGTCTTGCATTTGCATTGCCCCGTCAGTCTGAATTCCTGTCCTGGGACACTCGGACAGGACCTGGTGATCGGGCAGCACTGCCACCTCTCTAGTACAGACGGGAAAGTCTCAGCCGGCGGCTCCCGCCGGGGAGGCAGTGATGTCTCCCCGCTGCACAGCGGATGCTCGCAAGCCAAATAACTCGTGGCTGAACTAAAGCATATCTTTTGGAAAGCCATCCAACCCCAGCTTGAAAACCCCAGGCAATGATGAATTAACCGCTTTATTTGGCAGGCAGCATCCAGTTCTCCTCAGCTGATCGAAGTCAGGAGGCACTGCTTGTTTCAGCCAAACTACAAAGGAAATGTGGGACTCACAACTTATGAGAAAGAGCTGAGGAAAGACTTGTAAATATGTAATAACAGTGCCTTCTTTCTTTTTTAACATCCAGTTAATGTCTCCAGCCTCCAGCAACAGCAGCGGTTCTCTGTCTCCCTCCTCATCTTCGGACTGCCTCGTTGCACGTGGAGGTCCTGGCCGTAGTCACGTTGCAGCGCTACGTAGTCGGTTTGAATTGGAGTATGCCTTGAATGCACGAGCTTATGCTGTCTGGTCACAGAGGTACGTACCAGTCATCGCAGGGCTGAGGAGGGATATCTGAAAGGCATAGAAAGAGTCCTCCCCAAGGCTGCGTGGCTCACGTGCCTAAAACAGGAGTTCCCTGCAGCAGGGATTGTGCCCGACAAGGGGATGTGGCTGCGTGGGAAGCCAGCGGTAGAAACACACCCCGGGGCTGATCCACTGCCAGGGCCAGCCAGGGAAAGCACTTCTGCAGTCTTGTCTTCTCCTGTAACTGCGGTAGCACAGGGTGTTTGGGTTATCTGAATGCTGTGGAAGCCATCCTGCTGCCAAGACAACAGCTGAGCATTTGCATTTTTCACTATGAGTAACATAAAAATAGTAGAAAATCAAGTCCTGCCGTGTACAGGCTCTACACACAGTACCACTGCTTTATCACATGAAACAAAAGACCAATGACTGCCCATCCAAGGGGATGGAGACGAGTGGTCACTAGATGGATGTACCTTCACTACCTGCCAGTAGGTCTGGGAAGGTCAGTGCTTATATCACAATGTGTTTTCAATTTGAAAAATTTCACCAACGAAAAGCTAAAAGACACATTTTTCATTGGAAAAAAATAAAGAAAAAAAAATGCCAGTGTGTGGCATCAAGATGGAAAACCCAGGTTAGACCATGGGCAGCATTTCAGTACCAAATGACGTGGCTGGAGGCATCAGGTGGCACTGTGGCACAGAGCCTCCTTCACAGCGTGGGCACTGTTCACGTTTCGGAGAACTGCTCATATGGTTACTTCTGTGAAGTAATGCCATTTAGGGGAGCTGACTCCTGCAGGAGCTGTTTTGTGGTTGACAGACCAGTTCGTTATACTGGAGGCAGTATAACCTCTGCGTATTGTCGGAAGAAGAGAGAAGGCTGTGTTAGTGTGTCGCATCAAAGTAGGAGGGCAGGATTTGCTAGTCCTCATAAGGGGCCAGAGTTATCCGGTGAGCTCGCCTCTCTCAGCAGAAATCTAAGCCCTGCAGAAATGTGATGAGCATATTTGCGGACTTATATCACAAGCATGGCTTGTTATCTCTGCCAAAATACAAAGCAGACATGTCCTTCTGATTAGGACGAATAGGGCACACTTGGGGAAAACCCAGCTGAAGATCCTAGAAATAAGCAAATTTGGGAAGAAAGCTCACACTGAAATGCCATTATGATTATTATGTACGAGAAAGTTTGTTTCCTCTTACATTTATGTGTGTATGTCCCCGTTACGGAGTGCATAGCTTGTGTCTGACCAAGTGTCTGAAAACTACTTTCTAACATGCCCTCACCTCTATTATATTCTTAGTATTAGTGGAGTTTATTTAATGAGAGGGAGTTTTATGGACAGGAAGAACATCCAGTTCCCTGACCATAAGAGCCTGTGACGAAGATAAAACATGGGGGGAGACTCCCAGAGAGCAGCTGTGGTAGAAAACCAAAGTAATTGAAGAGGTGCCATTTTTTGATGTTGTSTTTCTCAGGTCTGGATTTTCATTTTTGGTTTTTTCATCTTGATCTCAAATTGTGATACGATTAAATGAATAAAGTGGGCTGTGCTACTGGAAGATGGTGTTGCAGTACCAGGAGAGAGCACCACCAGGCTGGTGCTGTCACCTGCGCTCATCACAAATCCCAGGCTGCTGTCTGGGGAGGGCGGCAGGTGAAGGTGTCCGTGCCGAGAAGGGCAGGGACAGACAGRCAGAAGCCGGACTGTCCCAGCAGGTACAGAGGCAGGAGATACAAATGCCAAGTCCCTTTTCCTTAAGGAAGAGGAAAAGGATCTCAGCCTCACAGAGATTTGTGGGAGTCAGCATTGCTGGGGCTGTTCCTACCGGAGTACATCCTAAAAATTGCATATCATTCCATTTATGACCATAGAAGGGTAAGAAGAACTCCCGGTATTTTTTTAAGGCAAAGTCACATGTAGGTTCTCTATATTATTGTACCATTAAGTTAATATCTGAGGCAGTCTACCCTACCACTTGGGAGACCCGGTT
The DNA here is from genome assembly GCA_035582835.1 of Phoebastria nigripes. Lineage (NCBI taxonomy): Eukaryota > Metazoa > Chordata > Aves > Procellariiformes > Diomedeidae > Phoebastria > Phoebastria nigripes. The sequence continues at coordinate 58,250 of JAYKAV010003135.1, forward strand.
TTGAGGGCAAATTTAGCAATCTCCCATCTCTATCCCATGGGGAGTGAGAGTACTGTGAAAATGAAATGGTGCTCTTCATCTCTGCCAGACGAGCAGTGCACTTGGTCTAAACTTTACCCTTTAGCACCACTTAGCAGTCAGAAACAGTAATGCAGAGCAAGCCCTGCCCTCGTGGTATGTTCCTGTCAACCAGGGTGTGGAGACTCGGAAATACCATCAGCTAAAATGGGGAGCTGGAATAGAGGAGCAAAAGGAATCAATCCTTTGCCTGTTCGGAGGCTCGTATGGAGAGGCAGAAGGCAAACACCTGCAGACAGACCCTGAAATCTTTTACGTGAAAAGATAGATCAGACCCAAAACGTTCGTCCGGCAAAATATGATATCCTATAAATTGCATTGCTTTTGTCATACGCTGCTGGAGCAGGACATGGAGGTGGGCACAGAGGTCAGGATGAAGGCAATGTCAGCTAGACTTTTATTTTCTGTAAAGGACCAGATTTTGCTGTTGAGTGTAATAGATTTGCATGAAAAGAATAAGAAAGTGATGTATCTAGGTTAGTGTAGACACAAGAGAGAGAGAAGGGGCACTTGCAAGTGCCCCTCTTGTCCTGTAATTCAGTGTTGCCAGCACAGCACTGAGGCTCGTTAGCCCACCAAAATGGGCTCCTCTGAACCCCAGTGGTTATTTAAAGGTGGATTCTTTTATCAAATGCTCTGCCATACAATCTAACAACATTCAAATCTATAAATAGCACCCAGAAAGATTCACCCAGAGGCACAACACTCGACGAAAAGGGAATGGTTTCCACAGTTTCAGTAGTTTTTCAATTATACAACACACTGAGATGATTAATGACTTCACTTCCTAATGACAATTGTTTCCTAGCGTTTCATTTTTGTAAGCGTAGGCATTTTCAGAGGGAGGGGGTCACATTGGTTTTTTCCCCGTATTTCCTGGGCTGCCTCCTGTTTCCATCTGCTCCAACAACTTCATGTCCTATGAACCACCGCAGCATGCAACTCCACACCACGGCAGAAACAATTCGTCTGATGAAATCTCCATGTACCAGGCATGGAGTTAAACAGCCGTGGCACTGAAGTTATTTGTTTGTTTCTTGCCCTGTAACTTTAGCGTCTGTTTAGCAGATCGCTCTCTGGCATGGTGGGATGCAGGAGTCTTGTAACGAATTGGATGCAGTAGCAGTGCATTTTAATTGTCTGTCTGAGAGGACAGCTTAACATGTCAACTCATCAGTGTATAGAAGCTTTAACTGTTGATTTTCTACTTCTTTACACCTTTAGCATTTCCCACAGAGTCCAAGGACAACGTCCGCAAAAGAATAGTCTTTTCTTGTTTAAGTAGCTCTCGATTAACGCAAGTCAAAAACATTTGGGGTGTCCTTTCTTTGTATCTTTGCACAGTGATACTAACACGTCTGCTGGGCTTGGCAGGGGCTGCTCTTTAGCCTATACTACAGGCTGCCTCAAATAGCAAATAAATGTCTGCATGGCATGGTATGTCGTAATATTCTGAAAGAATTCCCTGTCTGTGCGGAATAGAGGAATCATGCAGCAAACACGTTGCTCCATCTGCCGTCAAACAGTTGTTGGGTGCGTGCAGGCAGAGTGCGCTCACCAGCTGGACATAGCTCTGCGTGCCGCCGTCGGGAGCTCTGCGCACACAGAAGTAACGTCTTGCTGAGCGTGGCTGGCCTCAGGCCTGTCCCTCTTGGCTAACATGTCAGGAGTTAGCCCSTGAATGCTGCGCTAAGAATTCAAGCAAAGCGTATGTTTTATTTCTTCCCCTGGAGACCTCCTGGCTCTTCCCACAGCCTGCGGATGCTGCAATAGCTTTCTGCAGTCCTTTCAGATGCAGATTTGCCAGCCAGTCATCCACTGGCTTTTTGCTTCAGCCTCTGACTGGGCAGTGTTTTCCCAAAACAGACCACCTTATTGTTTTCCTCTGCCCAAAGAAGGGCTTTTTGTCCTTAATTTTGAATGAGCTTCAATAATGCAAGTGATACAGTAAATGTATATGCGTTCCATACCATTGCGGGTCAGCCCTCAAAGGGCTTTCCATTCCCAGGCATGCAGGTGAGGGGTCAGGGGAGAAGGCAGCTGTGCTGGCAGCAGGGCGAGCGGCTGGGTGGGTGGGTGGGTGTTGGAGGAGCTGTACGGCGCAGAGGAGGGACAGCTCTTCGGGATGGCAGGGAGCAGAGTGGGGAAAGAGGTGAATGGTCCAGCGAGAGGGAAGTCAGAAGCAGCACGGAGAAGGACAGGATGGTGAAAAGGTGGGTAGAAACAATATTCCTGAGGTAGCAGCTGAGCTGGGGTSAGCTTTCCCTGCTCCTTCAGGGTACACCTGGTCCTCGTTAAACTCTACCTCCAGCCTGCCAGGCAGCTGCCCAGCCTCCTCCCGTGGGGCACAATGCCGCYCCAGGCATCGACAAGCAGTGTCACTATAGGGAACCCGCGTCCGTCCGTCCTTCTTAAAGATGTGTCTTAAAGAAGCTGGGAAAGCCAGAGCCGCAGGACCTGTCCTGAGCCTCCCAGCACTTGTGCATCAGTGGTAGAGTAACAGTTGTGTTTGGGGTAGAAAAGCAGACAGGCCCCAAGGAAACCTGAAACAACCAGCCTGTGTCCTGCCGTTGCCAGCTGGTGTCAATGTTTCATGTTCTGCYGCTTGGACGATTCACTGAGTCACCCTTTCCATTTCATGACTTCACATTTTAGAGGTTGAAAAGCTAGATTGAGCAGTTTTGCCAGCAAAAATATTTGAAGAGTGAGTGAAGCTGATGTCACGTTACTCTGCAGTTAGGAATTCRGCAAACCTAATCCTATTATCCTGTCAAAACTGCACAAAGAGATCACCAGAAAGAATATCTTAGTGACTCCTCAATAGAAGCCAGAAGCCATGAATACACTGTTAAGTTTAGATAGTCTAGTGGTGACAGACCTTTGGTTTTTTATATATTGTGAGATAAATAATAACCACAGCRTCTAATTAAGTTGATATCAAGTTCTGTTTAGTACTGTGCCTTCTGCCTGCACCGTGAAAAGTGTGAAAGCCTGAGAACCGTGGCTGATGGTATTTTCAATTAAAAGGCTTCTCAAGGTTTACGTAAGCATACTCAGGGAAAGCAGGCCAAACGAAAGAGCCTCTTTCTAAAGCACAACACTCAGATGTTATTTTCATGGAGCACTTAAATCCAGTAGGTCTTCTTCAGTCCCCCAATCAAGTATCAGATATGGTGAGATAGATGTGGGCTCTCCATCATATCTGAACTGTTCTGAAGCACCTCTGTCCGTGCGTTACTCTGCTTCCCTGTGCCATCGGCTGTGTCACTGTAACCATTATCCTTTGCTTTATTCTTTTGGCAGCTCCTTGGAAATAAATGAACTAAGGGCTAAATGAGAACGGTTTGGGCTTCTTGGTTTTGTGTGTGCTTGGCTTCTGTCTGCCTGTAATCTGAGAAGAGCTGGTAGAGGACAGTGCTGTACGTGATAGCTCCTTAGGGTCAGAGATAAACAACCTGTTGGCAGGACGGTGGTTTTGGTCAATGACTAGAAGATAATTCAGCGATCTTCCTTGCCAGCAAAATGTATTTGCAGGAATCTGTTAGCAGCGATGCATAAAATACATTACAATGATCCTGGATTGATGCCTAGAATTGCTTCTAAAATAGCAATGTACAAACAATTGTGAAGCCCCAAACAGTATGTTTGAGGGAAGTTACTTTGAGAATGGATGAAATGTGAGCATGCATGTGATTCATGTCCTTGTTTCATAACTTTTTCTTGCTTTTTGTTTACTGCAAATGCCAGTGGCTGGGCATCAGGCTGATGTATTTCATGTTACTGTCTTGTCCTTCCAACTCTAGAAAAAGTTCTCATGGTCTGGAGATGTGACTTTATCAGTCTTATCCAAACTGACACCTCCTATCTAATTTGCAGCACTGGGCAACACCCTTCTCAGGGTCTGTCTTTGGATGACATGAGAAGAAACTTCCAGTACCCACCAATCGACAAAAATGGTGAGTTAATGCAGAATACTCCTCTGAGCATCTTGGTGTGGTTATAACCAGAGCAGAGCTACAGTCTCCTGAGGTACCAGAAAGTCTCATGAGAAAACTAATGTACAGTGGAGGCTGCTGATACAGTCAGCCAGAGCTGGCGAGGTCTCACCCCGTGCTCCTTGCAGCTCATGGCTGCTTTCACTGCATGTGCGCCCCAAGCACTTCGGAGCTGGGATGGTCCTTTCTGTCTACGTGCATGGGTCTGTGAATTAGAAGATGTGGCATTATATCCTCAAGGCTGCTTCTGCAAAAAGTGGGCAAGACAGTCCTATTTCTGGAGTACCACAGGAGCACAAAATGACACAACACGTCCTTTTCACCATTCGCACTCCTCTCAGAGGGCATCCCATCGTTCTGCTCCCCTCCAGAACAGAGATGCCCTGACTGCTTCTTCCTCTTGCCTTCCTGGCTTTCTGTCCTACCACATTCGAGTGTGTGTTCATGCATTACCACACAAACAGCTTTACAGCATTTCCTAGCCCCTGCGTTTGCAATCATCCTCTCTTGCTAAACAGCCTTTGCTTGGGTCTTGTCTTGCAGGCAGCTCCCAGGGAGCTCCTTGGGCGTCTGTTTCTCGCCCACCCTTTCTAAACGGCTCACAAAGTCACTGCCTGGTTCTTTACGGTTTCCCAAGCGTAGAATGGTTATCAGCTTAGAGCAGTTTTTAGCCCAGCAGCATAATGTATAAATAAAACCTTAAAATAAAGAGCATATAAAAATGTAGTGGGCATTAGGGTGGTATCAAGCAGACTGGATTCAGACATCTTGGGTAAATCTTTCTTGGCGTGGATCTGAAGGTCAGACTCTTAATCTCACCTTCGTGCCGATCTTCGTTCACACTAGGCTCAGCTGCTGCATCCTAGAAAGACCTGCCACTGGTGTGAAGCCRCTTTCAGTACATGCTGTCGGGGTAGTACGTGTTTTATGCCCAGGTGTGGAACAACAGTACATCCCAGCTCAGTAACGTTCTGTGCAGCAGTACTGAAGTGGGACTACACCTACTGAGTGCGTGACTTTGGAAAGCCTCCAGCTGCTGTCCCACGGCGCTGCTCCTTCCACTAGCACCAGCTGATCTGTTTACCTGAACGTCCTAAGCTGCTCCAGGGCCATGTCAACAGGACGTCACTGCCCTGTTTCAGCGCTGACCCACGGCCAGGGCCCTGTGTTTGCTGAGCAAACGTCAGAACAGCATCCGCGGTTACCTTTGCCTGACGACAGCACTGCAAACCATGCGTCCACCATCTGCCCGGAGCCATGCGGGTATTCTGGATCTCATCACCCGCTGGACAGGTGTGAAAGCCCAGGGAGCCCTGGAGACAGAGCAATGCAAGGAGGTGTCTTCTGAAACCATTGCTAGAGGGATCCCCGTACCAGAGCACTGCAGTACACCAGTGACACCAGATGCAAAAGCAGACTCTGATACGCTCTTACAACAGTGCCACAGAGCAGGCAGAGAATGAGGCTTTGGCACTGCCAGTGCCAGCCACGTCTGCTCTGAAAGCTGGGTAGAGGTTTTTTTCATAAATACTCGTATCAGACTTTGGCATGTGATGGACAAAGGAGGCAAACAAAAATGGCAGGAGCTGTGAGGCTGACATGGCGGAGAATGAGCGCGACATCCTCAGTACCAAGGAGTGGGGCTGGGCTTTGATGGACAACACAGACTTCTAAGGACACGCGTACCCCACGGCCACTGCCACCCAGGAGTGCCCAGCAGGAAGGTGTCTCCGTGTTTGCTGTGAGCAGAGTTGTTTTGTGCTGCGTAAAGTCTCTGTTTCTCCGAGGCACACCTGCTGAGTATGTACAAGGAAAACATACGTTTTTCTGTATGCTCTATGCTTACCTATGTTTTTCTGTATGTTCAAATGGCAACTGTGTTGAGTGGACCCATTGACTTTACGGTGTTGCCGTCCTCATTCAGAGTTTGCTGCTGTCCCCTGCCCTGGGGCCTTCTCACTCCTCTCCTGGCATCTGCTCCCTTTCCTGCCACTTTCCAACCTGCTTTGTTACCAGGTGAATTCAGTGTTTTGTTCTGCCTGAAGCGTATATCAGAAGCTCATCAACTTGTCGTCTTTGCTGTTTTTCACTGGCCTCGGCATGACTCCTGCACTCCCTCCTCTCCTCTGAACTGAGCACATCATTGGGTGAGAAAAAGAGAAAACCTGTCATATAAATATTTACTGAGTACAATGCTAACAGCAGTGTTGCTGTCATAACGAGTGGTGAGGTAATGACTTTGAAACTGAAAAAAGAACAAAAACTTCGTTATTACTTGTCACATGAGGATTCCACAGCTGCAGAGAGCAGTTCCTCGGGGCACAGCTTTCATCAGGTACCTGGTAACTGGAAAACTCGAGGAGGAAGAAAACAAGAACGAAACAGAAATGTTTAGTGAACTCCCAGAGTAAGACCATCCAGGCAAGACTGGAGAGGGTTTCTCAAGTCTGTATTAAAAAGTGACACGAGGGAATGAAGGGCTGGTGGAGGAGAGACTCTCCATGGCTACATTTAAGCTGTGGGATTAAGGAGTGATTTCAGACTCCACTCACGAGACCTCAAGATTTATTTTCAAGTATACCTGTTCCTTGAATTATAGTTTCCACGGCAGGGAACCGAAGCAGGCGAGTGGGAAGGGAGGTGGCCCCAGCCAGACCTCCACGTTGCTGGTCAGGGTACCAGGACCGTGGTGCAGCACAGCTTGATCACAGCCGAGAGCTGGCCAAGCTGAGCCTTGTGCTAACTCAGGTAACAATGGAAAAAGCTAGGGCAGTAGAGGGGAAAGTGAAGATCCTGGCTGCTAGACACAACAGGACTGGAAAAGCTACTCCTTGCCACATACTTCATTTCAGCAGGCTTGTGCAGCTCGAAGTTGAGTCCTGCAGTGTCACCAGGATATGTATCTCGAGGAACAGCAGAATCACTGTCCCTTGTTGCAAACCACCAAACCCAGCTGCTCTGGATGCCCACCATAGCACTCTGCAGCCCAGCCACCCCTTGCTCAGACGGCATCCCGTGCTTCGAGATCCTGGTAGAGTGATCAAGCCATTGCGATGCATAGCAGCACACCAGAAGACAGAAAGCCCTGAGCCCTTTTTTATTAGAGTGCTTGGTCTAATGATTGCAAATATTTGCACTCTTTATTTATGCCGCATAAACCAGTTTCACTGCTGTCTCTCCCCATTCATGTCCATTTTGATCTTTTTTCTATTTGCTTTTTGCCTAATGTTTTCCATTATCCTCATTTGCACTTGCAGTCTGTAAACAATAAAGAATACATTCACTGTTTTCCTTTCTCAGTAAAAGCCCCAAAAGCACCCTGCTCCCATTCCTGCAAGAGCCTTTCTGATAGTGAACAATTTTCTTCAGTGTATTTGAAAATAGGAATTCTACAAATAAACACAGCCCTGACTTCTTCAGTGAAAGCAAAGGACCTGCTCTTCACAGGAAGTTTCACAAATTGTGAGTTAAACAGTACATTGAAAGCAGTGAAATCACACAAGGCAGATACACAATGCCCAAAGAAAACTTGATCCTCTAAAATTTAAGATAGGTGTAAACACGAAGTTTAACTTCAGCTTTGGCTTCTCCTTGCTCACTGCAGCTCTCAGACGCTGGCAGACAAGCTCACGATGCTGCTGCAACAGTCACCGAAGTTTCCCAACAGCAACGGCGGCCCTGGCAAGGCTTGCAGCACAAGTGCATGCACTCACTGAGTAGTTACGTGACAGTGCAAGCCCAGGCTGTGGCGTAGCACAGCGTCATCCCTCTTGGCGCTTGGAAAGGGCACCATCCAGCTGAGAAGAGGTGCATCACCGGCAGGCAAGAAGGGAGCCCTGAGAGTGAGGCAAGCCAAGCATCCTTGTGGTCTTAATCCTGGCTGGTATGAAACTCACAGGCACTACAAGGAAAAGAAAAAACCATAGGATATGGTCGAGGGGGTTGGAAACATGAAAGCGTTTATTAAAGCAAAGGTTCCCCACCGTGTGGCAGCAGTAAGGCGAATGGATGTGATGGTGGAGCACGTGGACAGCCTCCCACCCAGCGTGGTCAGTGTACCGTGGCACAGTGCAAAGCATCGTCACCAGGGCCGGAGAGGTCCTCAAAAGCACGTCCTGCTCTTGTAACGTGCCCCGTCACAGACCGTCGTTCCTCACGTACACAGTGATGCACATGGCTTTGGCTTCAGCGATGACACATGCTACCTTCACCTCACAGGGCACATTCAGCACGCGCGAGACCAGTCGCAGCGTTAAGGCCCAGCGTATTTAGGATACGAGTGAGAGTCCCTTAAGGAAAGCTTTGCTGCCAGCTTTCAAAGCATACTATGTCGTGATTAGGAGATAAACCAAGGTTGCTTATGGTTTACAGCTTAGGGATGCCGTGGTCAGTACTGTTGTAATTACCAGAGTCTTAATTTTGTGCAGCTGTGTGTCTTTCATGTTTGGCAATAGGAATTTGGCACACAGGAGCCTTAGCAATGTTTTCTAACCCTTCTCCCACCCCACCCTGCACCCCAGAAAGTTTTCGTGTTCTAGTTTCTCTGCTCTCTTGTTTCCCGAGCATCTATCTCTGGACAATGCCTACTCATCAAGAAACTTGAGTTGGCTCCACTGGATTTTTAATGTTAGTACAGTAAAATAAGAAGCGTGGGAGCAGCTGACCAATGACACCATATAAAAGGAGAAACGGTTTCTTGGGCATTGTTGGAGCAGCTCATTGGAAATACAGTGCTGGCAAGAGCAGCTTTCTGTTTTGTAGTGTCGAGAATTAAAATATTTTAAAAACACTTACCACAATGCTTATTTTGAGCCCTTCGAAATTCTAGCTGAAAGGGCAAAAGGTATTTTTTTTAATGGCAAACTTCCACTGTGTTATTAAAACATTGAGATTCGTGTTTTTATGTCAGTCACCAAAGATTCTTTGTGCTAGATTATTGTGAATTCATTGCACAAAGGACAGGGTCTATTTAGCTCCTATTTAAATTTTTCCTCAGCAGATGATACTGAATGGAGATTTGCAGACAGCAAAAAGGTATCAGCATGATCTGTGCCCATTTACCTCAAAATGATATGCACATTATGTTGTTGACGTTGTCACTGCAGGGAAAGGTGGGGGAGAACCGCTGCTATGTTGAGCCACACGTGAACTTCTCTCTGCATCTTGCAGGCTACGTGTCGGACCCCATGAGTACCATGAGGTTTCATTCCTGCAGCAGCAGTGGCAGCTTTGAAGAAAGCAGCTGACAGATGAACCGTCCGCCTGCAGAGAGACTCGCCATCAACCGGCAGCAACAGTTCTCACCGTATCAGCCTAACTCCCAGGCATCGTGTGTTACACTGAAGATCCCTAAAGTGAACGGCTTTATTTGTTGATGGCAAATGTCCCTGTCATAACTTCTGCTCTAGCATCTTTCTCTGCTGACCTGCTTGAGGGTTGGGGTTTTTTGGTGGTGTGCATCTGCTCTTTAACGAAGTGCATGTCCACAAGGAATGCTGCACTTTCATCTTGAGCATTAATAATTAAAAGAGATGAAAGTAAAAATGCATCTGTTATAGTTTCAGAGCTCCAAGGCAAGTTGTTGTTACCTTGGGCTGCACTAAGGCATGGGGCTATCGGCCCCTCCCTGACCGGGAGGTGCCAGCGAGCTGCCAGCCCAGTCCCCATCAAGAAGAGGAGCAGCCTGTCACTCCCCACCACCGTCCAGGCCACTGTGGAGGCAAAGCTGTTCCTGCCCCCAGCTTCTGAACCAGATCGAGTTTCTTTTTTGAGTTCCCCGCAGTCCCAGACACGTCCCGTGTCTCATTTTCATCACCATGGGCTCACGCAGGTCCCCAGCAGAGCAGCCCCATGGCTGCAGCTCTTCAGAGCCCTGATCTTTGGATGCTTTCCTGCTCGCCGAGAATAAAGAGGTATTTGAGTGGCCATCTTAATTGTAGTCTTCCAGACATTTCTGTTTTCTTATCCTCTCTCTTGTTTTGGTTTGAGTGATTGTTTTTCCCAAAGAGTGTAAGCTTTTGTTCAGACATTTGCTTACAAAAAGCAACACAGGTACTCCAAAACAAACTTTAAACCAGAAGGAAAATATGCAAAATTGTGTCATAAATATGATAATCTTAACAGAGTGCAGAGTTGCATTTTTGACTTGAAGCAAAACTGCAGCAGAGTGCCATCCAGCGCGTGCTGAGCTAGGTGAGCTAGATGAGTGCCGTGACCGGGCTTTGCAACAGCAACTCTGATCAATGGAAATTAAAAAAAAAAAAAAAAAAAAAGAGGTAGGGCAGGAGAACTTGAACTCTTCTTCTAGAAGCAATTACAGAGTTAATTATGCTGTTATTTTCTGGGGTCTTTTTTCAAATTAGCAAAATTTAGCTGCAAGCAATCCTGCTGTAATATTATTCCTTAACTGGATTCAAAGACAAAACTGTCTTATTGACTGAGCAGAAATCAGTGTTCACATTTGCTGTGTGTTGCTCTGTGGATATTATTCAGGATGTTGGTTTCTTACGACTATGACCCCTAAACCAAGGTCTGTGATGAGGCATCGTGCAGTGCGACACACATGAACTATAAAAGCGTCGTAGGCTCTACCGACTCACATCTTCCATGCACGTCATTAATTTCACAATCCTGAACCAATAAAAATGGGGAAGATTTCACTTAGCAAGGTTTACAGGTGTTTCTTCATTTGTTTTGTTTCACGTTCTGAAAAATTCAATGGGGGAGAAAGGGAAAGAAACCTGGATATCAAGTGTTGCAGATCTGCTGTCAGCCCCCGGTACCACCCAGCGGTTACTTTCTGTTCTGTTCGGTTCATGTTTCAGTTGCAGTCTCATTCACACCAACAGTCTGCCGGGCTAAGGTAAATGTCAGAAGAAATACGCAGAAAGGTCTGGGATGCAGCTCACTAGAGGACTTGTCGGACCCGGTATGAAATCCCCCAAGCCCCATAAGAAGTACAGCTGGGAAAACCACCCCATTGCCGCGAGCGGCCGCGCGGTGAGCATCCCGTCCCGCTCTGCCCCGGCCCGAGCAGAAGAGCGGGCTGCCCCAGCGCCTGGCCAGGGAGGACTGACGGCTGTCAGCACCAGCTCCTCTGCTCCAGCGCCAGCCTCCGTGCCCTCGCTGCGGTCTGCGGGCTAACGCAGAGCCACCCCTTCCAACCTACTGAGAGAAACACGTTTTTACGTTGAGTTTCATGTGAGGGGGCCTTGCAAGGCACTGCTCGTGCTTTCAGCTCTTTCCCTCTGACTCACACTTCTTCCTTTTTGTGGCAGAGCTCAGAAAGCTCTGACACTCAGATTCACAAAATACCGTCATTACCTCTGAATCCCACCAACACACATCATGGCAGCCTCTGAGCCAGTTTTTTGTGACCAGATAGCCCTCTCAGTTTAACACCTAAATGTTGCGAAACTGAGGAACTCAGTGCAGCAAAAAGAGAAAGCATCAGTGCAGCACCCTGGCTGCAGACCAGCATTTCAGGGGACTGAACACTGCTTACCACTGGAAGGGAGCTGCTGACAGCCTGTTGTACTTCCCTGGATACTGTCATGACTTTCAGAGATGACGAGCATTTGCTCTGAGCATGCCCCTGGAAAAATCCATAGAGAACTCTCCACCCCATCTTTGCAAAGCTTTAGCAATAAGTCAGTGTCACGACATGGGCAATGCTACGTCAAATCACTAAAAGAGCTTTAACAAAAACGAGCAAGAGGAAGCTTCAGTCTTTCCCATGGATCAAAGGAGATCATCAATCATCATGGTAACTTTTCAAACCAATGATTAGCTTTGTTATTTTGCAAATGCCTTGCCATATGCATTACAGCTATAGAATTTGTGGAGCTTACGGCTTGAAACACGATTAGCCGATGAGACAGGAGATACCCCTGCCCAAGGACTCCACTAACCCTGCAGCATCCGAGCTGAGGGGCAGGCACATCTGCATGCCAAAATGCAAACAGCCAGAATTTGTACAGGTTAAAAACATCCTCCTTGATCATTTCCCATTTTTGGTTCCTGAAAGCAGAAAAAGAGCGTAAAACACACTGAAAATAGTATTCTGCCCACTCGGATAAATCACTGGGGGGAAAAAAAGGAGGCGTCCCCTGAACAAATTCCAGTTCATGGCTAACAAACCGTTCTGACCTTGGTGCTAGCACCCTCCAGGTCAAACACGACGTTACCAACGCACACTGAACTCAGCCATTCTGTTGTCCTCCCACTGTAACAACCCAATGTCTGCACTGCAAACTGCAACAACACAACATCCAGATTTCTTTGCAACTGGAGGAAATATGTCGTATTCTTTCTAGAAGTAAAAACGACACTGGAAATTGGCATGCTCTGAGGAAAGACGTGCAGCGCAGACGGGAGAAGGTGCATTTGGGATGCTGATGAAAATTCCCTACCTGACTATCTAATTGACCAGCTGTTTCATATGGTAGAGCTACCGAAGCACAGGTAGGGAATAAGCTGAAGAAGGGAGGGGTGGACAGAGATTAGATCTCATTCCTTGGTTTTTGCACTGGCCAGTGCATGAGACACTAACAGGGCAGAAAGGATCAATCGTCATATCTGAAAAATCAGTTCCAGCATTAGGTTTCCTTTTCAACAGGAATTTTTTCTTACAAATACCTCTGCACTATGTCTTTTTCCCCTGCTTAAAACAATCACGCAATGACTCTTCATTAATACAGCAGCTGTACCTGAAAACCAGAAACTAAACTGAATTAGAGAACAGAAAATAAAGCAAGGGAAGTAGACTTCATTTGCATTAATACCTCTATGGACTCGCTTATACCTGAGCTGCTTGGTATGATCTCTGAGCACTTCCTTGGAAAGTATCAGAAGTGGACACGTGGAAACAACGAAAAAAATCAGAAAGCTTTTGAAAGCAAAACTTTCATAGTTTAGAAAGCTCTTTCTCATTCCGTGTCCATAGTACACAGCTGGCATTTTTTTTCAGCTGGTGAAATGCATCTATTTAGCCTGTGTAGTGTCACAAGGTATGATTTCAGCTCTGTAAGCCAGTAATGATACCTCTGAGGCACAATCATCAGCATCCAGTGACAAGCTACTGAGAATACCTGACAGTTTAGGGAGTTTAAAAAAGCCTTTGTGATGAGCCAAAAATTAGTTTCGTTAGATAGTTTGCTTTTCTCACATATGGTCAGTTTAATAATGAGTCTCTTTTTTTTTTTTGGTGTACATCTTGTTTTTCCCTAAGTGCCACCTACATTTTTTTCACTTTGAAGTTAATTACTAACTAGCAATGGATAGGAGAGCAGAAATTACCATGGGTAGCATTTCCAAAACCATAAAATTATCCATTTTGATGGTTTTGCTTCTTACCAAAATTCCACCCGCTCAGATTACAGGCATACCCATGTTTTGAAAGTACACAAATGGTACATCTTTAACAGCCACACCAACAGCGGTAGAGCCATTCTCTGAAGCTGCAATTGCCAAATTCAACTCAGTTCCATATCTGGTTCAAGTCCTCTGACCATTTTAGAAATCAGTTGCCTTAAGGAGCAGACACGTGAACAGTAATGCGATGTCCCAGGCACAAATCTGGCTCATGTCACACCACGGCCGTGTTGTACCGACGAGTGCTGGTGGCACTGCCAGCATGCAGAACAAGTGCGGGAAAAGGCGAGTATGCGAGCCGGGGGAAACCGTCCGGTACATCGCGGGGGGTGAGCTGTCAGGGTGGGGTAAGGGCTGTTTCCTTACCACAGACCAAACCTCGCCTGTATCTATCCTGTAAATATAGCTGTCAGAAAGAAGCATGAGAGAAAACAGGTGATCTCATCAATATGGTACGAGCTCAGAAATGATGGAGTGTTCTTGGAAAATTTGGGGGTTTTTTTTCTACCAGTATATAAAACCAGAGCATTTGGAGTGTGGTTCTTTTAGAGCAGTACAAGAACTTGTATGCGTTGGCATGTTCCTAACCAAAGGATTTGTTTCCCTAATGGTTAAAATCATATGCACAAGTGCCATTTATAATTAAGTATTTTAAATAATGAATTGTCAGCTTTCCAGTTCCTTACAATCACTACTGCATTGTTCATCTGGGACTCCCCCAATGCCCCAGGTCTCCCGCAGCCCAGGAGTGCCTTGGGAGTTCTGCTGCCTCTTGGTTACCAACTCTTGCCTTCTTTTCTAAAAGGCTGAAGTGGATCTAGTTAAGTCTGCTGCTGCTGCTGCAAACTCATACTGCCACTTAATCATCTTCAGCATGCTCTGAATGCCGGATTTCTTTAAAGGAAGCTTCTACCCACAAGGAAAGAACCCTCCCTCCTGGCTGAAGTGTTGGGAGTGGAGGCTGGCGAGAGGCTGCACCAAGAGGAGGAACCTGCTTCAGAGACCGCTGCCAGCCCTGAGGACCACCTGCGCCCTGGGCAGCCCCAGCCGCAGCGCTGCCCGGGGCGCTCAGCCGCCCCACCTCTGCATTGCCCTCCCATCGCCCAGCACACGCTTCAGAGCAGCCCCTCGAAAGGAAGCACTCGGGCAGGGCCGTAGCCCGGCGGGGACCTGTCCCTCGGGCAGAACAGGGCTGCTCGGGGCTTCTGCGCGGCTGCAGCTCCCTTATGACACAGAGCCAGCGCTGGACTGGGGACTCCAATCCTGGTGCTCTCGGTTTGTGGAGCAAGAGTATTACTTAAGAGTATTTTGAGATGCTCTGCAGATCACTCCGGCACTTACCTACGACATATGAATCGAACCTCTCGCATTTTCATCCCATGCTCAGTAAAGCAGCTAAATGTCAGATAAGCCAGTGTGGTTCATGACCTGCCCAAGTACAGCCTTAGTTTTAATCCTGACTCTTCCAGGGAATCCCTGCTAAGGCAAATCCCTGCACTCCTCCCTCTGCCTTTGTTCATCTATAACACTTGAATTGCAGCCCATGTGTATGAATGTGCATTTGTAAATGGCTTTGGCACAGTCATGCTCACAAGCCAGAGGCATTTGCTTTGCATGGGTATCTGCATGATAGTTTTAGCGGCACAAATATTCAACCCAACATTAGTCATTCAGTTAGAAAGCAGAGATAAATACTGAAGACCAGACCCTGCTTGATTGGCAAGTATTATTCTCACAGTGAAATCATTTGCAAAAATTCAAGGAACTACACAGACTGGTACAGGGTTTTTTATAGACCCAAGTAAATGTGCAGGTGTGCATATGTATACAGAAAAAAACAAACCTCTGGAGAAGGTCCTTAGCATGAATTTAAATTCTGAACACTTCACATACCAGCTGTATTCAACTGTAGAGTATGTAAACACCGATTATCTATTTACTGCACTTTTTTTATACTGAACAACATTGAAAATGTCTTGGTCCAGTGAATAAGTCACTTCTGATTTTATGGACATTTCCTGGTTAAAAGGAAAAGACCATTGCTGAATGGTCAAAAGTCAAATATGTGCTTTTAAGCAAATATCGCATATCTTGCACAGAATAAACATTTCGATCGCACCACTCAGGATCACTTGATGCAATGCTTTCATTTAAACTGCTGGGGACTGTAAAGCTATTATTAGTCTTTTTTGCCTACTTTTCTCTTTCAAAGCACTTCCTGGTATCCAGACTGAAAATACAAATGCAACCGTCTTTAGTACAGGAGGGAACAAACATGAATTACCTGATCACATTTAAGTTTCCTGTCCCATGTATATTGATCTTAAGTGACTTACAGTAACAATCCACTCAAAATCCTGCTCATTTCAGTTCCATTTCCCAATCTGAAAACACAGTTATAGTCCCCCTGTGTAGGGGCAGAGCATCCTGCAGCCCACCCAGCAACGCCTGCCAGGCTGCTGCACGCCCAGCCCTGGCCGCCGCGGCCTGGCAGGGTCTCAGGGAGCCCTCGGAGGTGCGGGAGAGCTGAAAGGGAGACTCTGGCAGTGGAGGTCTGCAGCCAGCGCTGGGCTGAAACAGCTTCACACTGACCACCCCTCCTGCATTTTCAGCACAGACTCCGTGGGCCCAGGGAGTTACTCCTGACTGACACCAGCAAAAGCAAAAGGCCAGGCTTTATTCATTTATAAATATGAGTTAGAATTGTTCTGATTTAACAATTTTCAACAACATTTCAAAGTCCCAAGAACGCCCTGAAATGTGGCCAGCAACAACCCTGGAGCCGCGAGGAGAGAGAAGCCCCCGCTGCGCGCCACCTGCTCGGGGCACCCGTGCACGCTGGGGGTCTCGCTTGCCTGTAACRTGGGGTGGAGGCAGCCCCCCAAGCTAAAAACCCCTGTGTGAGGCCGCCCTTCCCGCCGTGATCCTGCCGTTCCACATCTCTGATGAACACCCCCAGATGATCTTATCAGAATCAAAGCATTAATGTGCGCAAGTGCCCCATGCACAGCAATGAAGACACAGCCCTGACTCACAGTGAAGAGCCTGCAGTTCAGAAAGGCAAATGACACGCAGAAAAATGCAGTCAGTACATAGACACAGATACAGTCAAACATGGGTATTCTGTACAGACAAACTTCTTGTCCTACGGAAACACGTACAGCACATCTATCCTCAGCCTTCCCTCCCGCCAGCGAGCAGAAGCAAGCCGTGCCTGGAGGAGGAGGGGAGGTTCAGCCAGTCCAATATTTCTCTGTGTTTTGGGAAAAACAAGCATGACAGCTGTGGAACAATCCTTGCAATTATTGTCTTCATAATTACGAAGGAGTGCTGTTTCCTGGGCTGGCATATACAGGCTTATTTCAGTTGCCTGCTGCACACTGAGAAGCTGCTCTAGTAAAACGTGACAGATGGTTGTGGTACTCGTGGAGTAAAATAAAGGACGAGTGAACATCCCAACCGGCACAAATCTACAGCGATTTGTATAAATGTTGCAGGACACAGCACTGAAGGAGCTGCTGAAAAAGCTTAGAAGAGAGTTTCTTCCCCATCCTGGGGCTGTACCAGGGGCACAACAACTGCATCTGGGTTTACCACATCCTAGGAAACAACGAGAAAAACGTTAGCTTTACAGAAAACGTGCTAAACTTTGAGCTACTGAGATACTGCTGTAACAGATTTCCTACAAGCAGATGCCAGGGTAACCAGAGAAGCCAAGTGCTGCCATTGACCTGGAGCATCAGAGCCAGCGGGTGCTGCCGGGGCTCACCCACTGCCACCAGTGCCGGGCAGAGGAGCAGCACGCTGGGTGCTGGGAGCTGCTCCGCGCAGCCGGAGGGGCGAGACGACCGAGGGGCTGCGAGCATTAGCGCCAGAGCAAGGATATTTGCAACAAGATTTCAGGAACAAGAAAGAATGCAGAAGCTGCCACCCAAAAGGATTTATCTCCCTTACCCCAGCTACCAGCAGCAGATACTTAAGGAAAGTATAAGAAATGGGATGAAGTGGTGCATCCTCTGCTTCCGACAGGGACCGGCCTGGGGACTCAAATGGGCACGGGGGGCAGTGGCCGACCCACGCAGGACTCACCTCATGGGGACGGCGGCTCCTCTCACCCACGTCAGCAGCTCCCAGCATGTCTGGGCTCCCTCCAACGGGACTGTCCTTCCTCTGCTCCCTGACCCCAGAAGCACTCTGTGCACTCTCCAAGACACCCACTACCTCTCCCTCTCCCGTGTTTTCACGGAGGCCTGGCTGTTCCCCCTTGGCTTTCACTCCCACCTGCTCTGTCCTCTCCTGTGGCCCATCCTTGCCCCCCACTGCCCCTGTCCCAGGAGCTGCCAGCTGCAGCTGGGTGCCCAGGCACAACCCCTCAGCTCCTGCAGACCCTCTCCCCCTCAGCTCCGCTCCCCCATCCCCATGTGCAGGGGTGCTTGGGGAGGTTTCTGCTATCAGCTGCTCCCCAAGGAACATCGCTCCATGCCGTGGGGACACCAGATGCTCTGTGCCCCACTCCCACTCCGACTCGCCCTGGCCGTCAGCCCCCGCCGGCGCTGGCCCCCTTCCCTCGCACCCCAGTGCTGCCTCCTGGTTCACCCCTTGCCCGCAGGCCACGGCTCCATTGGCCACCCCTTCCCTGTCCCTCCCAGACTCCCTGGCTGCCCCCCTTCCCTCGGCTGACACCCCCTCTGCCGCTGCCGCCCCCGTCCCGCTCTGTCCCCCCCACACTGCTCCTGTCGCCCCTTCCTGTGCCACCACCCCGTCGCCCACGCCGCCATCCCCAGCCACCGCCACCTCCTGACCCGCCGCCTCCCCCACCAGCGCCGGCTCCCCAGCCGCTCCCTCAGCCAGAGCCCCTTGCCCTGCCTGGCCGCCCACCACAGCACCGGGCACCACCCCTGCACCCCCCGCCCTGCTCACACACAGCCCCGGGGCAGGCAGTGCTGCCTCATCCACCACCCCCTCAGCAGCAGGCCTCTCCTTCCCTCTTTCTTTAGCACCCTCCAGCGATCCCTCCATCCCAGCTGCCAGCTCCCTTGGACCTGCTGCTCCACCCGTGACCTCCTCTCCACCTCCTGACTCTGCTCTGGCTATCTCCGCAGATACTCCCATCACCCCCCCATCAGGTTTTTCTTCCATTGCACTCTCTGTCTTTGCTTTGCTGCCTAGAGATGGGTTTCCACTTGAAAGTGCTTCTGCTGAGCCCTCCTCCTCCTCCGCTGTTGTGGTCTCCTCCAACTGAGATGACCCTTCATTTATGGGATCCCCTCCAGCATCCACCAGCGCCTCTAACCCAGGTGCTACTTGCAACACGGGACCCTTGCCAGGCTCCACAGACTCCTCCACTGCATCCTCTGCTCTCAGGAGAGAGCTCCCTTCTACATCTGATGCCTTGCCAGTCTCAGATATTGCTGCTCCTATGGCAGCTTGCCCCATGTCCACCTGCTCTTCCCCTGATGCTTTCAGCTGGTAAAACTCATTTGGCTTTACAAAGTATTCTCCTCCAGGTATTGCTTCTCCAGTGCAAACGTTCATATCCCCTAATGTTTCCAGGAGAACCCCAGGCTTCTCCACAGCCTCCTCCCCTTCAGAAACAGCTTCCTCTACAGAGTCTTCTCCTTCAGGGCCAACTACCCCGGCAATCCCTTCTTCTGCCAAGTTGGCATCCTCCACAGCCTCCTCTCCCTCAGACACAGCACCTGCCACAATGTCCTTCCCTACAAAACCTTCCTCCTCCACGGCCTCCTCTGCCTCAGACACCGTCTCACTCACCACAATGTCCTTCCCTGCAAAACCTCCCTCCTCCACGGCCTCCTCTGCCTCAGACACCGTCTCACCCACCACCTCCTTCATCGGAGGCCCTGTCACTCCCACAGCCTCTTTTGCCTCGCAGGCCTCCTCCGCAGCCTCTTCTCCCTCGGAGACCTCCCCAGCCACCTCCTCCCCCTCAGACACGGCTCCCCCTGCCTCCCTGCCTAGCAGTGCCCCTGCCCCTGCCGGCTCCTCTCCCCCAGGTGCCTGCTCTCCCAGCGCTGCCTCGCTCTCCATCCCCTCCATCAGAACTTCCTGCTCCCCGGGTGCCACCTCTGCACCAGACTCCATTCCCTTCCCTGTCCCCTTTCCTTTGGGATCTTCTTCTGCCATGGCGCTCTCCTCAGGTGCACATTCCTCCACCGCAAGCTGACCCTCCGCCTGCAGCACAGCCACTGTGCCTTCTTTGGGCAGCAAATCTCCCGCCCGTGCCATTTCTTCTCCTGCCTCTTCGGTGTGAGCATCTCCTCCCTCAGCAACAAAATCTTCCTTCTCAAGTGCTTGTCTCTCCCCTACCATCTGCCCTTCTCGTACCACTTGTTCTGCTGCCTTCTGCACATCAAGTGTTCTTGTTCCTTCTGCCAAGAAAGCTCCATCTGGTGCTATTAAGAAATAATCAAAACATTAGTTTTATTGAGAACTGTGTTAGTGTTAAGGCTGTTTTACAGGGTTATTATTAAAGATGCTATCTCTCCCAAGCAAGGAAGGGACACCAGCATGGTGACGAGAAGAAAACTCGCTGTGCTGCTTCTCATCACGCACCTGTGCTCTGACTACATTTCTAGTGCTGCCGTTCTGGCATCTGGCATAACTAATTCAAGCAAAAATGTTGATGCATGACCAGCTTTCAACTCTGGCAGTTCTGCCTGCCCTGCCTACTCTCCCTCCTTCCCTCACCTGCCTAGCAGGGAGCTCAGGTGTATGCATGAAATAGCTATAAGCTTGACAGTAACATTCAAAAATTCAGAAATAGGTGGTAAATTGCTCATGTAAAATATGCACACACAGGAAGAATAATACTCAGCTGTTCATGTAAAATGGGTAATTGCTTCCCATGGATTCTGTAATTACACCAGGGGAACAACACAGGGTCAATTCCTGCCCCCTGGGAATTTAACAGCAATGCCCTCATCAAATTCAGTGCTCCAGGATCTGTCCCTGGGCAGGCACCCCCAGCAATCTGTGTTTTGTACAAACGTGGCAGGTTCCTATTCTTTAGAAAATGAGAAGTTTTGTGCCACTGAAAGGAGCAAGGAGCAATGTCTGTCCCAAGCTACCCTTTCTCAAACTGGGCAAAAGCTGTCCTGCCCCAGATCATCTTGTTTTTGACTTATTTTACCTTCTTGCGCTACTGCTGCACTCCACAATTACTGCTTTTTGCTGCCTGCTTGGGCAATCACCTGTGCAACTAGACCCCATCTCTGGAACGGCAGCCAGAGAAGACTCCAGGTGACAAACAGGCCTGGAGGACACGGTTTGTCTGGCCCATCTCTGCCAGCAGAGTGGAGCTTGTGTCTGGTTTCCCACAACTTTCCACTGGCCTTGCTGCTCCCCACTGCCACTCTGCCCTTCCCGCCCTTCAGAGCTGGACCTGATTCACTCGCGGGGCAGGTCTGCTGCAGAGGAACGCAGAAGGTGCACAAGGCAGCTCAAGCAGCTGCAGACAGTAAAGGAACCAGAAGAAGAAAGGATAGGCTGAGAAGAGAGTTTCCAGAGAGAGAATGGAGGTTGGGGAAGGAGAGAAGAGAGCACAGCAGGTTGTTTCCTCCCTCCAGACCACACATCGCCTGAACACTAGACCACACTTTAAAATTAAAAACGCTACATTTTGCAATATGAGAAATCATGCCTTCATCCAAGACGCATCTTGCACCAGGTTTGTTGCTTATGTTTACTACTAGCTTTCTGTCCCTTATATTTTAAATTCTTTCTTCTTTTATACATATATATATATAAAAAAATCAGTTATCAATCACTATCATATTTTTACAGCACTCACACTGAAAATCCTACCTCCTGAATCTGGGAGAGCTCAGGCCCACTACCAAAATCAGCAACATGTAATCATTTAAAAAATTTCTAATGGAAGTTTTGGTACAAAATGAAATAAAACATCCCAAACTGTCATCCCAACTCAGTTAATTATTACTCCACAATATTGTCTCCACAGAAGTACAGTGTCTGAACTGTCCAGCTGCTAATATTGGACTGAGTCTAATGTAATGGATTTTGCCAGTCCCTGTAAAATAGATGCTTTGTTCACTTTGTCTAAAAGAAACCAAATTGTGTTGTGTGTGGTATAGTCTACATGTTTACCTGCTTCCTTAGCAGAGAGAGGAGTTAATTTACTCTGGCTGCTGCTTACAAAGTATTCCCTTCTCTAAAGTGACGTCTTGCATTGGGCAGGAATGATAACAGCACCTGTGAAGTTGTTTCAGCACTGAAGTATTCAAAATGAGGCACCGTGTGAACCTGAGAAGTTAACAACTAGGAGACTGCAGGCTTTCCAAAGACCACCTGCCTGGGAAGCAAACATGTTTCAACCCTGATTTGGAGGGACAATTGACGCAGAAGTCAGGCTGCTCAGGAACTACATGTTCTCTACCCTGATCTATGCATCAGAAATATAGATCCTTGTGAAGACCAACACATGAAGAGTACTGGACTTTGAAATTAAATGTTATAGACAGTTGTTTGCAGTCAGCTGATGAGACCAAGGCAGAAGCAATCTCATCTGAGAAAGAATTACTGAGAAAAAGACAATTACTGACAGATCAGAGATGAGAAGGAACCTCCAGCCTCCTGTATACACCTTCTGGATGAAAGACAACAAACCTTAAAAGACTATGTTTTTAGACTACATAGAGGAAGAAGATCAAAAGGCTCCCAGCTGACCAGAAAAAAACTTAGAACACTCTGGATTAATGTGCCAAAGTACAAGACAGCGCACAACCAGCAATTTAAAAACAATATATATGACCTGTTCCCGCCAGCTGTTAAGACTCTTAGAGGATGGAAGAAGGAAATGTAAGAGCAACAGTGCAGCTTGAAGTCAGTTTTAACCTATGGTTTTCTTCTCTTTTCAGACTCATTGCAACTGTGGAGTAGAATCTTAACATTTACTTTCACTATGGCTCATTGCTCCAGGAGGATGGCTGGCTTAATACCCCCTGTATAATATGCAAGGCTCTTCTGTCAAGCAGATCAAGTCTCCAGGAATAAACTGCTAGGGTTGCAAGGACCAGAAATATTCTTGGAGGGAACCAAGATCAAGCTGAAATTTCCTCACTGCCAATTATGCCAACTGCTAACAGGGAGATGAGTTTGGGAGGCAAACAGGGTACAGCATGGAGATCAAGTCTGCAGTTCAGCTTCATTCCTAGTCTGTCAGTCCCATCCCATCTGTCTTGACAATGCATTTCCCAAGGAGGCCCCGCGCTACCTGCAAGCAAAGGGAAACTCACTAGATTCCTGCTTTCCACAGCTATTTTCTTGACTGGCAGCCAGTTTTTTCATGGCCTGGATTCTTTACCTAGGACCATTATAACTGCCAAAAAAGCATTACTTATACATGACTACAGAAGCCAGCTAGGCATCACCCAATTTTATACAAGTTAGGAAAGAAAAGAGCACAAGGAGGGTTTAATAGCCTAGAAAGGAAAGGGAAAGGGCAAATGCTTCTATAAAAAGACTTCAGATGAATAAGATTTAATCCATGTCGCTGATCGACAGCCAACCTCACCTTCATTGGCATCATGCTCTGTACTTGTTACGTTCTCTTCTTCCTCATCTGCACGGGAATCACTAGGTTCAGGTTCAGAATTCACATGATGATCATTTCCAATTACCTTTGCTATTTCCTCCTGGACTGGTTTGCAATCTTCAAAAACTATCACAAAGTTACAAAAGAGGAAGCAAGAAAGAGAAACCATTAAAAAGCAAAAGGGGAGTAAAAGTCATCCAGCTATCTCAGCTTGGTTTACAATTTGAAATGTTAGGGCAGACCCGATTGGAGCCATGTAAATCTTCACCAGCAACAATTTTTTTAAGTAGATTAAAACCAAATGGAGACAACCACTAAAAATCCAAGGGAAAATTCATGCAGGAGCATCTACTGAAACATAGAGCAGCAACCTTCCACAACATTTTCACAAAACAGTGAGATTGCTTTTGTCAGGCAGTCTGAGGGGGGTTCAACATACAAGCAACAACATTGTTTTATCAACAGAAAATTGTTATTGTTCTATGAATACTTTTTAAAAAAAAAAAAATTCTATGTTAAGCTCCCAACTACAGTTCTGATGATTCCTCAATTCCCCAAACTAACATAAGTGACTGAAGACCTATGCTTATCTATAAATAAGTGGGGAAGTATTTTCTGCTCTGTAAATGCAATGATTGTGATGCTTCACAGTCAAGTCATACATTTTACATTATTGTTAAGATTGTGCTATCCGTTCCATTTTTGCTTTATGACTTGCTGGATGATTATGTGAATGGCTTTCAAGCTAGTAATACTAGCTTGACAACTAAACAACTTCTTTATGAGCAGTATTCCAGCTATGTACACGGCCCGATCCCTTCAGCATCTCCTCTGAGAGCTCTTCCCTCCAGCAACCCAGGCTTCTCCCTTCAAGTTCCATTGGTTTTCTGTATCTTCCCTTTTCTGTTGCAGTTATTGGCTTAGTCTTTTACACAAAGAGCTTGCTAGTTTGCCATTGGTATGGATTGACAGCATAAAGTCAAATCTCGCACTTGGTTTTACTGCCAAATGGCCTCTATTGCCAGTATACTGCATCCACTAGGAACCACAGACCTTCAGGTACAGCTCTGAAACAGCTGCCTGCTTTTGCCTGTGTTGACTGTCAGTGTGAGACTTGATTAATTCCTGTTGCTGCTTGGATGGTGCCAGTGGTCATATGTTTCAGACTGCTCCTCTGCAGCTTGGAACAATCAAGTCTTTGACCGAAAGGGAGTAACTCAGTCAGTTGCTTGTACTCGACACTTACGTCAAGCATAACTTTCAGATCATAAAGGAGACAATCACAACATTTATAGATCTTATTACTGTATGTGACATGAAGCAGTACACTGGTCAGCTTCATCTATGCAGTGAAAGTGCTGCAGAGACACTTGTTCCAGGTTTCGGATTCTAGACATCTACAGACAAGTTCTATATCAAGGCTCAGTGAGAACACAGACACTTTTCATTATCTTCACCAATGATTTTCCCAGCATCAGCCTATGGCATTTTATTTAGACAAAGTATTTTGTTTGAGAGTAGAAGAGCAGGGTTTCAGCCAGCGAGAAAAAAAGATCTGAATCCTCACTTGGCCTTCTATCACAAAAATACAGAGACTGAAACCAATTGCCACAACAAACCACTTCACGTGTTTCTGGCTAAATCATGACTCACAGCCTAGATAAAGAGGTGTTACACAGCATGATATCTTGACTTTCAAGCAACACTTTATTTCGATTTCTCTGAAAATAAAAATAAGGAGTGATTTGTAAAAAGCTAATGCTCCCACACTAAGGAACTGGCTGACTTTCGGCCACTCCGCAGTAGAGCATATAATAAAGGTACCCAAAATTTTGGGCTTCATGAAGAATGGACAAGACAGAAGCAGTGAACCTGCTGTGACAGGAGCCTGAAGGGCTGGCAGTATCAGCAGATTCAAAAACAGACTAGACAAACTCATGGACATCAGATCCATAAATGGATAATCAGATCAGAGTGTGGGAGAGCTACGAAACGAGTGAAATTCAGAAAACAGAGCCTCTCGT
Source organism: Phoebastria nigripes (assembly GCA_035582835.1). Taxonomy (NCBI): domain Eukaryota; kingdom Metazoa; phylum Chordata; class Aves; order Procellariiformes; family Diomedeidae; genus Phoebastria; species Phoebastria nigripes. The sequence continues at coordinate 83,293 of JAYKAV010003135.1, forward strand.
GTTCGTGAACACCATCTTCTCTTGCCACTGTGAGACACAGCCTACTGTGAGAGATGTGCCTCTGGGCTGATCTGTCGGGCACTTCTGAAGTTACTAGGAGCTCTGCTAGAAGAAAATCAGTTGCATAAAAATAAGCACAATAAGACTGACCGACCTGGCCACTAGTCTCATCCAAATTGCCCACTTAACCCACAAAAATACTGTCTTGCCTCAATGCGTTCGTACAGGTCTTCTATGGATCGCTGTCGCTTCTGGGCGCCATGTATTGAAATCACAGGTACTAGCATGTGGCAGAATGTTCCCTCCAGCAATTTATTACAAAAAATGGCTATCAATTCTTATGAGACTGATTTTTTTATACTGTGTGTATGGGATTTAATCTGCCTGCTGCTTCAGAGTCAGTCAGGGCACTGAAAGGTCCAGGAGTGGGAGAGGTATTGTTCCCACTGGCTTGCAGTGAGGAGAAGACTTAACACTGTCCTCCCTGCCACAACCTTGCACTCTTCTCTTCCCAAATCCCTGCCTCTCTCTTGCCAATGCACACCCTGTGCTCTCTCACCTTTTTCCTATGAGGTTGTTTTTTTCTACACTGTTGATTCTGTCTTTCTACTCGCCCTTGTATATGTTATTTTTCTTCTTCTGTTACTTTTGTTTTTAACTTTTCTTCTTCTTCCTCCTGTGGTTCCTACTTTATGCTTACACCCATCCTTCCTATCCCATCAATACCCTGCACCCACACAGCTCTGAATAGAAATGTGAGAAAAATTTTAAAAGACCATTTCAGTCTACAATACAAAAGGCACTTGCTCAGCATGAATGCCTTTTTGCCTATACCATAGGTCCTAAAGGGCAGCGATGGCTTCACTCCTTGCTGTCACATTTCACCTGGGTGAAGCACTAAGATCTGCTCTGCAAGGAACCACGAAAGTTGAGCAGTGAAGGTCCCAGGAGAGCATTTATAAGGTTCCTCCTGGGACCCAAGATCCTGACAAAGGTCCCTGCGCAATAGTGCACAACCTGCTTGAATCATTCTGATGTTTCAGCTCTGCAGAGAAGACAAGAAGCTTTCTGCTCCAGGACATCCCTTGGCTGCCTGACGCAGAGGTACAGGCAGCACTTAGCCTGTTTTTTCATTGCTCTACACACAGTTTCTGGGCAACTCTTTATTTGCTATAAAATTTACCTAGGTATGGTGCGTATATTTTACTTTGACCTGATTATAGGCCTCAAGTCTGACTAGCTGGCAGCTCCCATTCTTTGCAGTTTACTGCCTGCATAACATTTGACAAAAAGGAATTGACAGTCTATCAAAACACAGAGCCCAGGGAAGGATGACAAATACTGCTCATAATAATTCTCTCTCTTGGAATCAGCAATATCTCCCTGTCACAAAGAGCACAGCAAGATCAGAAAACACGCAGCAGGAGCCCATCCCAGGTATCTCCATGCTTTGACAGATCCTGTCACACCACCGGTTGTGATTTGCCCAGACTCAGCCTGCAACCGAACAACCCCAGAGGAGCATTCTGCACCTTTTGCTTTCTTCGGCATATACAATTTTCTCTGATAAATTAGTTCTGCACTGTTAATGCCAGCACCGGTTAGGAGAAATCCTGTCACAAGCAGAGCATGATGGGTCTCATCGGGGCAAAACCAAAACAGTGCCGTATCAGTCTCACCTAAACGCAGGCTGGGCGGCTGATGAGAACAACCAGCCCTACAGAGAAGTAGGGCTCTACTTCTTTTTGTTTTGTTATGCATTCTAGGGCTTTTTCATGTGAAAAAATCAGGGAGGCCCAAGAACAGACTGAGAAACAATTCTGCAGTCGCCGTAAAGGACTGAGCTCTTTCAGCCCTCCGGGCATCTCTGGAGGCTTTTAGCCCTCAGCCTTTTGGAGGACTGGAGTAGTGGGAGTTGTAACCATCTGGCATTTCTTTTAAGACTACAGACGTCCTTAAATTTTTGAATTAGAATCTTTATCATGGCAGCAACTGTGCTAAGTGCCTAGAAGAAGCTAAGATTCCCATGTGACCTTTGTTACCCCACAATATTTCTTTAGGATGCTCATAATAGATCAAAAAGGGTATTATCTTTTTTTTCATTGCTCTACACACAGTTTCTTGGCAACTCTTTATTTGCTATAAAATTTACCTAGACAACCCCCACGCAGACGGGGAAAAATCTGTGTGCAATTTAGGAAGTCATTCCTATCTGTAATTTTTATGATTCAATGATTTTTCTTGTCCTTCCTTGATCTGCACTGTCCCTGAATCTCAGGTAGTCTCCTGGCAGCAGAGATGATGCAGGACTTGACTGAGAAGTAAAAGCTGTTGCCTGTATAACATTCGGACAATCTATCTATATTTGATAGAGGATCTCTGTCCAAACCTAGAGCCATGAAACCATGTGTGTTGAATGTAAGCACACAGGAATTTATGCTAACAAAGAACAATGCTATTGTCTTAGGCTAACTCGGTACCAGATTACTAGCTTGACACATTCGATTGATCTTTCCTTGGTTTTGTATTACAGCGTAATATTCTGTCCTCTAGGTTTTTGAAGTTCTTTCTTCTTCAGTAGTCCTTACTCAACTCATCCGAGCCTAGTGGTGAAGGTGCTTAAATTGAAGTTTCTTTCACACAAGTGAAGAGAGGGGCTCCAGAATCAAACATCTTTGAAGATTCAGCAGTATTCAATGAATACTATGTTACTGTCTTTACTGTCTCAATTCTGAATGCATAACAAAGCAAAAGCAATGCCAAGACAGTCAAAGTAACCCAACAGCAACAGACTTGCAAAGCATTAAGCACCAGCATTCAAATTGTTTATTCCACACGTGGCTATCTTAGATAGATGCACCGAAGTGAACAGAAAGCAATAGAAACAGAACCAAAAACTTCTGTTAAGATAAAGGAAAGGCATTCTACATTCCACTGCAAATCCAGCATACAGAAAGACAACTGGAAATTTCACCCACCATGGCTTGTGGCTCTCCTTTACATCAGCCAGTGCACACTATTCTTTTATACTGCCTGATTTAACAGCATCCAAGACATTTCCCCCATGACCTGGATGACATTGCAAAGCAAGGGCTTACATTTTTTCCCATTCCCCAGATATAATAATGCAAAGCCTTGCCCATGTGGCCAACCTTTTATTAATTGCCCATTATCCATAAAGGTAAGGTTGAAACTGCAAGATGCCCATTTTATTGACAGTAAAAACAAGGTGTCACACAACTAACTGATTTGCTCCTTGCCAACAAATCCATGACAGAGTGAAGCAACACAACCATGGATCAACTGACATAGTTTTGATCTTCATCTGCTGCACCATGATTCACATGGTAATTTTTGGTGTTCTTTTTGAATCTAGTATTTCAACATTATAAACAGAGTCCCCCAATCTGGCATACAGATTCTCCTATAGGTAATAAATCACATTTGGATTTTATAATAATTGCATGATATGTGAAACCCAATTACTGGAGTAAAAAAGAACAGCCAAAGCCTTACACTGGAAACACTAGAAAAGAAACAATAAACCAAGGTTATGTTCTGGATGGTTATTTATCTCACAGCAGTACAGAGTATTCTAGTAGCTTGAAAACAGTCCAGCAACTGCATTCCCCATGCCGCACCATGACTTAGTATAAAGGCAAATACAGCAACACTTGCATGCACTAGTCACTCACAGTTGTGCAGAGGGACTGTACTCACCACCTCCTTCGTCACTCTGGGGAGACTCTTCATTGCTCTCCTCCACTTCCATCATATTGCTTTCCAAAGGCAGTAGAAGACTTTCCTCCCCATCATTCCTCCTGGTACTTGCATTCTTCTCCCCATCTTCCCCTATGTTACTTTCTACTGACCCAGCCTGTATGAGTTCCCCATCAACTTCAGGACTTTGATGTTGTATTGCCATTATATTTTCATGAAAAATTCCAGTATCTTCCCTTGCTGTTATATCTTCTGGTTTTGCCTTTTCTGATTCATCTCTTCCTTCCTTTTCCAGTGCAAAAGTTTCCTGATTTTCCTCCATTCTGAGCAGTTTATTCTCCCCGTTCTCATTTCCATATTGTGCATGTGCTGCGTTATCAGATGCCCCTTTGATATCGTACTCCTCTTTGCCCTTAACATTGACTTTCATCGTTTCAGCATGAGAGTCATCTTCACTGCTATACTGAGTACTGCTGGATGAGAGAGAGCATGCTGGCCTCCTATCTAGAAATAGCAAACATAATTTTGTTTTAGTATTTGTCACTAAAACATCTGCACTCATTGGCCACTAGTTCCCTTTGCTATGCACAAAGGCACACTCATCTGATATCAACCTCTGAATTTACACCATCTGAGGATGTCGTGACAAAATTCCAATAAGTGTAATAGAAGAACATTGCCCAGATGTATCAAAGTGTTAAAATCAAAGCCATTTAACATATTTTTTTCTGATAATGGAAATGAACCAGATTACCTCCATCAATCACACAGAGACACACCTCCAAAACCACCTCTAAATATGACTCAGACAGGTTTTAGAATAGTTTCTTGAGCTCCATTTGATAAAAGATTTCAACCATAGCAACAGTCCTTTAGTGCACTCCTGTTATCTCAGTGAATATGATAAAGATCTCCAAAATCATGTGTAAACCATTCAAGTTGAACTGGAGATGAAGTTCAGTGTCTCCTCTAAAAAAACATACAGGGACCATCATATGAAACTCATAAATGGAAAATTTGAGGGTGGGGGGGAAGCAATAATTCTTCATCTAACATTTAGCTGAACAGTAGAGCTTATTGCTACACAGCATTGCTGGTGTCCAAAGTTCACATGGGTTCAAGAAGAGATTAGTCAAACTCAAGAAAGAAAAATCCAGTTAGGCCTAATAAGTAAAAGGGACCACCCTTGACACCTTCCCAATCCCAATTACAGGGGTGGGAAGACACAGTGGGGAAGCAGCACAGTATTCTTGCCCTTTTCTTATCTTTTTCCTAGGCATCCACTGCTGGCCAAAGGCCAGAGGTAGAATTTGGACCCACGGTCTGTCCCTGAACAGCTATTCTCAGAGCCACAGGAGCCAATCTGTGACACGTTACTTCTTCCTGCAGCCACAATCTTCCAGCAGCCTCTATGGTTCTTCTTCCTCTGTGGATCTAAGGAAGGCTTATTGCAATTTTTTGTAATACTTTAAATTATCCTTTTCATCTGCAATGTATTACAAAAACTTTGCACGACTGCTTTTAAAAAAACCTCAAATATGGAAGCTAAAACTTCCCTAAAATATGTCAACTACTCCCATTAATTTTAAAACAAGAACAAAGAAGGTGTGTTTGAACAGAAACTGCAATTCTAAACTAATGGACTGCCTTGTATAGATGCCAGACTATCAAGTCAAGAAAACTCCTCAATTTTCCTTAAAAGTAGCAAAGGAAAAGGAACAGAGTGCAACTCCACCTCCCAGCACGCTTTAGTGGTGGTGTGAGGACGCTGCCTGCATCTCTGGGCAAGTTATTCAGGCGTACGCTCGTTCTAACTTTGACATCTTCACAGAGATCGGCAGCAAGGATAACGAGTGGTACCAAATGTGAGGTGGACGTCTATCCTCTAGGACCTCTACTGCAATGGATTTCAGGCACAAATTACTGGACAGCCACCACCTGGTAATGCCTCTCAGTCACTTCCAGTCTTCACTGGACTTGCACCTGTGTTCTAACAGTAGGTATGTTTAGACTCCCAGATAACATCATCACTCCTAAAGACACTTATAAGAATATAAACAAGCAAGTTCAGAGACAGAACCACTCAAATACGCATTTACATATTGTACTATGGGAATTGTCAGTGATTCTTTCCAATTTATTCACAGGCTTATGGTCCACAAGGATTTGAATGCCAAGGTCTCTCTTACCTGCTCTTTATTTATGTCTGATTCATAATATTGTATGCAAAAGTAACATCTTTGGCACCTCAGTTATCTGGATATTATTCTAAAACTCTATATGCTGGCCAAACTGACCCAAGGGGCCTAATGAATTCAGACACTCTTGAACAAGTGTAATGATATACTGAACTAAGTTGAGACAAAATTTGTCCACAGCACGTACTCATAAAAATCCAGATCCCATTACTATTAGCATGTTAGTTCTACTATAGCACCACTCATAGGTTACAAGTGGATTAGTGTACTGATTACTGAAACACAGAAACATAGTGTCTATGCCCAAAAGCTTGCTATCCAAAATCTTGGTCTACCAACACTAACACACATGCTTAACTGAAAGCAAGTGTGTTATTCTTCGAAAAAATTACAGGTCCAAGGCTCAGCAGATGAATTCAAGGCACAGTAAATGACCAGAGCACATGGAATTTCAGGTCACAAGATGAAAGTTGAAGCTAGCAACAATTAAAGTTAAATTACGCAGAGAGACGTGGTGGTCACAGGTTTATGTTTGCCTCTAGGAGCCTGACAGAAAGGAAGCTTGCACTACCAGTGACCAACACACCACTGCAAGGTAGGGACAATCTGTATCAAAAGAAATTTCAAACACTACAAAAATTCACCTACACTTCAAAAATTCACCTAACAACGAAATAAAAACAAAAAGAAGAGGAAAAAAATGACAAGGCTGGAAGGGGAACTTCCCTAAACGTTTTAGCTGAACACGTTCTGCTGGCCACCTAGCTGTGTATGTACATACCACAGAGAAGCAGAGTGATTTCAGGGGTCTGAGCAGCCATGGAAATTAACAGCAGCCACAGGTGTTCAATAACTTTGTGAATGAAATCACTTACTTATGTGCCGAAAGACAAATTCAAGAGCTGAACTGTAGGTAACAGATCTAAAAACCAGCACAGCTCTGTTACCCTCTGCAAGCCAAGAGAAAATGAGTTACTATCACGAGCATGATGTCCCAGTAACGCTTCCCACAAAGACCCATTTTACCAGATCAAACTAGTAAATGTCCATCTTGACTGTCTGCAGGAGACATGTGAATAACAGATGCACAGTTTTAACCCTGACATCTCGAACTGCAGCGATCAAGCCACAGGGTGTTTGTATAACTGGGGGCTTGACAACTCACACTCAGTTGTAAGCCTTGCCAGTCCAGAAGGCAACACAGTTTTAAAGCAAGGGGAAATGGGGCATACCTTAGGGCTAAGAGATACAATAGCTAAGTAACTCCCAAAAGAGTTTTCATGGGCCCAACATTATTTAATGAAGATGAGAGCTAGAAACAGTATATATAGATGGCAGTAGGGCTACTCTGAATGCACACCACAAGTACATCTGCACTACCAAAGAGGGAAGGACCAAGGTTTGGTTTGCTGTAAGCTGTTACAGCTCCAGGATCACACATCCACATCCTATCTCAGCTGGCAATGAAGTTCATGCTAGTTCCCAGCCCTCAGCATGCACTCTGCGTGTGCAGCGCTAGATGCTGGAGGATCTTGCATGGACACTGCAAGAGGGCGTCATCCTCAATTCCGTCAGACAGAAAAGAGTGTTGAGGACATCAGGACATCAGTGGTGCATTTTTGTGTGCTGTGCTTGACTCCATGAGTAGATGCAAAACAAATCTGCACCTAAAATGAACTAATCTTAAGGACTAAATTGATAATGTAGTAACACCCTATTCATGCTATCCCTGTCACCAATACCAGACTCTGCAAGGTGCACTATGGAGCATTGAACTTTACACCTCAGTGGGGCCTTGCATTCAATATTGAAAAATATATAGTCACAGAATTTCACACCAGTTAGGCACTCATGGAAGGGAGAAGGGGGAGAATTCCTTCTCTAACTGTGGCCTCTGCTCACGTGCCATCCATACGCCAGAACTGTAATCCATGCAGAACAGCATGTTCAGAAAAACATGACGTACAAAGAAATCTTACAGCCATGGTTTAAAGAATCCCAGTCAGAGTACCACTCCTCCACCATTAGCAAATTCAAGGGGCTGAGGAAGGGAGTTCCTTTACAGACGTTTCCCCTGAGACAATATGTTAATTTCTAGGTCTCCCTGTCACAACTAGATACATCAGGGAAGTGGCAATTCAGGTAAGTGGAAAAGAGGTGGATATTAAAGAGGTATATGGATTCAGTTATAAGAGAAAAACTATGTAGGATATGGGGAAAAGATGACTCAGGCAGGGGATATGCTGTCTTGGAGAATTTGTAAATGTAAACTTAAAGAAGGGAAAAGAACTGCTTAAGGACGTGCAAAAAGGCAAAACTAAAAACAATGGAGTTAAATTAAAGAAAAATCTTTTTAATAACGAATATTCAGAAAAATCTTCCACCTTTGAGACCTATTGGGCACTTTAATAATCTCCTAAAAAAATGGAACTAGTAGCTGCTACTAAAGTTGCCTGAAGTATTTCCACGCAGACTATTTTCAGAGAGTAAGGGTCCTTCATTCAAACAGAAAGCTCTTCTTGTCCTCAAAATTACCAATGAATTCTTATTTTTCATAAATGTATTACATCTCAGTTGGGAAAAGCCCACATCTTTTTTATCCCTTCTCTCTGCCTCTTCTGTTCAGTGGTGGAAAAAAAAAAAGTAGAAAGATTTCATTACAAAGGGGAAAATATCAAAAATCAACAAATAGGAAATGGGAATAAAAAATCACAGGCATTTTGTGTTCAATGTATCAATGCCTAGAGTGGTTAACAAAAACAATGCAAAAAAGTTATCATTTTCTTTAAAGGATTAAAAACAAATCTGGATAAAGCTAGATGAGGACTCCAGTGCCATCAGATAAACAGTAAAGAGACATTTGGGAGATGACAAACCCTTCCTACAACAAATTTCCTATTCATGCAGGAGTTTGCACCAGTTTGGGTTCCACTGTTTACTGTTTGTAAACACATTCTGTGCAAGCACAGAGGAGTAGATACCAACTGGTTTCTGAATGCTTCTACCCCCCCAAGCGTAGTAATCTCTTTGAAGATTAATCACTACAGCCAGAACAAAAAGATCATTCCGACCTTCACACTTAAATGCAAAGTCCCTAGAAATCCAAAATTCCAGTGATCTGAAATGTCACCCAAAGCTAGCAGTAACCTTAAAACATCCTTATCTAATGTTACACTCTACCGTTACCGTTTACTAGTGCTAAATAAGGACTGCAGAACTCCTTCAGGCTTCCTGCCCCGAGAAGATAAACGTTGAAAGCACTGCTCCTCTTGCTGACAGTCATTTACACCTACGGGGAGCAGTCAAACAGAGCTCAGAGCACAGAACAGATGCATTCACAATATAACCAACGATCGCAAAAAAGGCTTTTCCACCAGTATCCCTAGCTCCTAATCCATGCCTCTTCCATTATTTATTGTACTTATATATTTAGACTTCTAAAAGCCCCCATAGGTCCCCATCCGGTATTTGGGTAACCACTCCTTACACTAAAATACCAAATGTCAAATTAGAATATTACCTGTCTCTTCCTTACATCCTCAGCAAACACAACAGGGAAAATGAAGTAAAGCCAGCTTCTCTGCCTCCTTTCTCCAAAAGTCACGGAGAAAAGGTTAAGAAAACACCACTCATGTGGGCCAAAGGGAAAACTGACTCCAAGTCACGAGCTTCTCAGATGCACCTTTGAAAACAGCTTCCCTCACTTCCACGGAGGCAATGCTGCCCAGCATCAGACACCCATGGCCCACTGCTGATTGCCAAATGAGATGCAAGTAATAACTGATGAACACTCTATTAGTGTGCTGATGCAAAAGATAGAAGCAGCAAATGAGGCTGCTAAGAAAGAAGATTAAACCTGTCTTATTTAAAACCATGGAGAATGTAAATGATTTAAACACATGTCCTGAGCTACTGCAGTAAAGGAGAACAAAGCAAGCCACAGCAAATACAAACGGAAAAACATTAGCAGTGCCTGCCAGCTGGTCGGTAAGGAGCCCCTGCCTAGATGACTAGCTGCTTTACACTATTAGTTGCTGATGTTAAATGTCCATGTTTCAAGATTTGGTGGCTTCCCAACAGCCTTTTCTCCTCATCATAGAAAAATTTATATTGAGTTACTGAGTTTTGGTGCATGCAGCAGTATTACATCCCAGTACAAGCGAAGGTGAATAAGGGTGCCCCTTAAAGGCCTTAATGCATAGGTAGCCGTGAAAGGCCCCTACAGTTACCTGTTCCTTTCCACCTATGCACGCCTATGCATCCACACACTTTCACTTGATCATCACACACTGCTAGAGCTTGAGAAGCAGCTGATTAAAGTAATGAAAAAGTTCGTAATGCCATACACTAACAAGCAGAAAAGAATGCTTAGTTGTACTGATTATTCATGAATCACAAGCTATTTCTGATTATCACGAGAAAAAAAAATTAAGATTCTTTTTGATCACTGCAATGATTGTATAAGCAAGGATGTTTCAAACCTGATTTGAATTTCTGTTGGATTTTATACTTTCTGTAAAAAGTCTGGATCTTTCTTGCAGCTGCAACCTTTTCACAAACAGCTGTATTACCTTTGTTTAATTCACCTAGAAATACAAATGTGAAAGTAATGTTTCCATTTAACTTGAGAAACAGTTTGCACAATAGGACTGTCAAATGTAAGGAAGATAAAGTAATTAATTTTAAAACAGCAGTAAATGGAGAAATCCTGGTACATTATGACAAGCAAGAGGCACATAAGTCAGCTCAGGATCTAACAAAGCCATAGAGGAGAAATGTTAGAGAGAAATAAAACACTGTGCCAGGAGGAAGAGGCAGTTCACTTTCGGCTTATTCACCACGTGGTGGATGGAATTCTATTGTTTGTCTAATAAATGAGAAATTGCCTGCAAGTTTTCTGTGGGATTATTTACGGAGATGCACAGCTTGGACTGCATGATAGCTGGTAGTTAAAACACTAGACGTTAAAAGTGCTGATCCAAAAAACTGAATGACAGAAAACGCTACTTATTCTACAAAAATTTATTCCAGAACAGTTTAATCTTTCTGAATTAATAATAATAATGGTCTTGGACACTTCACTGCACCCGTTTGTACCTACATTTGGATCAAGAATCACAGACTATCCTACTGACTCAGACTCTTACTCATTCACAGCCAGACTTGAACAAGGACCCTCACAAACTGCCTAACCGCTGCAGGTAGAATGGACGGCGTTTCCTCCCTGAGCGAGGACAGTCAGTGATGTACCAGAGGACAAAGCTGAGGTTCTGATTATTCAGGGCCATTAAAGACAGCACTTCTAAAATACAAGGTGGTATGTTGGATTTCCTGGTGACTTCTCAGCAGGTGTAAGTGGTCATAGCTTCTCAGATGTCGGTGACCGCTGACATGAAGTGCTGATCTGCCCCAAGTATTTACAGCTAATTTGCTCACTGGCTCTATCTCCATTTCTGCAACTAAATAGTTCAGCAATGTCTGCTGTGAGCTGGCACATGCTTACGTTGCCAGTGGGTTTGGCTGTATTTCAGTGACAGGTGGTAGAATTAATAAGAACAGATAAAATAGCTATCTTTTACCAATTCAGTAGGAATTGCATGGTTTTTCCTATGCAGACTCAACACACGTACTGGACACGCACAAAATGTAAAACATGCATCAGGTCAACTTCTCTAAGCCTCATTATGGAAAAAACTAACCTTGTTTATCATCCTCTGAGTCACTGTCAGAATATCCATCACTTTCATCTTTCTCACTGTCAGAGGCCTGCAGTGCCTTCTGTGATGAGTTTTTACTCTCCTTTTCATAGCCTAAATTATGTTTTTTATCATCTGAGGGTGACTTTGACATTCCATTCATTTGATCACCAGACTGTCCCTCTTCATTAACTTCTTCATCTGCTTCAAAATCTTCATCATACTCTAAAATAAAAAAATCACACTGTGAGACAGGAAACGGAATTCACAACTAATAACGTTCTTTTTAAGCAGACAGAGGTTAACTTCATTAATCTCCTTTTGCCTTTGCATTTGCTCAGTCTTTTTAAAGCCATGAGAGAATCTAAGACCACAGACAGGAATCATAAGAGCATATTATCATAAAAAAGCATCACGTTCTTCATTGATAGAGCAGCAAAAATGCAATAAAGCTACTGAATGATGCATCAAGTATGATTAATACACTAAAAACAAAACAAACAAAATCATTAGCCACTGAAAGGACTAGAAAAATTAAGAGCTGGGCAAACTCAGAAATAAAATGCAAGACAGTCTCATTACAGGAGAAAAACCTGTTGTGACAAAAAAAAAAATACCAGCAATAGAGAAAGCTGGAGAAAGGTAATATATTGTAGTGCAAAGTAAGATAAATGTGGATTGACATGGCTAATTAGAAAGAAGTGCCTTACAAACTAAATGAATTACTGAAATCCAGCCAAAGGGTGCTGCGGAGGAACATTCTGTTACCACACTGCTCTAATATGCTCATTCAGGTCCCAGGTGAAATCCTAGTACAAATGAAGCTTACGGCAGAATTACCACTCTTACGTCAACATGGTCTGGATTTCATCCAGACTACTCGCCTGACAAGCTGTAACATTTGATAGATAACTTTGCTCAGATCTATAGGTAAAGACTGTCTTCATGCATATGCATTAAAGAATCCTTCCCTTTCCAGCCAAGGCTGCACTATTTAAAATCCCAGGCACCAGCATGCACAGTGATGTCGGTGATTTCCATTTAAAATTCAGTAATTCCACTGCTACCACTAGCTCACTGCACATGCAGCAGAGAAGCAACGAACCTAAATTGTGAAGGAGAGCTGTCACTGCTGACACACCAGCTGTCCCTCATGGCCGTAATTTCTCACCTTTCAGATTTTATTGCTCACCTCTATTTCTTTCCATCAGTGCTTCTAAAGTACTGAAGTGACAGAATGCCAAGGACAGAAATGAAGAGTATCTGATGCAGAACCAATTAGGCAAATAAACAATTACCCAGACAATGAGAATTAAGGGAATAAGGAGATTTATTTTCTGTATTAAAAATCAATTGAGATTCCAACTGCATTGTTGGAAGTGAGGCCTCCTTAGGCAACTGTCAGAAAGGTACCCACCTCCTGGAAGGAAAAAGGCTTGATTAATCACAAACACACATCCACAGGGACTAACGAGGAAGCTGAGCAGCAGCACTGCAGAATTATGAAAGTAAAAATAGGAATAGGAAGTAGGAATTAAAATCTCTCTCTCAATTTGACTTACTCTGAAAAAGGCTTTATAATAAGGAGTGAGTGAAGGACAGGCTGAGCTCACCGTCTCTTCCCATAGGGGCAGGCAGAGCTGTAAGCAGCCTGAAGGCAACGGGGACCAGCCTTAGGTGGCACTGGGGAAATGGCACGTTCCGAGCATGCAGTTGGAGCTGCCACACATCATTTTTATACCACAAATATTATCTTTGTCTGCCACAAGAAACACTCCTTTGGCAAACTTTCAGCAAGGGCAGCCTCCAGTCTTTCTTTTTAAATCTCTGTCAACAGAAACAAGATGGGACTCAAGCAAAAGGGGCAAGGTCAGCCAGCTACAACATGCAACGGGAGCGTTCGGTAAAGGGAAAGGACGATAGCCCCAGCGGGGTTGGAGCAGAGAAGGCAAGAAAGGTGAGCTGGTAGACCTGGAGCAGAGGGAACAAATGCTCAGACAAGGGGGAAGCTGGAGGTTTGGGCAGGTAAGCGGTGCCCAGGGCCATGTGGTGGAAAAGGGACTGGAAAGAGCCTTAGGTGAACAAAGCACTGCACTCCCACTGGCAACAGACAGGGGAAAAGACCAAAGTAGTTCATCTGGCACTAAATCTTCCTGACATTTTGCTGCTATGTGCTCTTCCCACCTTCCCTCCCCTTCTGCACCCAGCATTCAGCCTCCTCCCCTTCACAGTTCGTCCCTCCCTCCCATCCATCTCGCATCAGGCAGCAGGAGGCTCTTCCACCTCCTGCCCCTATGGCCAGCGTCTTCTCTCCATCCACCTTATGCTGACGTCCTGTCTCCCTTAGGAGCTCACCTCAGACTCACTGTCTCCCTACCCACACCCTACCCAGACCCATTTCTTCCTTCTTCTCTACTTGTCCTCCACCTGCTGCCATTCTCCTTCTTCACTGTTGTCCCTTCACTGTGCCCCACTTTCCTCCTGCTTTCCCACCTACCTCAGGCTCCTGTTTCAGCCTCTCAGACCTTCCTTACTCACTTTCTTGGCTCTTGCAAAACCCTCTCATCCTGTTGCCTGGCTGAAAAGAGCCCCACTAATTTTATTGCCCAGATACAGGCATCACCACATTTCTCACACATCAGGTGTCCTAAGAGAGGATGCTGCAGGCGAAGTTGGAGGCCCACAATCCCACACCTTCTCCAGAATCATCCTCTCCCATTTTTCATCCCCTGCTTGTGTTTTGGAATACTGTACCATTTTTACCGGTGTCTTCCTGACTATCTTCACTCTCACGATCAGATAGTTTTTTCCTTTCTTCTTTGCTGTACTCCTGTCCGGTCTCCATTTTGTCCTCAATAGTTTCCACACTCGCTTCATGACTTGGTAAGACGACTAACACTGAATCTTTGCTTGATTTCTGCTCAACGCTGCTTTTACTTGGCTCACTGCGCACTCCATCTCTCCAGGAACCCACATGCTTTTCCTCATGGTCCTCCGTCTTTCTCTTGGGAGGGGATGGCTTTTTGTCCAGACCCATTGCAATAATGCACCTATAAAAAACCAAGGAGAACTGGAAAGTATCACATTTTTCTTTCTGTGAACAATGGAACGGCAGCAGACACAGTGAGCTATTTAGCTCATTATCAGCAGTAAAACCAGGTACCTATCTGCCTCTGCATTGCCGCTCAGACAACAAGGTTGCTGATAATGACTGACTTGGAGAAACACCCTAAAATCCTCAAGTGCTCCACAAACACAGATGCAGTTCCTCCTTGAAGGAGAGTAACGCTCTGCACTTAAAGGTGACAATTGAAGTATAAACAGATTAAAATCAAAATTATCCTAAGTGTCCATTAATTTCAAGCTACAACAAGCATGATCTGTGAAGATATAATCACCCAGAAAGGCAGACAAGCTCCAAGTCAGAGGTGTGCTTGGTCCAGATCCTGCTGTAACACCCAGTAAAGCGATAACTCAGGTTTTGTGGATAAGACTTTTTTTTTTTTTAATTTGTCAGCTGGGTCTAATAACTGCTGGGGAAGAGGGAGATTGAAATTAATTATTTTCAGTTTCTGTTCTGTTTTTCCTACCTAAGAGAAACCCAAACAGTTGGAAAACAAAGCATTTTCAATGACTTGTTGAGACTGCTCCTCTTGTATAAAATGGAGTGACAGCCTCTCTATGTTACGGTTAGGGGGCTCATGTAAGAGACCAGAGTTCCTACTCCTGATTAACATTAACTGCAGACACGAAGAGCCACCCAACGCCACCTATGAGTGTCAGGACATTGTGCTGTATGTAGTACGCTGATTCAAATCTGCAAGCAGAGGATGAAACTGAAACTGGAACTTTCACTTTAGCTAATCACAAGTCTCTCTGGAAAACCATATTTTCTTCACAGACAACTATGTCTTAAAAACTTTTCCTCCACCAAAACTGCTTTTTTTATGTGAGGCTTGATTGCAATTCCCCTCACATTCCAGCTGTTTACAAACTACTGTGAAATATCCTACAGTCATTCAGTCTAGAAATCCTTTAGTTTTGCGGGCATGAAATGTAAATGTGACAATTTCTGAGAAGAGTCCTACCTTCTAATTATTTGTTTGTGGTATTTTTTTCAGGGACCTCTGAGATATTGAAGCACTTCTACTGTGCAGAAATGCTGGACCTCGGCAAGCAGAAAATTCTCTGTGCAAGGATCACAGCATCAGTGAGAAATCACTGCAGCATCACCTCTTTGTGAACCAAAGCCTTAACCCAACAGGGAAAATCAACTGGGATCTTTACTGAGAATCAGAGTGGGTATGTAATGTGTGGATGTGGTGTCATACTCAAACCAGGAAACAAATACAACTGCACTTGACCAGAAGGAGACGTGAAAATAGTTGTCATTTATGGGGAGAATCTGGTTAATGGAGAAGTTTTTCAGTCACCAGATGAGGTTGGCTGGACTGACAAGAGACAGGAAAACAGAGATATCACTAAGAATAAGAGGGAAGGTGGACAGAAGGTGGGGGCGACTCAGGAGGAAATTAACCGATTTCTGGAGACTATATTAATTCAGAAAATTCACTTCAAATCTTTCTAGAAACCGCACAAAAGCTGAGATTTGGGCATTTCCTAAACTCTATAGCCACTATATCCTTTCTGAATTCAGATGCTTTTCACTACTTTGAACATACTAAGTCATACATTTACATAAATCATGTTCAATGTTAGATTGGAGTAGAAAAAATATGCTACAATAAAGTAGAATTTTTTTTCTTAGAATTCAGTCCTTATCTAAAAAATAGAATATAGCTCTGTGGAGGTTCTCTTCTTCCAACTGCTTGCTGCTCTTTTAAAAATTACTTATGAAGAGAACAAAAAAGTTTTAAAATTATCCATGTGTGCAGAACTTTACTTGTCTGGCATGACTTAAAAATCACACAAAAGGAAGATTTTATTAAAATTAAAGCTTCTTGGCAAAACCACAGCAGTTGCTCACAGCATTGATGTTTGCCCAAAACCAAGAATCTTCTGTACAGATTTGTTGTCTGAAACATGGCTAACATTCAATATTGTCTTATTCTGCAGCCAGGAGTATTACAGCAGAATCCCACCTTAGAGGCAGAGCTGTTTAAAAATAAATTATCTTGTTCTCACAATCACAAAGAAAACCGTGAAAACTACAGTGAACTCAGCAGCACTCTCGATATTTATTTCACTGTCACTTCCACCAGAAACATGCAAGTGGCATATGTATACCACCCCACACGGTATGGGTCTCCATACCTGTAGCAAGGAGATGCTCCCTCCACATTGAGAAACCCAAAGTATCCATGTCTGCCTCCCAGCCTGGAACGCTTCTGGTGTTTGTACTCACAGCAACAGCTCATCCTGTCCACTTGCATTCCATTGAGAAAAAAAGTGAGGCTGAATGGGAAACCATGGTGCCTCTTTGAGACGAACTGAAAGGTCTCTGTAATCACAGAAAGGAAAGGGTTCAAACAAAAAGGTTATGCTTTACTGTCAGCCTACTGCAATTGTATCTCATCTGCATCACCACCAAAGCACCCAGCCCTCTGAGGTCAGGTACTTTGCTTCTCGGCTGTATTAATTAGCTGGTAAAACTCCACCTCCTCCCCACACAACAGCCTTGTCTCTTTCCAACCCAGGAGTACCAAGCTGGACACACCTGTGACAAGCGAATACATCGTCAGTTTGGCCGCTCACTGCTACAGCAGAACAGAGACCAGAGCCGCCCGTCTCAAAAAAATTAACTCTGCCAGTTGCCTTACAGGAGCATACATTATGCACAGAAAGTTTAGGATTCCTGGCGCATGCCTACATGGGTGCAGTGCAGCAGTACGTTACCGCTCCTGCAGTGTAACACACACGTTCCTCAGTGCAGCACCTCGCAGCGTGCAACGAGGCTCCAGGTCAGTACAGCAATATTAGTGGCTCTGGGCCTGCACCGATACGGTCGTACTCAGAGCAACACTGAGCAGCTGAAAGATGCTGTTTCTGGAGCCATTTCAGGCTACTCTGCAAGGGCATCATTCAGCATCCGTGTTCGGCGTGCGGCAGCGGGACTGGGTTGTACTCCCTTAACCCACAAGTCATAGTATCCTTCCAAAGTAAACTGAGCACAAACCAGCAGTGAGGAAGCCACACTGTACTCCAGCAGGTTCCCTAGTAGGTGTGAATGGGGCTCGGGACAACAGGAGCACACACAAAGGACACCTTCCGCACAGCTGGGACACAGCTGCAACAAACACCCTAACCAGATCTGTGGGCACACTGCAGTGCACCCATAACCTCAGGGGACAGGCTGAAGTGCAGGGATCTCTGTGCCATCTTCCCATATCCAGTGAAAATGCAAACGCAAACACAGTGGGTTCTGTGAGCTGGAATGAGGGGTATGATCTGTGGAATCACTCTTCCTCATAAGTGAAAATCTCCCAGCCATGTCCTCTTCCCAATTTCCCAGAACACAATTTGACTTTTACTGGTGTGATGGAATCGCACTCACGTAAACGAGATGGGAATTGTGCTCCCACTATGTACTTCTCCTTCTGGAATAATAAGCAACATGCATTGATGTATTATAGCAAGTCAGAAACAGATAACCCCTATTTAAGGACAGTTTACTGCTACAACTACTTTATTAACCATACGTCTCTATACAAAATTAATCTAAGCTACAGTATTTTGCTAAATCAGTTCTCTAAATTCATTCTACCATAATTTGCAAAAGTAATTGTAACCTCACTTTCTGTCATGAAAACAGTAGACCCAGATTTATTGTGGAGGCAGATGGTACAAAAAGCCATGGATGCATGTATCTTGACTGAGCTCAGCTGAAATCATTTTGATATCACACCAACATTTTAGCCAAAAAAAAAGAAATGCTGCCAGAATCAATATGAACTTTCTGACTCTTTATCCTTACCTCCTTCCAATAGCTTGCCTTTGTAGACACAAAGGTTTTCTCCTCCACAATGCTGCTGATAGACTTTGATTTCATCTCTGTAATCAGCATCATCGTGAGATAAATGCACACTTTTTCCTAGAAAGACCATGGTAACAAATGCGTTGCTGTGTAACGAGGGCTTAGGGAATCCTCCAGAATTCTGCAGGAGGAAATACACAAAAAATGCATTCAGCTTCCAACTCTAACAAAAGGTGAACACAAAGATCACATATGTGCGGCACATACTTGAGGCTTCCAGTCTTTTAAGACAGGCCTTGAGCTGCTTAAATTGGAAAGTGTTTTGTAACATGCAGAAGGGCAGGAAAATATTTTGGACTGAAAATCCATTGCATTGAATTGCCCAAAATTGCAGGGACCAGGTTTAATGACCCATATCGTCCCTCCCAGTCCTGGGTTCCTACAATTTCCTTCACAGGAGTCAAAACTGGCTGGAGCTATAGTGTAACAGATGAAGTTTTCATACACTCAAGGCATTTCATATATCCCTCTGAAGTTCTGGTACTAGATATGGTCAGAGACAGAATCGGATTGACTAAGATGGAAGGCTTTACATAAGAGTTGCTATGTTTTTTCTGTTCAAGCACCATTTTTTCCCCCCAACTGATGAAAAACATCAAATGTTTTAGTATATAGAGAGATGGGTGGCAGTTATGTGTTTTAATTGCTACAAATTTTCTTTCTTTCAAAAATTCAGTGAATCTTTATGCAAACTAGGTATACACATCTTTCAGCATTAGGCGAATACATCAATGAGGAAGGCAATATACCTATACATAAACTGAGAAGTAGACAGAGATAACTTACCTTTGTTAAAAGTTGCTCTAAGCCATTTGGTGCAGTGGTGGGATGAAGTCGTCTGCCTCTGGGCATCCCATTTCTCACGGCATTTACACTCTTGTCTCCTTTTTGCAGGGGAGGAGGTGGCACTGGTATCACATAATTGTTAATGACGGGGAGGTGATATGGGGATATACCAGTCACATATTCCATTGAATTCATAAGTCTTAACCGACTCCTCTCCCCCTGTAAAAACATTTTAACCAGGTTAAATAGCTTATGCAAAAATAGCTACCGAGCATATTGAACTAACCATGGTTTGACTGCTCTTTACATTTAGTAACACACATACTTCTAGAACAATTCCTTAACTTGGTGCTTGCAATTTTCTTCATGAAAACATTTCTGTGCTAAACCCCTTTCTTTTAATTTGCAAAACAAGCAGGTTGCTTGAAAATGTCACCCTCATAGCTATATACAACATTGTAAACCATGTACTACTTGTAACCATGCAGAGTTCTGATCACAAGCAGACAGAATACTGCACAACCCCACAGCACTGCTGCATTCTCTCAGCTGGCAAGCAAATTCCAAAGCAGCCAGAATCTTCCAACACTAACATCATTTGGCATCAATTACACAAGATGTGGTTCAAAACGCTTCTTTCCCATTTGTAGTGGAGGTTTAGTCCTCCTTCAGGATGAAATGCAAACAGAGAACCAGGGCCCTGAAAAGCAAGACATCTCTAGAGAATAAATTCTGCAAACATTGCATGCTCTGGATCCGATTTAGCTGTTTTGTCAGTAGTGAGCACTAAAGAAACCATTTAAATCTCCCGTAATTTGAGTAGACATAGATAGTGCCAGCAAATTCTTGGAGAAAGGATTGTGACCATCACAATACAGAGCAAATGCATAGCAGAAGGGAGCTATTCATACAGCGTCTGCCAGTCAGGTCACAGTCCCATTCCAAAATCCTCTGGTCCCATGGAACTCCTAACACAAAGCCAATTACATAATTTTTCTAGAAGTTTTTCTAGAACAGAAGACAAGTCCAAATCTCACCTGAAAGTAACTGCGTACATATCAAGATCGTGTTTGGCTACTCCAAAAAGCTCTCATTCTCTGAACCCACTAGTGTGACTTAGTAGGAGGAATGGTAAAAAAAAGAAATGAGTTTTTTGCTACTTTGCAGCTGTAGATGAAGATGAGAACTTGTAAGACTGTGTGAAAATACTCCTGAGTTATTGGTGTTAACCGAGTGGCTGCCTCCCTCTCTACGTAACAGAAAATCTACGTAGAGGCAGAAAATTTTGCATGCAGAGAGATTTTATGCTATGAAAGAGAAGTCACCACATTCTTCCTGGCTGTGATCAAGAATGGGGCATTAGACCAGTAAGAAAATGTCTTGAAAACTAAGGGGAGGTTAAAAAGGAGAGTTTAAATAAAAGCTGATAACCATTTGGTAGGCATGTTGCCTGCAGTATACAGTTCTGGGAACTACAGTACTAAAGCAGTATTATAAAGCTGTCCCTAAAATTATATTATTTTCAGAATGAAATATGGCCTCACCCCACTGGCAAACTGCTGATCATTTTCAAGTGCGTGGCACTTTTGTTTAGAGCTTGAAGTCTTTGGTACAGACCCTACTGCAGCACAGCTGCGAAGTGGTTGGAGGCGAAGCGGGTGTTGCATATTTCCTGGAGCTGTATTTGGTCGCCAGGAAGTCTAGAAAAGGAAAAAGCAAACAGCTACAAAATCTCAGTGTATAGTTTCCAGTGCAGAACAGCATTGTAAAGAAAAAAAAATAGCACTGATCAAGATATTTGGAAGTGATGAGTGATTCTCAGGTACCTTCAGGAAACAAAATTTTCTAGTCTGCCTCTGAAGAGCCAGGCTCCTTTAGGCATGTCTAATTGAGCATCCAAAAACTGGAGCATCCAAAATAACTCTTGGGCATAAATCTAGGTTTTGCTACTGTCTCTTCACAGTGCAGCCTTGAAGCAAACATAATGAAATCACAGAAACTGTAGCAGTGTGCTGTGTTTTGGTGACTTCAGCACATGGACACTGAGAGAATGCATGACAAAAGCACACCTATTTTTGTTCAATACTCAGCATTTTTCTGACTTTTTTATTTCATCTTTTCCTTGTATACCCTTCAGAATACCACGTTAAAATGTTAAAACCTTAAAAAACTGTTTAACTGAGTTAACTCACCATCTCAGAAAAGGCAGGCTCCTTGGATCGGTGTTGATGAGAAGGATGTCCACCATTATAATCAACTACAGGTCCAGGTGCCCTCTGTATGGGATGGAGAGGAAAAGGTCATTCAGGACGGAAAGTCTCTCTTCAATCTGCACCAATTATCATTATTGAAATGGCGAACCAGTTAAAACTGGACTATATATTTGACCTTTGACCTTAGACTTTCGTATCATTATATTTCAAGAGTATATTAACATTCCTTCCCTGCCTGTTAACAGAGAGTAAGAGGCTTCTGAGCCAGAGCTCCGAAGCACGGCCTTCTGGAAAGAGCTTTAGTCTTACTGCACCCCTTCAGCTCTGTTTTCTAAAAGGCCTCCACTGCTTGCAGGATTTTACAACATCTGTAAACTTGCCTGCAGCCACAGTATTCGTTGACAATACTTAATGTACTGATACTGGCCTAACCTTGGGTGATAAGGCAGATAAAAGGGAAAGATTAAAGCAGATTTATCACAAGCAAAGCTATTTTTTTCTGAGTTCTGATGTGCCATTCCTGCAACATTGGCTTCTCGAAATTTCTCTTTAATGACACAACCCTGCAAACAGGAAATCAGCCTCAAATGATGAAGGATGAGGCCCTAATCTGGAACAATCAGGGCAGTCAATGCTCTAGACTAAGCACAGATGTCATAGGTATATGTGCACGCTTTCAGCTGTGTGTGCTTACCTTATAGCATATGGAGGATTTGGTGAAACTCGCCAGTTGTGAGTGCCCAGCTGGTTCTCCAGCCACTAAAGGATGGAGCCCATAATGATTTCTTGGACCAAGTGGTGGATGTGGGGAGCGCATAGGGCTAGCACCTTCCACTGATCTTCTGGACTGTTGCACCTAAAAGAATAGAAATTTACATCTCTGAGGTTCTAAATACTCTTAACAGCCATGTTTGTGCTTGCCTTTCATCTGTCTTTGATTGGACAGCTATGACGATCAAATTGCCTAGACCCGATGGCACACCTGGTTAAGGAAGGAAAGGAAATCAAGGGGAGAATGAGCGAGGGATGAGGGAAAAGACCTGTTCCCATCTCTGATTCATTTCCCTGCAGCCCTCTCCAGCTGCAGATCCCCCCAAATTCAATTCATCTGCCTGTTTCTGTGTATCTCCCAATTCTTGGTTTGGTTGAAGGTCTCTTTCTATTTTAAATTTGAGTCCATCTGCCACTTCCTTGCTCTGACTGCTGCCCCTCCCTACCTTTTCTTCGCAAAAGCTCCACACTGGGCTGACTACCCTTCTGGAAATAGCTAGCTATGTTTCTCATCCTCCCTTGCCCAGCCATCTGTCTTTCTCCTTTCCTTTTAGATTAGCTACTCAGCCAAATTCACTGAATGTATGAGGTGAGACTTAAATTACACTGCTAATTCCAGCCAGGTTCCTATGTCCCAGTGTGGCATCACAGCAAAGATACCGATCACATATCTGCAGGCGTCTCCCTTATGCTTCTCACTGAAGGAAGCAGTTTTGGTTTATGTTCCAAAATTATCCAAGTCCAGAATCCCTTGATAGGGTGTCTTAGTCACTGCTTCCACTGTGGCGACTTTCTACCAGCAGGAGTTCAGTCAGTAAATAATGCCTTTGCAACTACCATAGTGATTAGCGTTTTTCATTAAAATCTCCTCCCTTCTTTACCTGATGAATTGCTCATAAATGTATTATTTAAAATTTAAAAGGTTTGACATTGTTCTTCAACTGCTCAAAGCAGCAGCTAGCTTCTCAATGCATTCTTCTCGATGTATGCAGGCTCCTAATAAAGAAGTAAGATGTTGAGTACATTTCAGCCAACAGACTATTTTCCCGTATGAGTCCAAGTGACTTCATGGGGAGAAGAACCATTGACGTCTGTGGGATTTCCATGACTCTAACAACTACAGGATCAAGCTCTACCTACATGACACCAAAGTGAAGACTTCTGAAACCTCTTTTCATTACTTACATGCTGGTTCTGCTAAACTTGATGTAGAGAGGCAAATGACTGAAAATGTGAGCTCAGTGCTCAGCAGCAGTCAAAAGCAGACAGTGTCTAGAATTACGAGGAGAAGAACTGCAACACATATCTTAAATTATTCATCCAGTTCTGGTTCCCCATTTCAAAACCGAAATAGTAGAACTAGAAAAGATGGCAACAGTAATGAGAAGCCTGGAATGGCTCATGTATGAAAAATTCAGTAGACTGAGGGTCTTCAGCTTGGAAAACTGAGAAGGAATATGAAAAAGGTATGTAAAACCACAAATGCCTTGGAAAAGGGGAACAGTTACTAACTTTTTTCATAACGAGAACAATGGAGCATCAAACAGAATTATCAGACAGCAGATACGTTATTGTGCAGAAATGCAAGGAAGTACCATTTCATACAACTCATAATTAAATTCCACAACCAAGAACACTGCAGAACCAAAATAATAAGTAGATTCCAAAGAAATCATGTGCATGAATGGAAGTTCCTGAACTGCTGGATAGAGGAAGAAGGAGATGCAACCTGGGGCAGTATCATCCTCTACTTGCCTGTTTCTTGTACTTTTTCCATAAACATCAGAGACAGGATGCTTGTCTCAATGAACCTCTGGCCTGACTCATGGCTGTTATTTAACACAGAGCAAAACTGCCATATCCCGTCGGTACTCAGTAGCACTTAAGCCTTACCTTGATTTTCTGCACCCTCTCCTTCCTCACAGAATTTTCAAGTTTCCTTTTTATTTCCAGCTGATGATGACGCTATCAGTGTAAGAGAAAGAGAAATCTCATTAATGGACATTATGAGATGTCAATGAATGTAAGAACACTTGCTTCTGTTCTGCTTATCACTTGCCTGCTCCCTGGTCGTTACCCTCATTGAGCCCTATTATGAAACTACTATTGATTCAATCCATTTGCATCACACCTGTGTATATTAACACTGCCAAGCGAACAACTGGGCATTTGTAAAGTTGTAGGGATCAACTCCATTCTTGATAGGTAACAGGAATGTGCCCAAATGTTGTACTCAGATAAGATATACAACCATGTTCAAATTATTTTGTTTTGATTAGAATCTTTTTAAGCAAACTAGCCCTGTGAATATCACCCCATAATCTGATGGCTGCCAAAGTGCAGTAAGTGAGCCAGGACAGTGTATGTTGTTGTATGACAGTGAATTGAGGGAGGGGATTCTGCCCCTCTGCTCTGCTCTGGTGAGACCCCACCTGCAGTACTGTGTCCAGCTCTGGAGCCCTCAGCACAACAAAGACACGGACCTGTTGGAGCGGGTCCAGAGGAGGGCCACGAAAATGATCAGGGGGATGGAACCCCTCTCCTATGAAGAAAGGCTGAGAGAGTTGGGGTTGTTCAGCCTGGAGAAGAGAAGACTTCGGGCAGACCTCATTGCAGCCTTTCAGTACTTAAAGGGGGCTTATATGAAAGATGGCGGCAAACTTTTTAGCAGGGCCTGTTGGGACAGGACAAGGGGGAATGGCTTTAAACTAAAAGAGGGGAGATTTAGACTAGATATAAGGAAGAAATTTTTTACGCTGAGGGTGGTGAAACACTGGCACAGGTTGCCCAGAGAGGTGGTAGATGCCCCATCCCTGGCAACATTCAAGGTCRGGTTGGACRGGGYTCTGAGCAACCTGATCTGGTTGAAGATGTCCCTGCCCATGGCAGGGGGGTTGGACTAGATGACCTTTAAAGGTCCTTTCCAACCCAAACTATTCTATGAGTCTATAATTCTATGTTCTAATGACAGTATGGTTTAACAACTAGAGGCCAGTGGAGGTTTCACGTGGGGGACGTCAAGCACAGAGATTGTCCTTCCTCCTAGCAGCAGAGAGCCTTTCAGGGGAGCATGAGGGCACAGCTACGGAACAGTCCAGTACGAGTTAACAGCTGCTGGCTGTCAGTAGGGAAGTATCTGAAAAGGCTTACACATCACTAGTAAATGCATACCTCCATGTCAAGGACCTTATGAAATATGGCCCGAGCCAGGCACTCCTGTACGTATCTTTGGTGATCCCTCCTCATAGCATTTAGCCGGTATTCTTTCTCAGATATTATTCTTCCACTCCTTGAGATCTGCCGTAAACAAATATAATGTAACTAAAAAGAAGAAGAGAAGACGGAATAAAGTATGTTTTTAAACAGAGTGCAATCTCCCAAAAAGACTACTTTCTCTTCCCGGTTAGCTACCACCTCTGCTTCTGCCATGGTGCTGGAACTCACCTTCCCAGCACAGAATTGTAGTTTCTTTGACCCCATGGACCCCATCAGCCAAATGAAGAGAGCAGGAGAGCAGCAGTCACATTTTCTAACAGTTGAGCCTTACTCTTCATGGGCCATTGCCCAAGTCAGGGGAGGGGAATTAAATACTTGCCTTCCTACTGTGTAGGGGTTGCATCTGCCTGTGCTAAACAGAGTCACACCTAGGAGTGCCTAAGTATTTTTAAAAATATTCAGCACATTCACCTTTACCAAATCGTTCCATTTTCCATTAAACACTTTTGAAAAATAACACTGAAGCTATTTAAACAGCTAGTAGAGTCAAAGATGCTTGGATTTCACAGTTTAAAAAACCTAAGAGAATCAATATGATCCTGTATATTTGCAAACGGAAAGATTTTGCAGAGGCAAACTCCAATGAGCAAAAAGAAAGATGGTGCAAAAACATAAAAACATTCTGAATTTATCAAAACCTCTCCATGAAATATCTTCTTCTGCCTGGATGTGAAATACAAGCAGATTGACAAACATTCTCACATCACCGGAATGGTGCAGTAATACGGTGCCATATGTAACAACTTACTGAAACTGCATTACTGAGCAGAAGCTCAGGGCTAAGCCAAGGCTCTCCAATATTTACATACATCATCAATCCATGTCAGCCACTGTTCCCAGTTTCACGCAGATAAGCATTATGACTGTTGCGTTACAGAAGGTGCAGTGGAAGTGTGAGCTTGATATTCTATGGAGTACGGCCTCCATATTGACTGTTAGCACATCACTTCTAGTGTGGAATCATCATCCACCAGCAGCCCCCATGCTAGCATCTTCATAGCCCCAGGTGGCCCTTGGAACTTGACGTCCTGAAACGTGCTCAATGCCAGCTACAGAATTTCCTCAGCTGTCACTAGTGTCTTCAAAACCACTTAGCACATGGAGCTAAGCTCCGAGCTCAGTTTTACTTGTCGTTCTGTCATTCTGATTGCAGCAGCGCAGCCTTACGCACCACAGCCCCGTGTCCCTGCGATATCTAGCTGACCAACAGTAGACCATAATGCAGTGGGAAATGCTTGGATTAAACAAACCCGCCCTCAGTCTCAGTGTGATCGTGTGGCTTTGATCTGGCACAGCATAATGTCACGTGTTTGGCTAGCTGGTCGAATTCTTACCAATGACAACACATACCTCTAACAAATAAACAACAGAACCATCAGTGGTTTGACTTGTGCAATATTAAAAGAAACAAAGAATTCTTTTCTTTTTTTCTCAGAAGAGGAAACTTTTCAATCTCACCAGTCCTGATCTCTGAAGATGTCGTCTTATCCTGGTATTGCTGAAATATCCAACCAGGTGTTTGTCTGTAAGGCTATTGTAAGTTGCAGGAAATCTGAAATAAAATCAATACAGATGCATATAATCCCCTTGACAGCCAAATTATTACAGCTTAAGTTATAAAGACTTATTCAATAGTTTGCTGCACAAAATGCTGTCTTGATGAATCATGCCCAGCATTTTGTCAGATAAATGCCCATTAGATTGTGTAAAAGCAACATTTTCTAGCCTCGGGAAGATTCGTATCAGAAACAAGTGACTTCTACATAAGGTACAGCAGCTCAGCATCGAACGGCGTACCACCACCGAGGCACAGTGTCCAACAGAGCCCAGCCCTGAAAGTCTCCTCCAAGACCAACTCCCGCAACAGCCTCCTCAGATAATAAACTCTGACCTTCGGTGGGTCAGTATCATGCCGTACAACATTTGGAGCTGGATTCCTGGCTGAGCCGGGCAGGCACAGACCCCAGCTCCCTCGCCGCCCTGCCACGGGCCCTGTTGGAAGTGCATGAGTATACGGTACATCACTGGGGAGAGAGACGTCCCAGAACTCCTGCACCACTGCACGCCTTCCACTGCCCCACCACGCGCCCCGTGCTCCCCTTCCTTCTGCCGCCTCCTAACTGGTGATAGATACGGCAGCGATGGAGTTTCTGGCAGCTTTTGCAAAGACCTGTAAGAATAACTTGGGTTGGGAGGGACCTCCAGAGGCCATCTAGCCCAACCTCCGCCTCCAGGCATATCACTTATCAGACTTTACCTACACAAAGGAATTTTCCTGCAGTCTTCATTGCCAGCTCTCAGCCATTATTGTCTGGTATCTAAGATGAAAAAATTGCTTTCTTCGGTCTACTTAGGTTAGCAGAAGCTGCTAGCACCAAAACATATTTTTAAGACAGGAGACTGTTTCCATAGTATTTTCACTGGCTTGAAAGTTAGCATACACGTTACTAACTTGAGTGAAATCTTTGCTCTGATGAAGACTACTTATTTGTGTTTTCAGCCAAAGCCTCCTTCAGTATCCACATTGCCATTCTTTTTTTTATGGCAATTTCCTCTTCTTTAATGTTCCTACCATCCGAGGGACTGCATATCAAATTCATCGCTCGGAACACCTACACAGAAAACTAGGTGGCTTCAATTTCAGGTGTCAAAAAATACACTTAAGTCTTCCCTCCTGTTTTGAACCATTTGGGATTCAGCTACATGTCTGTTAAAATGTTGCCTCAGCCAACCACTAATTTGTTCATGAACAAAAAAGCCTGTTTCAGAAAACAGTTCTCCATTTGGCCTTTACACCAACAGAACTCACAAACCGCTCTGGAAAACTAATCCATGACAGCAAGCTTAGGGACTGTCCTGTCTATTCAGGGACCATTTATTCGAACACAACAGTGACTCTAGAATATTATTTACATAAACAGCCAAGAATGCTTATCCCACAAACATATTCGTAAATTCAATTGCACAAAACTTGTACAGGGCAAGATTCATAACTTTTGTGGTATTTACAGGCTAGAAAGCATATGTTACTGTAGTATGTTTTTGCTGGCTGTCACCATATGGCAGCAGTTTGTCTGAAGTGCAACTTGCATTGATGAGAACACTTCTTTTTTTCCCTCTCTAAATACAGCTACTACATTTTACCAAAAATCATCAGATCTACTCTATGTGACCAATTTGCTCAAGCTAAACAAAAACCAAATGCACTCTGCAGGACACCGAAGAGTTTGCACAGAAGGCCAGCAAGCACACTCATCCGTCTGCATGAATCCTGACACGCTACTGCTCTGGCACGCAGCAAGCTGCCACCTTTTCACCACCTCGGTCTTTCTGTGGAGAGTATGCTTTGTGCTGGAAGGACAGGAACGCGTCCTCACCCAGACCGGGGCATCAGGAGACAGCTGAGTGGTGAGAGACGGTGCCTCTCTCTCAAGAACCCAGCCCCTCCTGGGGCAGAAAGCACAGACACTCGACAACTCATCGCTCAGTTCAGTATCAGCCTGCGCAGGCCAAAGCTGAAGACCCGGATCTCTCTTGCCACACCACGCTCCCAAGTTTTTAAAGAGACCGACCAGCTGGTACTGCAACGGCTCTGGAGTGCCGTTCCGACTAAAAGACTCCTGGGACTACGCTGCTGTAGGGACCAGAACGGTTGGGCTACGCTACCTTCTGCTAATCTTTTCCTCTTTGAAGACCCCTGACGTAGGGGTGCACAAGTCCTCTTCTGTATCCAGAGCAATAAAAATGGGCCCAATATGAAATGCAAGAACCCCTCAAGTCTCTTCCAGTTCCCAAGTCAATATACTAAAGATTCTCTTTAATGCATACATTGAACAATCCAAAGTGAACAAATTGCATCTCTCTTCTGTTTATTGGTGAAAAACTGTAAGACCAACAAACATGAAGAACCAGACCATGCCGACCATTGAAGCAAGGCTCTCCCCTGCTCTACCCAAGAAATACCACGCATCTCTGGAAAGCCAACAGAGCTAAACCATCGCAGCTACCAAAGATCAGAGCTTCCAAAAATTGAACCTAATATATGAGAGTTGAACACAAAAACTGAAGCATCTAGTTAATTAGCAGATATATTTTTAAGTAGTTCTTAGGGCAACCTTATCTTACTTCACTCTCTGGAAAACAGGACAAGTAACAAAGTAAATGACAGTAGGCTTAAGTTTTTAATACTCTAAATCCATTCACATTTGTAAAATGTATACGCTCAGATACACATTGCATAATATGTTCAGCCTGACCTTTGGGCTCTCTGGCCAGGATATGTTTTAGTTACACAACAAGAGATTGATCTCTTTTGTTTCCTTTGGCTTTAAAGTTAAATGCCACTGTATCTCTATTACATATCTTTCAATGGGATAATTCAAGATAAATGTCTATTGCTAGGCTGAGTTACCACAGACAAAAGTATACTCAAGGAAAGAAAGAACAATTAAAAAAAAAAAAGAAATCCAAAAAAACAGAGATTATGGATTTACAGGAATTTTATCTGGGGTTTCACAATAATCTCACAGGTAGCCTACCAACAATAAATTAAACTTTAAACAAACAATTTAGCTTACTGTTATGCATGTTGATTAAACACTGGTACTATAGCAACTGTTCTACATTATACTTTTTTAATCCACTGTTTGCATTTGCATTTGAAACCACCAGATTACATCAATTGTGCTAAGTATTGACTTATGGTATCACCTGGCAATTGCATACAGAGGCAGAGGAGAAACTCAATCCAATTCCTTTCCATTTGCTTCCCTCCATCTAATATTTCATGCACCATATAACTAGTTAAAATGCAACTCCCATCTGAGCACAGTGATGTAGCAACTTTAGTTTCAAAGAAGTCTCTGTACGTGTATTTTCTCATTTAAATTATGAACAGGCTGGTCCTCAAAAATGCTGAATTAAATTCAAAGTTCAAAAGGGTATTGGATGAGATAAGGAAATGTTTTGGGCCTGAACCAAACCCCATTAAACCATTGGGAAGAATGCTTCTGGATCCAGCGGGCTTTGGCAGAGCCACACTGCCAGGAGAAGCCTGAGCTCTCTGCCCAGGTGAACGCCTCTGTTGTCAAGAGGACCAGCGCAGACAGAGCCACACACAGCACCCCGGGCACTGGCTCGAACTCAGATTTAAATCACATGCAGTAAGCGGGGGCTGGCCCTGCAAGCCTGTGCTCACCTGGAGCTTCTGCCAGTTTTCCTGCTTCTTTCAGCTGAGCAGTTCACCCTCCCCCAGTAGACTTTAGGCAAGTTTAGTTGGGAGTGGGCCATATCGGTACTATGCTTGGGCTTGGCCCAAATCCCTCTGGAGTATCCCATTCGACCAAAGGATCAGACCCATTCGGTGCTCCAGAGGATGGGGTGCCAGGCATACTTTCCAGTCTAAGGGCAGCCAGGGTGAGACCTTATCCTCTGAATGGAATCTATGCCGTGCACTCAAAGGCACGCAACTTACTGTCAAGCCTAAGCTTCAGACGAGACTTGTGCTCCCTTGCACCAACGGCTGACACTGGCACAGACGCGCGCAGTGCTGGGAAAAGGGCGCCCGCAGCACCCGCTCACGTTCCCCATTCAGCAGCCCAAGCGCTATTTCCTTTCGGTCTTTGCTGACTCGCAGATCGTGCCTGGAGATAAAATTCAGAATGCTGCTTACAAATGACAAGGGTGAAACAGAGAGGAAGATGATTCAGAAAGATGCGGCCACAGGACTGCTGCAGCACAGATTTGGGTTCATTGTTTGCTTCACGGAATACTGCAACCTCTAACTTCTGGGGCGTTTTCCTCATAGCAAGTTATCTGAGAAATGTCGTGGATTACCTAACTCGAGGACTGCCAGAAACAAGCTCTTCAGCAAAGCAGACCATTGGTCTCATTTATTCCTCTGCTCCTGCACACATTATCCACAAAAGGATAATAGAAGTTCATGTCTGAGTAGTTTTCTTCCAGAGATTTAAATACTTAAGAGCTATATACAAATGTCACCTCTAAATCCCCTACAACAGATAGAAGTGCAGAATTGACAAAAATGCATGTTAGAAAAACATACAGCAAAGGAAAAGCATCAGTCTTAAACAGTACTATACAAAATGTTCGTTACGGTCATCACAGTAAGTCCAAAAAGTACATTTTTCTGGATATTTCTGGGACTGCTTTTTCTCTGCCTGTTTATCTTGTTTATTCTTCTCTCTACAAATTCTAGTTTTTTATTAGAATTGCAGACAATTTTCCTGGCACAGAAGCTAGACTGACTGATCAGTAGTTTCTGGGACTAGTTTTGAAGCTCTTATCAAAATTAATACCACATTTGTTTCTTTGGTATCACAGCCAGTGACTACATATCACTGTTAGTGCAGTAATTCCATAGTTAAGGTTATTTAGAATGCTTGGATGTACACAGTTTATTTCTGATTTTTTTTTTTTAATTAATTTGCTCAAAATCCTCCCTCACTTGCATCTAAATTTGAGCTGAGTTCCCCAAATTCATGCCCAATCAAGACTGATTCAAGTGAAGCAACCTCCTCAAATTCTTCAACAGTGATGTTCCAGACATAGGACTTCTACTACAGAGTCACTGAGAAACAGTAGCATCCTGTTTTAACAATAACTTTTCAATAGACGTCCACTTCTTTTTTAATAAATGTTCTTTATCTTGCTTACTATCAGAGATGAGAATACACTTTACATTATACTAGAGATTACATTTTTCAGATTTCTAAAAGCAAAAAGTCAACCATCAAAAATCCCTCTGCTTCTCACCTGACTAGAATTTCAAAGTGAGGGACCATATATGACAGGAAAAAGGAAAACTCCCCAATTTACATATACCTTTTATTAACTAGCCAGTTCTACTGAAACAGAGCAAACCTCTGGAGCTCAGTTAACATGGATCTGCCAAGGCGGGGAAGAGGTGCCAAGGAGCCCTCCCATCACGTGAAGCCAGCCATAATTCTCATCCGTGAAGTCATCTGAACACGACAACTTTCTGGACCTCCAAAAGGGTAGGAAACGAAGCCAGGTGACTTCCTTCCCCAGGGCACACCGCCTGTCAAAGACCATCACGCGTGTGGAGTGCATGCTCTCTACAGATCCCCTGGAGAAACTCCGCGCCTGAAAGAAGCACCCCAACTCCTGGACCAGCCGTGGGACCTGGGAGGCAGACGCATCCCATTCCCAGGTCTGGCTGTGCCGCGCGTGGGCAGCTTGGCCCTCCATCATCTGAGACAGGCAGCTCAGGGTGCTTACCCCTCACACTTCAGTCTCAGTCACACTCCTGCGGTAACACCATCACTGCCCATTCAGAAAAATAAATGGCTGTCACTGGAGCCAGCTCTTCTTTCTTCCCCGTTAACAGAAGTAATAAATTAATAAAGGCAAGTACAAATACCCAAATTAACGGGCAGAACGGAGCCTCAGAAACCAAAAGAGCCACAATTTATTTTGCTTTAAAAAAACATACTGAGGGCCAAAGTAAAACACACATCAGTTCAAAATGCCCAGGAAGAATTACGTTTGCAGCTGTGGGGAGCCCAGCTGTGCAGATGACCGAGTATGCAGAACACAAAACATACTAGAGCTGATGAC
This sequence comes from Phoebastria nigripes, assembly GCA_035582835.1. Classification (NCBI taxonomy): domain Eukaryota; kingdom Metazoa; phylum Chordata; class Aves; order Procellariiformes; family Diomedeidae; genus Phoebastria; species Phoebastria nigripes. The sequence continues at coordinate 116,546 of JAYKAV010003135.1, forward strand.
TAGGATTTTAGTAAATTAAGGAACTGCCCGCTTGGAACTCTGTATTCTACAGGATTTTCATTGCATTATCATTGCCACTATTATTTATTAACAGTATCTGGTTTTTATCAGCTTATAGTGCTCAACGCGCTGTATGCAGAGCCAGTGCTGTGTACTATAATGATTTTTAAGACCATTCTTACTCATTTGAAAGGATATCAGGACAAAGTCACAGTAGGCGTCCTACATTAGTTTTGTAAAGCAAATCTTCACAGTTAATAATTTACAGTGCAATTAAATCAGTGACTGCTCACCAAAGAAATAATCTAAGAGAGCACCAAAGCTTTAGTTATTGATTGGTAGAGTCACAGGGAATTACAGCCCCCATGTTGCATGTTACAGCTGGAGTTTATTGCCACTCCAGCCAGACAAACCGTCCTGCCCCTGATGGAGACCATTCCTCACTCTAACAAGCTACTGGATCTTGCACTGTTCCTGCTGGGGACATAAACAAGAAAGGCTTGTCTAGCTTCCAGACAGAACAAATCTAATCACAGGCTGTCAACCACAAACAGCAAGTTCAACATCCCACAAGGCAGGGGCACCTGCCCAGCATGTTCCGTTTGGGAGAAAAGACTACTCGTAGGAGATTTTCCAGACACCCGGCCGCTGTCAGCCATTCCCTCCCTAAGGAAACTCTTCAGCCACCATGAAGTACACCCCACTTCCAAAAATAATGCTGCCAGGGTCTCCAGAGAGGTAAGCAGATGGTGGCAAAGTGGTTTTCTGCAGAACTGGAATTTGGCATTAATCCTGAAGGTAAGGACTTTGTGAATCCTAGCTGGGAATGGCCCAACAGGCACACATGGCCCTAGGAATCCAAAGATGGTACAATTCCATCACAGAGAACAGGATTTTGCCATCTACCTGCCAGTACAGGCATTCAGAAGATAACTGCTGCCCTTATGACACTATTCAGCATAAACGCTTATTTTGTTTGATGCCTCCAAGCTTAAGCCAAGTGAATATGGCCAGTGACTACGCTGTGCTTGGGTTCCTCTCCCTCTGAGAAAGAGGGCCATCTATTCAGAAGATGATAAGCCAGGAAAACAATCCCAGTCTCCACAAAAGGAGGCTCTTGCTTTGTCAGGAGACAGGGTTGTAACACTTGTGAACCGACTCCTGCGACTACCGGCCTTAGACCATGGCTCTCCTCCAACAAGGGGAGGCTGCGGCCGTGCAGCTGGGTCACTGGCCGGCCCTCGGCCGCACCACCTCTGGACTTCACCTCGAGGCACAGCTCCGGCTTCCACGTTTATTAATTTCAACTACTACTGCTGTGCTTATGAGAAACCATGCTGGAACACAACTACTGAACCAAAACTCACTGAAGTCAGCAGGTGACTTGAAATTTTGACGGGGCCTTGGATTCTAACAATAATTAATTGGTTCATTCCAAGCCCACAAAACCCTTAAGCATATGCAGTTTTACTCAGGTGGTAACCAAGGAAGGGAGAGGCCACGGTCTCTCCAAATCACATTGTATCTCTGCTTAAATATTTGCAGGACCCCTTCAGCCCTGGCCATCTGACCTCAACGAGACCACCATGTCTTCTTCCACGGACACACAGGTCACACCCACCTGGGGTTTTGTTTCAGAAGCTTCATGCTGTTTTCTTTACTCTTCATCTAACCTGAACTATTTAACTGCCAAACCACGGAGGGTTCTTTGCCCAGATACTCAGTCAGAATTATTTTATTTTATGAATACTTTGCCCCAGGGGATGATCACCAAGCTCAAAGGCATCCATAGACCTAACGAGCAGATAGAAATGAGCTTGCTCTGCCTGTACCCAAAGGTAGCCCCGATGCTCTGGAAGACAGACAGTGGCTCACCCAACACTGCCTGAAAGCGGTACAGGACCCTTACGAAGTTCAGCAAGGACAGATGAAAGTCCTGCACCCAGGAAGGAACAGCCCCCTGCAACAGCACAGGCTGGAGACAGCCAGGCTGGGGAGCAGCTCTGCTGGAAAGGACYGGCCGGTCCCGGGAGGCACAAGCTGAACGTGAGCCAGCCGCGCGCCCGGGCAGCGAGGACAGCCAGCAGCACCCTGGGCTGCCTTACGAGGAGCACAGCCAGTAGGAGGAGGGAAGCGATTGTCCCCTTTCCTTGGCACTCATTAGACCCCATGTGCACTGCTGCGTCCATCCAGTTCCAGGAAGCCATGGATGCACTGGAGGCCACCGGGATGGTGGAGGTGGAGCACGTGCCCTGGGAGGGGAGGCTGAAGGAGCCGGCGCAGCCTGCGCAGGGGCAGCTCCGGGGTCCCACAGCAGCCTGCCAGGGCCTGGGGGGTGCAGAGGAGACGGAGGCGGAGGAGGGACAACAGATACAAGTTGAAAGAAGAGGGGCTGAGGCAGGTCTCATGAAAACGTTTTGCCTCACGAGGAGGGCCGGCAGCGGAGGAGGCGCCCAGGGGGGTGTGCTGTTCCCAGCCTCGGAGGTTTTCGGGATCAGTCTGGGCAAAGTAACCTGGTCTGATCTCACAGCTGACCCTGTGAGCCGGAGACTGGACTAGAGACCTCCCGCGGTCTCTTCCAGAGTGAATTATTTTGTGATCCTACAACTCATTTGGCTGCTGTACTACACTAGCACTGTTTGATGGTTTCCAGAAGAGAAATGGATTACATCCAGTCTGTGAGGAGCAGGGGCAAACCCCACATGTGTGGGCCTCTCCCCATCCACTTTAGCAAGCTCTTTGTAAGTCACAGCTCTGTAATTTTCACTATTTTCCGTGTCAGATGCAGATTGGAGGTATTCCTTGAAATATCTGTGAAGTGAATGCAATCAGCCACAGCATAATTGTTTCCCAAAAACTGAATTAACAAACACCATCCAGAGTCCAAAAGTGCCTTACGTGCTAACTAGAGTGAAACAATCTTCCAAGAATAAGGTTTTAAGTATTTTGTTTGGAGTTCTTATAGTTCTTCATAAAAGAGATTTTCATGCACAACACTTTTTCAAAGGTTTTTAAATAATCAAATCATGCTACAGGTTCCAATCTTGAACACAACTAGACATGGAAATGGGAGCCAAAAGACTCCTGTTCTGCTACTGATCGGTTGTATGACCATGAGCAAGTTATGTCATTATTTCTTTGCTCAGAGCATCGCCCACTAAAACAGGATGTATCAAATTTTGTCATGGAGACGGAGATCTGCAGAGGTCCTCAGTTCCTCAGTGTTTGTAATTCACATCATCTTGGGGAAGTTTGGATGCTCTGAAACTCACAACCTGCAGATGTGAAGTTGGACAACAACAAAGGGAAATGCCTGAAGTCAGCAGCCCCATTCCCTGTGACTCCATCTACCCGTTCACAGAATAAGGCRATTGCCTTGGCGGAGGACTCCGAGATCCAGGGGGGACCTGGGTTAAAAAGCGCTCACCTCYGCGCAGGCTGACAGGTACCTCCCAGGTCCCCAGTTGCAAAGGTCAGAGCAGCCAGACTCACACAAACGTCACATCCCAAACCACCGTTCTGCCCACGCTGAAGTGCAAGAAAACACCTTTAGGTCTTTCAAGTTGGTTGAGGCGCTTAATTCTATGTCGTTATTCTTACAGAATGAAAAAGGCAAATAATCATCAAAAAAGAGCAGCCGCCCAGCTCACGTTGTTCCAGGCCGGCCGTGGGCTGCTCGCGGGTGCGGTAACTCCCGAGCGCGCGAGCGGTCAGCCCGCTTCCACACCCGCCCCGCCGCCCCCCGCCTCAGCAGGCGGCCGGCCTGCCGGGACGGCGCGGGGGGCGGCGGCGGGGGGCGCAAGGG